>JAPMUY010008091.1:0-63532 GCA_026901105.3 Galaxias olidus
ACCCGGCCCCAGATAAGCGGCGGAAAATGGATGGAGACCAAATAATAAAGTTTTTTATTTAAAAAAAAGTTACTTCTGCAAAGGATCAAATGCGTTTGCAAAAGGATCACCCAATAGCGTTTAAGACATTGTCCAAAGGAGATGACCCCATATTCAGTTAACATCTTTCTTTTTATATAGTCAGAGGTGTGTCTTTCCTCTGTGTCCAGGCACTCCACTAAGACACTCATGTATACTGAGTGATGCATACAAAGTGATACGCATCAAAGGCCTGGCGTTTTCTTTAGAGCCATCCTGTTGTTATTGTCAGGCATCCTGTTTCCAGTGTGACCTTTTAAACAACAAGAATTACGACCTTTGCTATTCTCTAAACAAGACACAAGTTCCTTTTGTTTACTACATGCTGCTGTGTTACTTCAATCAGATGAAAATCAGTTCTTATCAGTTCAACAGGTCATGCTGTATTTTTTCACATTCCTCACTCACAGGACCTCTCCTCACATTGCTCTCCACAACCTTAAAACAGAACTGTCCTGTTCCACATACCGCTGCAATAAACATAGTTTATAACCATATCAAAATGATGCAGTATATTTTTTTAAAAAGGCACATTGGTCATCTTGCAAAGGTAACTATAAATAACTTTGCTTTACAACTCGTTTTCTACCCGTTATCTCCTGTCTTAGACTTGTTACCTGTGCTGCTGCACATACCACCACCTCTGTAAGAATCACAGATTTGGCTGCAAGAAACAATTGAATACACCATTTGCCTTCATTACAGGCAGCTGTGAATGTTCTCATGTGTGTATAGGCCAGTGGTTTAGAGTTGCGACCCCCCAGAACAATGAGGTTGGTGTTCGCGCCCAAAAAAAAGAGCAAACGTGTCAATGCGTGAGAAATATGCGGTGTGGAGTGAGAGCGTATGAAGAGGGTCATTTGCATGAGTCTCAATGCGTGAGAGCTGGCAGCTCTGCTAACCCTTATAAGCCATCTCTCCATAGTCGTTACATGTGATAGCTAGTAGTTAGCTATAACTATACCAACTAATTGGCCACAAGGACTTGTGGCACAGTGCGCCAAAATTATGTTGTTTGTGTGTGTGTCCAATCTAAACTCAATTGCAGGCGCACTCTGACTCACACACCAGTGTTTCCGTTTGGAAAATTTGCCGTCAGACACCGGGACCGGCTACGTTCAAATTGACCACTTTTGATAAATTAACCGGCCGTTGTCATTCACTGCGTTGAGTGCGTTCTGTGGTGCCGGCATGTCGCTAAATCGGTAATTCATTAGGGGCTTTAACCCTGAATGTTTCTAGCCACCAATGTTTTTTTTTAAAGAAATATTTCTTTAAAAACACTGTATGTGGGCGCATGTGTAAGTGAAAGATAAAGGAAGGAAGACTAGACGGTGCCTATTTGTTAGCGCTGAGTCACACAAAAGTCTAGATATAGCCTACTTTTTATTAGAAACATTTGAAATGTTGGTTTGGGACACAATATGCCCCTATTTCAATTTGAAATCACTTGCATCTGTGCCTTTACATGCTCGAAGTGAGCCTCCCGCTGCCTTTTGAAAATCAAAGCTGTCCAAGTCATTGGAGCTGCTTTCGATGCGCATCAGCCTCGTTACTTTGCCCTCCAGAAGCCGTGATCTGGCTGCAGTCTTGTTTTAATAGAGAATCCCCTTTCAGCAGGCACACTGGAAACAGGAATAAATAAAGACATCTTTGCTATTTTAAAATGTATAATTTTGCAACGTTTTTTTTTCTATCTCTACGTCCGGTGAGTTTTTTATTAATTGGCTTTTGAAAAGCCAGCTATTGTCAGCTAACAGAACATCTGTCACACACTCAATAAAATTGAGTAGAATGTAAAAACATATATAATTTTTTATTTCACACAACTATCTGGCAACCCCCAGAAATGATCTTGCGCGGGGGTCACGGCCCCCAGGTTGAGAACCTCTGGTATAGGCTAGTGAAACTTGACTGTCAAAACGCAATAACCTTTTTGATACTGCAGTGGAGGAGCTGGATGTACTGTCACAGAATAAAAAACTTAATGTGGTGGTAAACCTAAATACATTACAGTTCCAGTAAAAAGTTTGGACACACTTTTCCATTCACTTGAAAGCATCCTAATGTTTCTGTCTACGTCAGTGTGGTGAACGCTGAATAAACCAAAACGTTAGTATGCTACGTCAGCATTCTGACTACCACGCTTAAAGGTGACTCCGGGTGGATAATAATTAAAGTAAGGCAAACTATTCAAAATACAAATAAACAAATGGATGCCATAAAAACATTCATGTTACTTTACCTGTGCCATGGTGGAAACTGCAAACAGTGTATATTATAATATAGTAATAGCACTCGGGAGTGACGTTGCGAAGGAGAAGTGGAGTGCAGTGAAGTCGAGAACGACGAGAAGGACAGTTAGTGACGAAGGGACAGGAACTGACCAAGAGGGGGTGTGCGAAGTAGAGCTCCATGATTCTGCATCCGGGGGCTGACTTGTATGTCCGGAGGCAAGAAGGGTCCAACTGCAGCCCACACTCACAGATGACCCGCACTCAAAGACCACCCGCACTTATAGGCAGGATGTGACGTCCTTTCTGGACATAACGTCTGTCTTTCTTGGCGTCCTTTATTTCAATATACACAGGATAGGATGTTATAATATCCATTATGCCATACTCCAAGAGGAACACTTCAAAAGACAATATTTTAGAATGGACTTGGGTTTAGAGCAGATATGTTATTGGGGTTTTCAAGTGGGCACCCTCCATCCCGGATGTTTCGTTAATTTGAGCCCACAACACCTCCAGAAGGCTTAACGGTGAGCAATGACGTCTCAGAACCACCCCCCTCTATATCCGCTCTCGGCACGGCCAGATATTAAGAAGAAAAAAAAATCAAAGTTGTTTATTAAACCGAGAGATATCCCTATACCTATCCCTATTACCTATTCCTGCAGGCACTTTCTGCCAACTCTGCAGGGATACTTACAACCTGAAATGAAGTTAATCTTTCCCTACTCTCCTGCAGGCTTGAAAACTGACGCTCTGCAGGAAAGACTTACCTTTTATACCTTTGTCCTGAGATTAAACCACTTTTTATGGTTTTTCAACATGATGTTCTTTACTTTTGTGCCCATATAGGATCCTTCCTTTTCAGTCACAGCCACTTCTTTCTGCTGTATCTGATATAGCTTTTATGGTTTGGCGCAATTCTTTGCCACAGATCCCTAACTCCTTAAGTAGTTTGCTTGTTGAAATTGCCACAAATACATGGCATCCAACTTCCACAGGACACACCTTTGTTCTCCAACCTCGCTGTTCTGCCTCAGCTGCTAATTCGCTATAGCGTAGTTTCTTCCTTTCGTTTGCCTCGTCTATTGCTTCTTCCCACGGGACTCTCAGTTGTGGGCCGACATCAGCAAGCATTTTCCAATCACATGCTCTCCTCAGCTGCCCTGAGTTTTGTTTTGCCCTACAACTCTTCTTTCCCTGTACTCCCTCCCTGACAAAGCGAATGTGGTGCATGTCGCCCTCTGCTCCAATTGGCAGGGCATTAACTGTTGAGCGCCTATGCTCCATTGCTTTTGCCAAGCATTTTAGTACTTAATTGTGGCGCCAGGTGTATCTTCCTTGAGTAAGGCTCGTCCTGCACCCAGCCATTATGTGTTTGAGATCAGCCGTTCCGCCACAGAGGGGGCATGTTGGATCCTCACCTACCCTTTGGCTAAGATTTGTCGGTCGTGGCAGTACATCGTAAGTTGCCCTAACAATGAAGCTAATTCTTGTGGATTCCATTCCCCACAAGTACTTCCAGGTAATTTTCCTTTGCTCTACACTTTCCCAGTTCATCCATCGCCCTTGTTTGGCTTGTGAGACAGTTTTAGCACTCCTTACTGCATCCTCTTGCTTACGCATCTGTTCTATGACTAATTTGCGTTGGGGATAGGCGGGCGTCCCCTAGATTTTTTAAAAGCTGAATACAGGGCCCAGGGCGCTCATATATAGCGCACCTTCTCTCTGAGCATTTGGTTTAATGATATCCTCCAGGAGGTATGTAATAAGCGTAAAAAAACGAATTTTTTTTTATTTACAGCTAGAAATTCAAACTTACATACTGCACCTTTGACCAACACTTACAATTTATTCCTGGTTTGTAGAGAGAGACGGGTTCTTCTAAACATGCTAACTTGTTTTTATCGTGTTGAACTGTGAATTTATATATAACGTTTTTGACAACGCTTCAAATTAAAAACCACAACCTGTCTTTTTTGCTAGTTCATGTCCTGAGCTGTTGGCGCAGTGATTTTGTTATTTATGAGTTAGCTATCCCACTTCTGACGCCATGTTTACATGTCAAATTACAAGATGGAGTCATTCATTGATGCAGTTAAGAACTGGTGTTTGGTGTAGCCAAGACAGTCAGTACACAAATGTAACAACATGCAAATACATAAGATCAACGCTTGATGGTGATATATGCCAGTGAAATCTCTCTCCCCGGTCAAAACTGTCTCCCCAGTCATTTCATTGGGGCCAAAAACCGATTAAAAATAATAATAAAAAATATAACATGTGAACCGATCACCTGGCTACATGTCAGCACACTGGACGGGTTTATCGAAGACCTTTGGGCACTGGAATGGAATCGATAGTCAAAACTGCGGGAGTAGTTAAGGCGCCAAAAACAGGTCTAATAATATTAATAACTAGAAATGCATTTCCACAAGAAAATGCGGATGTGATTGCATTTCCACCATCAGCGACAATGCAATGCGGGTGCCACCCCCCTAAAATTACCGCTGCAGCACTGCTACATCCTCGTGTGTTGGTGGACAGCGCTGAACTGAACACAAGTGTAAACACCGACTTGAGGCCAGTTGCAACCTCTGACTACTTCCAGTCATATATATTTTGTGAACTATATGTCATATGTAGTCATCTTTCAATTGAATGGGTAATTAGAAGACAGATATAAGTTTAATATATACAAGTTTGGCTGGTCTATGTCAATTTGTCTGTGAGTAACAGACAAATGCAAAAAGTGTTGCAACCTTCCCCAGTCTCCCAAACGTCCTCGTGTTAGCTCAACCTTCGTTTTAAGGCATCTGCTGAGATCATGTTTGATAGATGATAGTGATGTAGCATTTTACAAACATATTCTGTTGAGAATGCAGGCTGCCTTAATTCTTGGACGTTTTGTTTGCTTTTCTTAGTGGCTAAGGTTAGCATACTTGGCTCCGTGTTCAGTGTCGAAGTGCTGCCATAAAATGTATTCCTTGGGCACTGACACCGCCTCATAGCAAAGAAGACATACCGGCTTGTCTCCATTAAGCATCAACTTTTCTTTTCTTGGACATTTTCATTATTTATATCTTTTTTACGACCCCATCACTCGGCGGTGTTAGGTTTTACCCCTCACATACCAGAGTTCTTTGTTGGCAAGGAAGACCACTCGGACACGTGGACTCGGACACGAGGAAACAAACACATATTAGTTTTATTCAAATTTATTCCAAACCTTAATGTCACACATATTAATGCTAAATAAATCATTTAACATAAGCGTGGGCGCATATTCAATTAATTACCTTACAGATATCGTCACAAGTGTGTAGATACCGGAGAATGCAGCAGAGCGGCTGCTCCAGCATGGATTCTAACTTTCTTCCCCCCTCTTCCCTCTCTTGTATGCTAGCCGCCCCCAGTCGTATCCCGTGAGCCAGATGGTGGGACTCACCTCTCCCCCCCTGTATTTCCTGTTATTCAGTTTCCGGTTTTCCCCCTTTTGCACTCAACTCAGCATTAGCGTTTATGATTATCCTCACAATTCCCCCTTTTGATCTCTGCTCCCAGAGATCAATACTCCGCCTCATCGTCACTGGACTCCTGGTCCTGGGGGCCAAAGAGGAGGGGCATTCGGGGTGCTGAGGATGTAGGGGGTGGTTTTTCTAAGGTTGCAGTAATGAGCCTGACCATGAGCGCAATAATACATGGTATACAACAGCAGCCACATGTCACCAGTATTGCTACAAACACAGCAATTGACACCATCATGGACAAAATGAGGGTTTTCCACTGACCAAAGGTTCTGTTCATCTAATCAGTTAGGGGGTTGTCTATTCCGGAATGTTCATGCATGGTCTTAGACAGTGTCCTCAGACCCTCCAAGGCCCTGGTATCTGACCCGTCCGGTGCGGTATTATTGGGGATGAAGGTACAACACAGGTCACCAAACATGGCACAGACACCCCCTTGTTTTGCAATCTACTACCTCACACATGTAAAGTTGGAACCCCGTGTTGCTCCCATTCCCATAATCAATCTCTATTCCCCCATGCTGTGCCACACAGGCATCTTTGGAATTGGTCAGTGGAGCCGCCTCTGTTCCTTTAAGCAAACATAATCTTATCAACCACAACATTATTTACACATATGGCAAAAATCACTTCTAATAAAATATATATGAATGTGATGTGTTTTGTGTATGGGTTGTGTGGGGCTTTCTTGTAGACTACTTCTTCTTTGTGGCGGGGTAGAACCTCTGTCCCGCAGCTCTGGACCTTCTTGTAGCTACGTCTTTCCGGGGAATGGAGTATGTGTGTGTGGTGTATGTCTTCACTATCAGGGGTAGACTACCCTTCTAGCGTTGCGGTGGACCGGGGGATTATTCTGCCCCCTTCTTCAGGTCTGACGGTGTTTCTCCCAGGGTACGGGTTGGCTCTAGGGCCTCTGCACACTGGCTCCAGTGGTACCAAGAGTCTCCTTTTCCTTCCAAGCGAACGGCGTGCTCGGTCCGCTCAACCACCTCGTAGGGACCTGTCCACCTGGGCTCCGTCCACTTCCTTTTGATGACCTTCAGGAGGACCCACTTGGCCTGTGGCAACGGTTCTCCTGCACAGATTCCCCACTCTCTGGACTCCAGAACCTGTTTTGAAAAACGTAACACAAGAGCTCGAAGCTGGTTATAATATGATTCTGGTGTTAAATCTCTCCTTGGAACTTACCCATCTGTGGTTTGACGGTGGGCCGAGGATTGTAATGGGTGCATACATGACAGTCCCTTACATGCTGTCGGGTCATTTCGGGGAGGTACGGGTGCCACCAGTGACATAGGTTCCTGTTCATCTGAAATGGTCCTATGTGTCCTACACCATGTTCCTCAGCCAGCACCTTACTTACCATTCCCGTAGGGAGGGCGGGTCTCCCTTGGGGACCTCTCCATATTCCATCCACTTTACTCCCCCCCCTACACTTCCACATGGTCCTAACCTCCGGGGACTCTTTACCTTGCTCTTCCATGATGAGCGCCGTTGTCAAGGTAGGAGCCAGTTCCTGTTCTACACTCACCATTACCCTGTTTGGGGACTCCACATAGCCTGCTGCCTTTTTTGCTGCTTGGTCAGCCTTGTCATTTCCCCTGGCCACTTCCCTTTCGCACTTGTGTGGTAAACCATCTCTCATGTTGTCCGCCATGTTCACACCTTCGTGGGTAAAAAGCAAATTTGGGGCTGATGAAATTTTGTTCAACCTATTCTGTCTGAGCGAGGTGAGGGTGAACAGAGCTGAATTCACATACGCAATCACTGTGTGGGTTGTTAAAATGTGTAGTGGATGCCCTTGTACTAAGTGGGCTGTCTTACTGATCAGTTTGGCTACCCCAGCTGCATGTTGTGTGCACGGTGGATGTCTTTGTTCCATGGCGTCTAATGTGATAATGGCGTACATCAACACCTTCCTCTCTCCCCCTTTTTTCTGGAACAGGATCCCATTGACCACGGAGCCTGTTTCAGAAACATCAAGATGGAATGGGGAGGTGTAGTCGGGCAAAGCCAGATCCGTGGATGGGGTGAGGAGTCGTTTCAAGTACTGCCCACGTCTGTAGGTCCCTTGGACCAAAAGAAGAAAAGAAAACGGCCCAACATGGCAGCCACATCATGCGTTCGGGAAACGCTGCAGTGTTCGAGGAGCACGATGTCTGTGGTGTGTATTTTGTAAGAGTTGCAGGAGGGGGAAAACTGGACATCCGGCAGCTGTGTTATCTGCCAATCGGCGGCAGTGACCGCACGTTCTACCCTGGGGCCCAACTCCTTAGCCTGGTGGGCCGGATGAAGTGCCAAGGAGATGTGTGGAGCAGACTCCTCAGACATCTTCCAAAGCGTTGGGGCTCAGATGGTCAGCCGTATCTCGTGAGAGGTCATAGTAAAGGGTAAGATGGAGGGGGTCAAGAGGCGGAACATAGGGTCCCAGCAGCATGATCCAGGGCTTCCAGGCAAGGAACTGGGAAAACACCCCATCGTCTTGCGGTGACTTTGGCTCAACCAGGGCCCAGTAGATGTCAGCCCATTGGGAGGTATCGCGGGCCAAAAGCCACTGACCATCCCCGCTGCCAGCCGTACATGGCAACACCTGTCCATCAGGCAAGGTAACACACAGACCAGTAGGACTGCACATGATTGAAAGGCAGTGTCTGTCCTACCCCAGAGAAACCCACGACATCTATCCGGCGGGTGGACATATATTGGGCCGGTAGTGGTGTCGTCATGGTAGAATGGGTGGCTCCAGTATCAACTAAGAATGGCCACTCCTGATTCAAAACCATGACGTTGAGGAGAGGTTCTGCCGTAGCCTCTCCTGGGTGACTCTGTGGGGGGTGTCATGCGTGATGCTCCTGGTCCCAGCCCACCACCCGGTCCCAGCCCCCTTGGAGGTACTGGCCGTGTGGAGCTACTTTGGGGTTAGGAGCGGTAGCCTTGCTGCCGGCACGTGAGGTGTCTGTTTGCTCGGGGCAATCTCTGGCCCAGTGGTCAGCGGCCCCACAGACGAAGCATGCTCCACAGCCCTGCCATCCTCCCCTTCCTCTGCTACTCCCCCTTCCCCTATCTCCCCTTCCCTGATAAGGTCTCTGGGGCCTCCACTCCCAAAGTGAGGCTTCGGAGCCTGTTGGGACATTCGCTTGGCCTGCTTTCTTTGGGTGGCCTTCTGTCTGTGTTCCCCCAACTGCAATTTCAGTTATTGTTTTTGTAGCCAGTGGCCCTAGCGGGGAGGAGGAAGTGGGCGGCTATCCCTTCTGTTTTGCTAGTACTTTCGCCTGTTGTTGGGTGGTGGTCAGCTGTTGGGCCTGCTGCTAGCTGACAGTCTGCCTCTCACTATCTTGTCTTTTCTGTAGGTCTGACAATGCAGCTGTGCAGTCCTTATATGAGGATACTGTGAGCGTGGCGTCCGTTATGTCTACCTGTATACTGGGGCCTTGTTTTCCTGCTAATGGGTACATGCCTTTCGGGGGAGTGTATGGTGGAGGAACAGACGGAATGGTGGAGGGGGTAGGAGTGGGAGGGGTAGGGTGTGGATTGGGAGTAACTGGGGGAGGGGTGGTGGCCAGGGGAGGTGACATTCCTCCTTTCTTTTTTGTCTGCCCTAATCTGCAACAATGGCCTATCCCTTTACATATTACAGCTAGTTTTCTCCACCTCCCCCTGTCTTTCTCCCTGTTCTTCTCCTCATCTCTCCATTTGGCCTTGTTCCATATGCTACATTTCTGTCCCGCCTCTGCGGCCGCATCTCTTAACTTACTATTTTGCCTTTCTTTGTCCCACAACATAGTAACCAAAGGCTCTACCCTGTGGCCTTTACCCTCATGAATCACTTCCTCAACACACGCAGTCAACTTCCTCAATACTTTCTCTTTCTCTCCCTCACCTATCGTTCTTATCGTTCTTAATACCTTTTCTTTCTGAACTTTAAGGGTCAAGTATGGAATGCGGTCACACCCACCGTCATTCCATTCTCGGTCGATTTCCCCTTCCATTTTCTACACGTACTCTCATTCACACAAACACTCTCAACACTTAAGACGCAAGACAACGCACAGGGCGTCATAAACACAAGTCAACACTTCAAATACAAGTCAGCATACAGAGCGTCATACACACAAAACAACACATAAGACGCAAGACAGCAAATAAGACACTATATACACAATACAATAAAATACACGAATGCACTTGATCCGACAAGCAACGCTTATCCGGCATCAACCACACCCCAAAATGCAGTTAAAATACAATTCATAATATATACAATATATACATATATACATTTCCGGGGCAAAATTATTCAGGGTACCTCACATCCCCAGGTAATTAGTCCCAGCTGATCCCATAACTCGTCAACTATGGGGAGGGTGCGCCACTCTCGAGGTAAGGGTAATTATTCTGTCTACCGTTCACTGAAACAGACTCAATCTGTCAGCTACCTCATAGATAGTACAGTTTATCACTCCACTGTCTACCGTTCACTGATACGGACTCAATCCGTCAGCTACCTCATAGATAGTAGTCACACAATCCCTCTCTGTCTACCGTTCACTGACGCAGACCCGGTTCATCAGCTACCTCATAGATAGAACAGGTTTAGAGGGATTGCCTCCTTATATATTAGGAGTATATTAAATATATTATACTCTGTCTATTTACAAACACAATAATACTTGTAATTATTAATCCCCTCATGCACAATCACAGGTGTAGGGGAACACGTCTTGCATATGTACAACTAAATCATACAGATGATACGGCCCTCCCCTGGTTATTGAGCGTGGAGTGTGACGGCAAACTCACCACAGTCGATCTCCAGGGCAGAGGCACATAACTACACAAGTCATGCCCAGAGTCACTCCGCTAATCACATCTGCTGTAATTATTAATCCCCTCTGAATTGTATGCACAATCACAGGTGTAGGGGAACACGTCTTGAATAAATCCTCACAGCGGCTGATATTGAGACGCTTCAGTGCGCAGGTAACAAAATCGAGAGCCATTGTTGGACATGTAGTATATGGATACCGTACATATATAGCAAATTATATTCTTTGCAAGCTCTCGCAGGCCACATAAAATGAGGTACCGGGTGGATTCGGCCCACGGGCCTTAAATTTCACACATGTGGCTGTTAAAACCTTCCCTCCGTGATGGTAATGATAGGAGTATGGAGGGGAGCGCAACAGCCCATGTTCATACTAGTGGGATGTTTAGTGAAGGAGGGAATGTCCAAACCAGGATGTAAAGTGAAGGAAATCCCCAGGTGGGGGTGCATTTATTGTACAACAGCGCAAACAAACCGTGAACAGTACAAATGACCTGGAGAAGAGCAGCACGAGCAGACTGTCAAAACAAAGAAACAAAACTACAGGCCCTAACTTACCCATTCCTAAACTGCCTACAAACACGCTATAACTGAAACTAAACTGAATACTACAACAAAAAGGGGTGACAACTGCTCGTTCCTAAACTAGTGTGCATAGACAGCAAGTTACCTACATGATGCGATGTAAACCCACGTGTATCTTACCTAGCTCTTCTCCGTGACATAATGGGCAAAACAAAACACAGTACCGAGTACTGGCTAAAACGGGGAAAACAGGAGGAAACAAAATAAACAGGGCTACAGAAAAAAAAAAAACACAACTATATTTAACAGAGGGACATTCTAATGACTACATGGGAAAGGTAACAGACGGGATAACAATGCAAAGCATGCGTTGTTGTTTGCATCATTGACTATTCTAAGCAGTTATTATTTCAATAACACTCACTTCTTCATTTGCTACATAGCTAGTGAACATGAAACACTATGCAACTAGGGAGGAAGCGTCTATCCATGACTAGGTGCTAATGCTAACTAGAAACTAGCTAACTCACTATGAAATAATTAGCGATACGGTGACGCCATTACATATACTCACAGGTGCATTCATGCAGATGTCCTAAACTGTTGGCACGTTGTTTTTTTTATATATGAGTTAGCTAAGTTTGGGTTGGCTGGTAACTTTTTGGGCCAAGATTCATGAGTTCGCAGTATAAGCTAGACCTACATAATTATCTGCTCACACCTGAAGAGTGGCTAGACCAACACCCATAATTAACTAAAATCAGTATAGCTATATCCATTATGAGCCTGCGTTAGGTGTGCAGGACACAACCCCAGATTATCCGGATAACACCCCTTCTTGCACCCCACATTCTTGTAGTCGTTACGGCGCCGCTGCTGCTAGACTGGCAGTGCTGCTTCATCATAATTTAATGGTGGACATATACGATGACTAAGTAGCCTACTAGATTTATTTTTATTTTTGTTCTCTAAGCTCTATATGTTTGCACATGTATTAAATTTATTTAATAAGTATTAAAATCACTCAGACTATCCACAAGGACAGTAGAGCTTAAACGAAGTGGATCGAGGGTCAGCCAAATAGCGCTGCGTAAAACTCTTCCTGTAATAGCTTGGGCATTATAACTTTTTTGCATTATTTTCTTCTTTCACGTGTATTTCAACACACAATTGATTACCAGAATCATATTGTAGAAATAAACGTAGTTTATGGGAAATGGGCATTTTTATGAAGGCACGGTTTATGCAGAATGGACCAATCTATTTTATTAGAATGCATTTCATGACAATGTAATGCAATATCTTCTATTCATTCTAACAGCTAACTGTATTGAATGAACAAAACAACACAGGTGAACTGGAACTTAAATACCCTGTCCATAAGGGAGAGGTGAAACCAATAATCCCTTTTCAGTTAGGCGGAAGTTACGTCCTTTCAGGGCCATGACAATAGGTTGGTCAAGAAGCATGAATGCCCGTTAAGACAATTATAATATCTATCTGTTTACTTCATGAATTAAGTCTCAGCAGCAGCTGACAGCTTCACAGTCAAGTTCTTGTCTGAACACATACAAACTCAATTTATGTACAAATGAAATTCATCAAAAGTATGATGTACACTCTTGACAAGTTCTTTACAATAAGATGGATAATGTTATACATGATTGGGCCTCTATTGTATACTGTACAATTGATTTACAATGATCCTAAAATGTACTTCAAACACAATATTCTTGTGCATGTGGTGAAATCCTGAAAACGACACAGAAAACGTTATAGAAAAGTCAGGACAGACAGCAGCCTTGTTTTCTCATTCAGATGTTTATCGAGAATGATTAAACAAACATACAATGTATTACTGTCTTCTTTCCTGAGCAACAATTCAGGGCTGCCAACTTTTCCGAAAACCTTGACCTGAGAGATGATTGGTCGTCACCACACATGGCGGACATTTATTTGTTTTTGTACTTGAAGAAACATGACTATTTACGGCCATTTCACCAATTTCAAAACTTCTAATCCTTACCCCTAATCATAACATGTAATAAAAATGAACATAGAAATAAAAACGTTCTCAAACTGGATAGCCGCTTTGCTCTGAGTGGCTTGCCGCATTGCATAAGTAGCCTAATAAAAATATGGCACTATCCGATAGGTTTTGGTTTTGCTTCGGACTCCTCAAGGGCTGGCGGTGTGAAGGCGCCCTGCATAGTGGCGTTTTTTAGGTTTTCAGTGGTCTGCAATAGCAGCTTTCCCTTTCCAAAAGCAAATGTGTGAATGCATTGTAAGAAATTGGCTGAGGTGTGGCGTGAGAGCGTTTGAAAAGGGTTATTTGCGCGTTTCTCACGTATTATTTGGCGGCTTTGGAAAAGAATAAGAAAATGTGAAGTGTAGCTAGATTATCGGCGATGTCTCTTTGACTTCCTCAGCAGTCTGGATCAATAGTATCCAACTGCAGCCCGCACTCACAGACGACCCGCACTCACAAGCGGGATGTGACGTCCTTTCTGGATATGACGTAATTGTACGGTGAAACTTAAACTAGCGTAGCCTATTCGTGACAAATATCTTGTTTATAAAATTGATTAAAACGGGTAATTTTCATACTTGTTGCATGGTGAAACTTAGACTAGCGTAGGCTTAATTGCATACTTGTTTAGCTTGCAATGGATTGGCAAATAGCTTACCAAATAAATAGGCTACAATTAATGTGTCGTGTATGTAAAGTATCATGATTTTATTGCGTTTGCCTGCTATGTTGTTGTATGCCTGTGTTAGCATTTGGCCAGGTCGTAAACGAGAACTGACTGGTTCTCAATTGACCTATTTGGTAAATAAAGGAAATAATAGTAAATAAACTGACATGTGTAATTGGCTTTTTAATTGCTGTCATTTTATATTTTACATATTGAAAGGATTGTTTGGCTTTTAGTACGAAGGAAAATTATATTTAAATTAAGAAGATTTTTGAATAATAATAATGAAATGAAAACTTGAATACCAATTCATTTGCAGTGGGATTGTATTGTATTGAAGGGAGCCTGTTACATTGCCTATTCGATTGATCTCTTGACGCACAAGTTCTGCAGAGGAAGGTAACTTGGGTCACAACTTCATTTGTCAAATATACCCCTGGGCTACTTCTGTATTTTATCCACTTCACTCTTGTGTGTTGTTTGGGTGAAATCAACCCTTTTTAAGGTTTTACTAAAATAAAAATTATACAAGGATAGCCTACTATTTTTCAACCTGAACCTCCATGGCCTTGGCACATATCTCAAGAACAAGTACACACACAGAACTGCTACAATTGATTCATGACACGGAATATATTGTGGGCAGAGATGTTTTCTGTAGGGGTGACATATGCATATCAGTGAGTCTATCGGACAGAGACAGAATGCCTATAGGGTATGGCAGAAATCTTCACTGTAGGGGGGACCCATATAACAGACAGCCTATAGAACCAAGCAGAGATCTGCTTTTTAATGGTGACCAATGAGAGATTGTTTATAGGACAGGAAAAAGATCTTCTGGCAGTTATTATTATTATTATTATTATTATTATTATTAATAATAGTAATAATAATAATAATAATAATAATAATTCATTTTCTTTAGTTTTTAGCGCTTCTCTCGAGACTCAAAGCACTTTACACAAATTGGTCGCCAATTAATTACACAGAACGAACAATGAATGGACCGACAGCTATCAAACACAACACTCAGTCTGAGTGATACCACGGCAGCCAAGTTGCGCTAGACTTGCTCAGCCAACATATAACGACGGACTTGCTCACACACATAGGACACACAGATCGACTCCAGGTGAATTGGCAGTGACTGATCAGGGCACTGGTAGGAGAACGGAGCATGTATTTGATGGTGGGAGGAAACCTGAGTACCCGGAGGAAACCCACACAAACACGGGGAGAACATGCAAACCACACAGAAAGGCCATTGGGTCATTGGTTTGAACCCAGGACCTTTTTGCTATGAGGCACCAGTGCTAACCACTGAGCCACCGTGCTGCCTATTAAAATCCTTACTTCCCCCCCAAAAAACTTTAATTTGCACAACGAAACTGAAATGCACAGAAGAAAGAACAAAAAGAAAAAGGTTTTCTTGGCATAACCAATTCTCATTAGGAATTGATATGAATTCACATTTAAGCTTATTTTAACACCAACATGTAATGACTAATGTAATTCATAATATATATATATTTAATATGAACACATGAACAGGTAACACATGGTGATCTGACGGAAAGGGAGAGGGTAGTCCCTCTGCTTTGAGAAGTAATTATCTTCTTCTCATGTGATGGCAAAAGAGAAATACAAAGATAGGGCCAGTGAGTGATAATCTGATACCCTGAGCCAAGTGGCATTATATCTTACCAATATACAATATACGTATGTACACCAAACCAAGGGCAGATGGAGCACAGGCTCCTTTTCATGGGGGAAAGGAAGTGAATAAAAGATTAACATAGTAGGAGTAGTGTTTGCCTTTGCTTACTATTTTGTGAAAATCTGTTGTGTAAAAATATAGGACTACAACATTGACAAATCTTTTTTAGTTAGAATTCAAGACAAAATAGAGGTTGAGTATGTTAGGATTTGATTTATTTTTACACTTTGCATCTCGCTCTCTTGCAGTATCCTTGTTCAGGTATACATTATGAAAAAAGGGAAAGTCATTGGGTGAGAGGTTAAATCTCCCTCATTTTCATCTTTTTATGAATCCGCTCATCGACTAGAATGATCAGATTGGAGAACAACCGAAAATGTAAAGATTAAATTCAATTTTAGCCTAGCTAGAACAAAAATCAACACGCGCAAACACAAACACAAACACGTTTCAGACATTAAACGACTGTCTAGATATCAAGAAACTCTACAACGTAAACATAAAGTCTGAATTTAACATTTGCAATTTACGAAACATAGCCTACTTCACCACTGAAAATTTTCTTATTCTTCTTCTTTTTAAGTTCCGACAGACTAGACGCTATATAGCGTATTGCTGCCCCCGCTGATTATTCTGTAACTCCACACCTACACCCTGAAATAGATAGGCATAACTGATATTATTGAATATTTCTCGTTGGCAAACTATGAACACTGATGCTGCGATCGTTATAATGAATATAGGGCCTACTAAATATGAACTAGTTTCTTATTATCTTCATTGAATATGTTAAGGACGCCAGGAAAGATATAGGCCCCTACGTCATATCCAGAAAGGACATCACATCCCGCCTGTGAGTGCGGGTCGTCTGTGAGTGCGGGCCGCAGTTGGACCCTTCTTATGGAGTCATTATTGTAGCAAAACTATTTGCAAAGCATGTGGAGAGTTGTGTATCTGCATCTCTATCCGTGCGTGCGTAATCAGGTTTGTAAGTGTGTAAAAAATATCGTCTGTTTTCAGATTTGCAAGTGTATTGAGAGTTGTATATGTGTAGACAAATCTGTGAATGCGTGCATAGATCTGTAAATGTGTAGACAAATCTGTAAATACGTACGTGGATATTAATGGCTAAAAGTCTAAGTATTTTGCTGCAAGAGCTGAAAATACAGACAAGCATAAATTACTTTACTCATGCGGGCCTCTCAATTGGATGTGTTTTTAGCTAATATAAACATTAATTTGCCGCTCATGTTCGCACAGCAGTTTGCCTACATAATTCAACGCAAGTTTAACGGACCCACAAGGTGGCAGTGTCACATTCAGTAATGCAGAATGTACAGAAAAAAGCAAAAGCAAAGACACGGAAACTCCCGTTCATGTCCTGCGAAAGTATAAACAAAGAGACCGAAGGTTGATCACTGCTTTTCATATTTTCTTATATCAAATCAAATAAAGTTTATTTATAGATCACGTTTAAAACAAGCAGAGCTGACCAAAGTGCTGTACAATACATTCACATACAGTTTATCAAGCAATACAGAAAACAGTTGTAACATAAGCGAGCCTATGTACATACTAAGTGCATAAAAAACCACTTAATATGATTCGAATGCTACTGAAAATCAGCCTATCGTGCACAGACCCCGCTCAATTTCATTGTGTCATTTCATTTGTTTTGGATACAGCCAAAATATTACCAAATATCTTACTTGTTTCCCTACTTAACCAATCAGCGATTGTTTGATGCACTGAGGCGACGCGTTGTTAGAATTTGGGGGGACTCTCTGTCAACACGTTGGCGAGCCTCGGTGAGCTACGCTTTCCCAGAAGTACGCTTTCGCAGAAGTATAAACCAGGCTTTACACAGTGCCACTATATAGGCTAATATGCTACTAGTCATTGATATAAGCATAGGCATACTAGTCTAGACCGTCTAAAGCAAGGACTGTGTTATAGTCTCGGCTCTATTATCTTGAGAACCGGGTAGCCAACTGTACAGGAAGTTGAAATTTGGGAAGTTGAAAGGACACGGCAGTTTCTATGTAAAATGAAAGCAGCTTTATATCTGTCCTTCGATTTTCTATCACTTCAAACACCGAATGTGTCCTGTGTTAAGTTTGAAACCGGATTGCCAACTCACCATGCTAACTAAACTAATTTAAAATATCAACAGGTGCATCAATAAAAAAAAATAACTTGATGCATGCATCTAAAGGCTAACTTGGATTTCAAAACATTTAGCCTACTAAAAAGCGACTTTCAAACTAACCGAAATAGGCCACTGGCGTCTCAAGTTAGACCTGTGTCAAATTAAAGCGGACGCAAAGTCAATCGGGCCAAACAGTGCATGGAGTTACAGGCCCATTACTACGTTTCCTCGTAACGTTGATATAGCCTAGGTATACTAATAGGAAAATAGTTCAGCCAGGGAAGCAAAATTTACTTCCATGAAAAGTTAGTGTTGGCCACTTTGTAACGCTTAATGTTATGTTACTAGCGCATATAAAATGTAATGTCAACAAGTGCTTTCAACAAAGTTGTCTTTGGGCTATCTTACTTTATTTCAGAAGGGGAATCTGTACAAATCTAACCCTCTACAACTCGCCAAACTAGTTTTGGTTAATTCCAAAACACAACAACAGCTAAAAGAATCTTCTCTCACTCAAAATTGTTACGTCCGCCAACCGAACGTTGCTATGGGCCATATGTATAGTTAGACGTCTAGTATGCCCCCTGCTGGTCAGAGGATCATTAGCATATGATAGTAGCACTGTAGGCAACCCCTTGGCCTACAGAAATGGTTTCACTCTCTTGGTCAGCGGCCAATGAGAACAGACGACACTCGCCTGTTCAATTTGGACAACTGGCCAAATTGTTAAAAATCACGTGAAATTTAGGTGTCAGGTGACCCGAAAACAACACGCTAACAACATAAACAACGTTAACGTGTTGTTTGCATTTACTTAACGTGTTGTTCACGTGTTGTTGACGTGTTAAGATTCACCTGTTATTGAACTGTTTGGCTTTCCATAAACTAACAAACGTGTCAAGGCACTCAAATGGCGCAACGTGTCATACCTAGCTAATTGATTAAAAAGTTGAAATGTTTTGATATGTTGCAGCAGATGCAAATCAGATTATTCACTACATACAATTAGTCTTTTTATTACAGATTCCTGAGGTATTCTAGGCTAAATTAAATAAACGCTACAAATGGTCTGCAAAAAAAGTGGTATTGCCAGGCAATACTTGTTTGAGAAGTAGTATTGCCATGGCAATACTGGCAATACTGACGGCGGTGGCCATGGGGTGAACTGCTTCTCTATCTCCAGTACGGACAGGTGAATGCAGTAAGGAGGCGAACTGCTGTGGCGAGACATGGCTGACCTGGGCAAACTGACGGTCCAACAACTAGGAAACCCATTCAGGTCTACTTCGGGGGAAGAGCCAACGACTACGTTACCGATTAGCATTCCAGTGCACGACAGTGTCCGCTAGTGATGTGTCGTTCATGAACAATTCGGTCATTTTGAACGAATGTTTAAAATGACTCGGAACTAACGAGTAGTCTCACAGTGATTTGTTCATTTTGGTCGTGCATGCGCAACAACAGTTGCGTTCGAGTCATTCGTTAATTTTGTTCAGCATAGGTTTATGCTGCGTTTCATTAGTAGTTCCACTTCCCCTCATACACTTACCCTCAGCCCTTGGTATGACGTAACAGCATACGTCGAGCGGAGGCCACTTGGAGAACAGAGGGAAAGTGGTCAGTGGATTTCAATGGAACAAACCTGCCCTTGTACACTTTCAGCCCAAACTGTCATTGATTGACACCCAGTTGTCGGCTTGGCGCTATACTGCTTTTTACAAATCATGGAAATACCTGCATACTCGTTTAAATGAGGCTTGTGCAATCAGCTGTGCAATGGCGGATCTAGAAAATAATTAACGGGGTGGCAAAAGGGTGGCATAAAGATCATAAGGGGTGTCAACCCTGCTGGAAAAGATCTGTAAAAATGAAAAACTTTGACCCATTAACGTATATCAACATATATAATATGAAAACAACATGATATATGTATGACTCGCATTTTAAACATATATGGTTTCTTATGTGTTCTTAGAACACACCATGATTTGAGTAAGAAACATTAATTCTCACAAATGTTTTACCACATTTATGTCTCCACATAGAAAATGAATATGAAAACAACATAATACAGTTAGGCCCAAAAATATTTGGACAGTGACACAATCTTCATGATTTGGGCTCTGCATGCCACCACATTGGATTTGAAATGAAACAACTACAACGGAACTGAAGTGCAGACTTTAAGGTTTAATTCAAGGGGTTGAACAAAAATATATGATTAAACATGTAGGAATTGTAGCTATTTTTATACAAACGCTCCTCATTTCAGGGGCTCAAAAGTAATTGGACAAATAAACATAACCCCAAGTAAAATGTTACTTTTCAATATTTTGTTGAGAATCCTTTGCAGGCAATGACTGCCTGAAGTCTGGAACCCATGGACATCACCAAACGCTGGGTTTCCTCCTTTGTGATGCTTTGCCAGGCCTTTACTGCAGCGGTCTTCAGTTGTTGCTTGTTTGTGGGTCTTTCTGCCTTAAGTTTTGTCTTGAGCAAGTGAAATGCATGCTCAATTGGGTTGAGATCTGGTGATTGACTCGGCCATTGCAGAATATTCCACTTCTTTGCTTTAAAAAACTCCTGGGTTGCTTTTGCAGTATGTTTTGGGTCATTGTCCATCTGTACTGTGAAGCGCCGTCCAATCAACTTTGCTGCATTTGGCTGAATCTGAGCAGAAAGTATATCCCTATACACTTCAGAATTCATCCGGCTGCTTCTGTCTTTTGTCACATCATCAATAAACACAAGTGACCCAGTGCCATTGGAAGCCATGCATGCCCATGCCATCACACTACCTCCACCATGTTTTACAGAAGATGTGGTGTGCTTTGGATCATGAGCTGTTCCAATTCTCCTCCAAACTTTCTTCTTCCCATCATTCTGGTACAGGTTGATCTTAGTCTCATCTGTCCAAAGAATGCTGTTCCAGAACTGGGTTGGCTTCTTCAGGTGTTTTTTGGCAAAGTCAATTCTGGCCTTTCTATTTTTGAGGCTGATTAATGGTTTGCACCTTGTGGTGAATCCTTTGTATTTACTCTCATGAAGTCTTCTCTTTATGGTAGACTTAGATACTGATACACCTACTTCCTGGAGAGTGTTCTTCACTTGAGTGGATGTTGTGAAGGGGTTTTTCTTCACCATGGAAAGGATTCTGCGATCATCCACCACTGTTGTCTTCCGTGGACGTCCAGGCCTTTTTGAGTTCCCAAGCTCACCAGTGCACTCTTTTTTCTCAGAATGTACCAAACTGTTGATTTGGCCACTCCTAACATTTCTGCTATCTCTCTGATGGATTTCTTCTTTTTTTTTTCAACCTCAGGATGGTCTGTTTCACCTCCATTGAGAGCTCCTTTGACCGCATGTTGTGTGTTCACAGCAACAGCTTCCAAATGCAAACGCCACACCTGGAATCAACTCCAGACCTTTTAACTGATGACAGGTTAATGAGGGAAGAGCCCATGCAGCGTTGTTATTTTTTTTTTGCAGCCTTCTGAGTCAATTGTCCAATTACTTTTGGTCCCTTGAAAAAGAGGCGGCTACGTATTAAAGAGCTGTAATTCCTAAACCCTTGCTCCAATTTGGATGTGAATACTCTCAAATTACAGCTGAGAGTCTGCACTTTAAGCCCATATTGATTATATAATTGTATCCTGAATATGTTTTCGTAAACAGCTAAAATAACAAAACTTGTGTCACTGTCCAAATATTTTTGGGCCTAACTGTATATGTATGCCTCACATTTTAAACATACATGGTTTTCATGTGTTCTTATACTGTATGTCCCACTCAATGAATTGTGTGAGAAACATATATTTCTCACAAGATTTTGACCCCATTTATGTGTCAACATATACAAAACGTATATGAAAACATTATAATACATGCATAATTCACACTATTTTAACATTTTTTTTTTTTATGTGTTCTTATAGGTCCCACTGCATGATTTGTGTAAAAAACATATTAAATCTAACAAAATAGTTTACCTCATTTGTGTCAACATATACAAAGTGTATATGAAAACGTTATAATATATGTATGATTCACATTATAAACATACGTATATGGTTTGTATAGTATGTGTTCTTATTAGTCCCACTGCATGATTTCTGTAAAAAACATATTAGTTCTCACAAATTATTTACCCGATTTATGATTTATATACAAAATGTACATGAAAACGAAATAAAATCTGTATGATTTGCTTTTTAAACATACAGTATATGGTTTTTATGTGCCTCAATCTATGAAAAGTGTAGGGATCGTTCATTAAATTAGCACACCATTTTTATATTGTATATTTATATTTTATATTGTTCATTTGTATATTTAAATAACATATTTAATCCAGGAAATGCAAAAACGTGAAGTGCAGTGCGCCTGACCAAAACATGCTCTGATAAACAAACAGACGTCATTCTATGTTCAGGACAAAATTACTTCTGCCAAAAAACAAAAGAGAGGTCCTTCTGAGGACCAATTTTGAGAGTTAACTGGGTTTAATTGTCCAAAAGTAACAGGGTTCCCTCAGTTTCTTTGTCTTCATGTTTCTTGTTCTCAGTCCGCGTCTTGCTCCGGAGCTCATCAAGTTTGGCGTTGATCGCTGCTCCTATTTGTGAGGGCGTAACCTGGGGCCATTGTTTCAGTGTGGCTCCTATGAATGGATAAATTATTAATATAAGATAGTAACAGTGATACATTTTTTCCTAAAATTTTTTCCTAAAAATCCTTAACATTTATCCCCATATCCTTTACATTTTCATTCATGTTAGCCCCACACATCACAAACAAACACACATCAACTTACTATAAATGGCATCAACTTTTTTGGGGTCCAGAGCAGTCCTGCTTTGTCTTCGCTCCCGGATTTGCCTTCTCAAGTTGCTCTTCAGAAGAACATCCACCGGAAACACAGCCTTGAGCATTGTCCATAGGAAGACAGACACTGAACAGGCATTCAAGGATGAAGCCCACGCCAGTTTGTCACAGAACACTTGTGTTCCTGGGTATATTTCAATCTGTGAACACAAGATTAATAGAGAAGGCCTATTTTATAATCCAAATATATCACATTTGAAATGATTTCCGTGTAGACACATTTCGAAAATATGCTGGGAGAAAAGGCACACTAGCGTTACACATTTGACCCCAACCAATGAACACGTTTACGACCCAGTGTCAAGTTCACCATTGTAGGAGATTTCACACACAAGGTGAGCAAAGGCAGAAAAAAATTCTGACATGCTAGAGTTTGTATGTTGGTTTGTCGTGGGATTGTATCTGTAAATGGCCAGACAATCGCTGGAAATGTGTCGTAACCGGCTAAATCGTGTTGAGAACGGCCTGAATTTCTGTAGTCTAAGGCTGGCATAATGTTATGTTATACATGAAAATAAAACGTAAAGTGTGACATGAAATAGCTAGGTAGTTAACGTTAGCCAAGTCTACCTAACCTAGCTAGCTAGCTAGGCTAACATAGCTAGCAGCAGTGCAAACGTTATTTCACACAAGTTCAAAACTATGAAGCTTACTTTTTAGATGATACTGTAACTTCACTTGACAATACAGCTAGACAAAAACAAAAAAACTGCTGTATTAAAGTAGGCAAGATGCGGGACATATTTGACCGCACCAATGTCTGGTGGGGTGCGGTTAAACAGCTTTGTGAAAGGAAAACAGTAAATCATTCAAGTTCCATTTTTTAAATGATAGCTATGTCTGAGAAAAAATAAATTGTTGTGGGCTTGTTTAGGCTATCATCAGATATCAATCAGCGGCTTGGCTAGCTCATGTGGTGCGTGGGAATAATGAGCTACGACAAGAGAATCAAGTGAAAGCCTTTAGTGAGGTATCTGATCAGGAACAGGTTACAGAAAACGACTCACCAATCAAGTGCCGTTAAAGTGTCAACATAGAACAGTTTAGTATTGCCAATAGTATTGGTTAGTGAGGTTGTTGGGGTCCCAGGGCACGGACGGAGAAACTCATACGTCTAAGCTCTTAGGGGATCCATGTTACAACTAAGAAAAAGGGGTGTACACAGTCTTGAGGCCAATGACAACACAATATAACAATCAAGCAGGGCAATATGCAAATGCTGCACTCCACAGTCTAGTATGGGGATATAGTGTGGACATGAACATATGTGTCTCTTATTACACTGCCCCCCCCTCTAGAATGCTGAGTCCCTTCAGCATAAGGAACACAACAATTATTGAAATAAAAAACAACAGTTTCTTGAAACTTGTAACTAATGTCCATAGAATTTCACTGATAATGTGAACTAACAAGTGAGTCCATGTTGTTCAGTTATAACTGGAATATCTAGTGGCCCTATGAACTTCCCGCCCCCTTAGATTCTTCATGGCATTTAGACTAGTGCCTTCCTCTGGATCTATTTCCTTCATCGTCTCATTTTCCTTTAGTTTTTTGTTTTTCCGACGACGGCGAGCAGCTGGCTGCCGCTTCCTCTCTTTTTCTTCCTGCTGTGGAAGGTCTAAGGACTCTTTTAGACTGTCTGCTCTTCTCAGTCTTTGATTTGCAGGATGCTGAAGTTCCAGCGGAGCCTCTGTGGAATCCTCACTCCGCTGCAGGATTTGGTTTCTTTGCCATCTAACTCCTGCTGGTATCACCTCACTGTCATAGGGCTTGCAGCGGTCATGGTGCATTTTCTTCCTGTGCCGTGGCCCTTGTATTTCATATAGCACTGGACCACAACGGGTAGCTACAACATGGGGACCCTTCCAAGATGCCTGTAGTTTGGGGCTTTGTCCTTTCTTTTTTGTGCTGTCACGGACATACACCAGATCTCCAATGCTGTAGGTCCTCTCTTGTGCTCTGACATCATAGTCTCTCTTCTGCCGTTGCTGAGATACTTTTAGGTGTTCCCTTGCAGTATTGTGTGCTTCCTTGAGTCCTTCTTCCAGTTTGTGAAGGAACTCAGGGACTTCCATCCGATCTGCTCTGAATTCTGCTGTGCCAGACCTGATATCCTGTGATTAATGGACTTCCCTTCCGAGCATCAGTCTGTTAGGGGTGAAACGGGTGACAGCATGTTGGGAGCTGCGGTACGCTGCAGTCAGATAAGGTAGGTGTTCATCCCAGTTTCTCTGGTTCTGGTCTACATAACAGCGGATCATCTGTAGTAGGGTGCGGTTAAACCGCTCAACCTGTCCATTGGAAGCAGGGTGGTAGGGAGTCTTCCTTTTTTTTTTGGAGATCTACAACAGCTTACAGACATTCTTAAAGAGGGAACTCTCAAAGTTGCGACCTTGGTCTGTGTGGAGCTCAAGCGGGGCACCAAAGCGAGCTATGAAGTCGTACACCACTCTCTTGGCTGTAGTTTCAGCACCTTTGTCAGGGATGGGGAAAGTCTCAACCTATCGAGTGAACTGATCAATGATGAACAAGATGTGCTTATTCCCGGAATTGGATACTGGGAAGGGGCCTAGTATGTCCATATGAAGGTGATCCAGGGGTGCGCCAGCCTGGTAATTTTGAAGCCTTGCTTTTTTGGTGGGACCTGCAGTTTTTCAGCCATTGCAGTGTGTACATTGCTGTATGAACAGATGCACATCTCCTCCCATACCATACCAGTGGTAGCTTTGCCGTAGCCTCTCCAAAGTTTTTCCTTCACCTAAATGACCAGACTGGGGTGGGTTGTGGCATGCCTGCAACACTTCTGTATGCATGGAGGTTGGCACAAGAAGTAGTGACAATGGGCTGAGTCCTCCAACTCTCTGCTGGCGGTAGTACAGGACACCCTGACGCAACTCGACTTGAGGCCAGCACAGCCAGTACTTCCTCACTGCAGGGCTTTCCAATGCTACTTGGTCCTTCGAGGGAATAGTTCCTGCCTCTTTGCACTTATGAAGGATTGAGAGGACTGGGTCTGCTCTTGGACCAGATGCTCGTTGCTGAGGGGCTGTAGCCAGTTTACAACTGGTACTTCTGCATTTGGGACATTAGACTGACCCCTTCTGGTGCTTGAGGAGTTTCCCTATTGCTACATCCGTTAGCCTCCTCTGTCTCTGCTTCGACAAGTCCGATGCGTCTCAAAGCCAGTGGCACAACATCATCCACATCATCCTCAAACCTTGCCCATTGTTCCTGACGTCTCTGACAGTGTTTGCAACCTTGGCATGGTAGGTCAGATGCATACTTTTCTGCTTGGTAGCAGTCGCATATGCCAAAATTGTCACCGCCTTTCCTTGAAAGCGCGTCTGCGTTGCCGTGCCTGGTCCCAGCTCTGTGCTCAATGTTGAAGTCCTACTGACTGAGTTCTTCAAGCCACCTTGCCAGCTGCCCCTCGGGATTCTTGAAGCGGAAGAGCCATGTTAGGCTACTGTGGTCAGTACGAAGGAGGAAGTTGCGACCAAGAATGAAGTGTCTGTACTGTCTTGTAGGGTGACTGACTTACTACTTCTTGTGTGTAAATTACTCTTTATCAATTTTTGTAGATTATCAATTAATTCATAATTAATATTATAATCGATCAAGGTGATGAAGTGTAATTACCTAGTTTACGGAGCACCACCACACAGAATTTAGCTTAGGCTAAGCACGGCTCTGCGGGAAACCGAATCAATTTAGCGTTAATTCTATAATGTAATAGTTCATGTTTTAGTCTAAATTCTGAAGTAGTGACGTTCTTTGTTACGAGAATAAATTATTGTATGAAAACGAATATATGATACTGCTGGGTTTGAATGCAAAGCAATTCGAATTTACACTGAACAAAAATATAAACGCAACACTTTTGTTTTTACTCAAATTTTTCATGAGCTGACCTCAAAGAGCTAAAACTTTGTCTATGTACACAAAAGGGCTATTTCTTTCAAATATTGTTCACAAAATGTCTAAATTCGTGTTAGTGAGAACTTCTCCTTTGCCGAGATAATCCATCCACCTCACGGGTATGGCATATCAAGATGCTGATTAGACAGCATGATTATTGCACAGGTGTGCCTTAGGCTGGCCACAATAAAAGGCCACTCTAAAATGTGCAGTTTTATCACACAGCACAATGCCACAGATGTCGCAAGTTTTGAGGGAGCGTGCAATTGGCATGCTGACTGCAGGAATCTCCACCAGAGCTGTTGCCTGTGAATTGAATGTCCATTTCTCTACCATAAGCCGTCTCCAAAGGCGTTTCAGAGAATTTGGCAGTACATCCAACCGGCCTCACAACCGCAGACCACGTGTAACCACACCAGCCCAGGACCTCCACATCCAGCTTCTTCACCTGCGGGATCGTCTGAGACCAGCCACCCGGACAGCTGATGAAACTGTGGGTTTGCACAACCAAAGAATTTCTGCACAAACTGTCAGAAACCGTCTCAGGGAAGCTCATCTGCGTGCTCGTCGTCCTCACCAGGGTCTTGACCTGACTGCAGTTCGGCGTCGTAACCGACTTCAGTGGGCAAATGCTCACCTTCGATGGCCACTGGCACGCTGGAGAAGTGTGCTCTTCACGGATGAATCCCGGTTTCAACTGTACCGGGCAGATGGCAGACAGCGTGTATGGCGTCATGTGGGTGAGCGGTTTGCTGATGTCAACGTTGTGAATCGAGTGGCCCATGGTGGCGGTGGGGTTATGGTATGGGCAGGCGTATGCTATGGACAACGAACACAGGTGCATTTTATTGATGGCATTTTGAATGCACAGAGATACCGTGCATTCAAATACCACCTCTCTGGGAACCATCACCTTATCGTGGTGGAGAGGTTTGTGTGTCCCTATGAACCTGGGGGCTGTGTTGTCTGGAACCTTGTGTTCCTGGTAGGGTCTCCCATGGCAAATTGGTCTCGGGCGAGGGGCCGGACAAAGAATGGTTCAAAATCCCTCATGGATAGAACTATAAGAGAGGATGATACCCGGCCCGGAGGAAGCCCGGGGTCCCCTTCTGGAGCCAGGCCCAGGAGGAGGACCCGTCAGCGAGCGCCTGGTGGCCGGGCTTGCCACGGAGCCCGGCCGGGCATAGCCCGAAAAAGCAACGTGGACGACACCAACATCTCTCCTTCTCCGTCCCGTGGGCTCACCACCCGCGGGAAAAACCAAGGGGGTCGGGTGCGCTGCCAGAAAGGTGGCAGTGAAGGCAGAGGTTTTCGACGGATCGGACCCGGGTGGCAGAGGCTGGCTTTGGGGACGTGGAACGTCACCTCTCTGGGAGGGAAGGAGTCGGAGCTTGTGCGGGAGGTGGAGCGCTACGAGAGAGAGAGAGAGAGAGAGAGAGAGAGAGAGAGAGAGAGAGAGAGCTGGATCTGGTGGGGCTTACCTCTACGCACAGCCTCGGCTCTGGATCCTCACTTCTGGATAGAGGTTGGACTCTATTCTTCTCCGGAGCTCCCCAGGGTGAGAGGCGCAAGGCTGGTGTGGGGATACTCACAAGTCCCCGGCTAAGTGCCTCTATGTTGGAGTTCACCCCAGTGGACGAGAGGGTCGCCTCCCTACGCCTGCGGGTCATGGGGGAAAACTCTGACTGTTGTCTGTGCCTATGCACCGAACAGCAGTTCGGAGTATTCGGCCTTTTTGGAGACCCTGGATGGAGCCTTGTATGGGGCTCCTGAGGGGGACTCTGTAGTCTTGCTGGGGGACTTCAACGCACATGTGGGCAATGATGGAGACACTTGGAGAGGCGTGATTGGGAGGAACGGCCTCCCTGATCTGAACCTGAGTGGTGGCTTGTTATTGGACTTCTGTGCTAGTCATGGAATGCCCATAACAAACACCATGTTCGAACATAAGGATGCTCATAAGTGTACCTGGTACCAGAGCACCCTAGGCAGAAGGTCGATGATCGATTTTGTTATCGTATCATCGGACCTGAGGCCATATGTTTTGGACACTCGGGTGAAGAGGGGGGCAGAGCTGTCAACTGATCACCATCTGGTGGTGAGTTGGGTCAGGTGGCCGGGGAAGCCTCTGGACAGACCTGGTAAGCCCAAACGTGTAGTGCGGGTGAACTGGGAACGTCTGGAGGAGTCCCCGGTCCGGGAGGCCTTCAACTCACACCTCCGGCGGGGCTTCTCTGGCATCCCTGTGGAGGCTGGGGGCATTGAACCGGAGTGGGCGATGTTCAAAGCCTCCATTGCTAAAGCTGCGTCTGAGAGCTGTGGTCTCAAGGTCTTAGGTGCCTCAAGGGGCGGTAACCCTTGAACATCCTGGTGGACACCGGTGGTCAGGGGAGCCGTCCGATTGAAGAAGGAGGCCTTCCGGGATATGCTATCCTGGGAGACTCCGGAGGCAGTTGCAAGGTACCGACAGGCCCGAAGGACTGCAGCCTCGGCCGTGGCAGAGGCAAAGCAGCGGGTGTGGGAGGAGTTCGGAGAAACCATGGAGAAGGACTTTCGGCTGGCACCAAAGCGGTTCTGGAAGACCATCCGACACCTCAGGAGGGGAAAGCAGGGAACCATCCAAGCTGTATACAGTAAGGATGGGACGTTGTTGACCTCAACTGACAAGGTGATTGGGAGGTGGAAGGAACACTTTGAGGAACTCCTGAACCCGACAAACCCACCCTCTATAGTAGAGACAGAGCTGGAGGATGATGGGGGATCCGCATCAATCTCCCTGGCGGAGGTCACTGAGGTAGTCAAACAACTCCATAGTGGCAAAGCCCCAGGGGTTGATGAGATCCACCCAGAAATGCTGAAGGCTCTGGGTGTTGAGGGACTGTCATGGATGACACGTCTTATCAACATTGCGTGGAAGTCGGGGACAGTACCTAAGGAGTGGCAGACCGGGGTGGTGGTTCCCCTGTTCAAATAGGGGGACCGGAGGGTGTGTGCCAACTACAGAGGCATCACATTACTCAGCCTCCCCGGGAAAGTATACTCCAGGGTGCTGGAAAGGAGGGTTCGACCGATAGTCGAACCTCGGATTGAGGAGGAACAATGCGGTTTCCGGCCTGGTCGTGGTACAACGGACCAGCTTTTTACCCTCGCGAGGATCTTTGAGGGGGCCTGGGAGTATGCCAATCTGGTCTACACGTGTTTTGTGGATTTGGAGAAGGCGTATGATCGGGTTCCCCGGGAGATACTGTGGGAGGTGCTGCGAGAGTATGGGGTGAGGGGGTCTCTACTTAGGGCCATCCAATCTCTGTACTCCCAAAGCGAGAGCTGTGTCCGGGTCTTCGGCAGTAAGTCGGACTCGTTTCCGGTGAGGGTTGGCCTCCTCCAAGGCTGCGCTTTGTCACCTATCCTGTTTGTGGTATTCATGGACAGGATCTCACGGCATAGCCGCGGGGGAGGGGGGCTGCGGGTTGGTGGGCAGAGGATTGCATCACTGCTTTTTGCAGATGATGTGGTCCTGATGGCATCATCGGTCTGCGACCTGCAGCACTCATTGGATCGGTTCGCAGCCGAGTGTGAAGTGGCTGGGATGAGGATCAGCACCTCCAAATCTGAGGCCATGGTTCTCAGCAGGAAACCGATGGATTGTCTACTCCAAGTAGGGAATGAGTCTTTACCCCAAGTGAAGGAGTTCAAGTATCTCGGGGTCTTGTTCTCGAGTGAGGGGAAAATGGAACGAGAGATGGGCCGGAGAATTGGAGCAGCGGGTGCGGTGTTGCAGTCGCTTTATCGCACCGTTGTGACGAAGAGAGAGCTGAGCCAGAAGGCAAAGCTCTCAATCTACCGGTCTATCTTCGTTCCTACTCTCACCTATGGTCATGAAGGGTGGGTCATGACCGAAAGAACAAGATCGCGGATACAAGCGGCGGAAATGAGTTTCCTCTGGAGGGTGGCTGGCATCTCCCTTAGGGATAGGGTGAGAAGTTCAGCCATTTGTGAGGGACTCGGAGTAGAGTCGCTGCTTCTTTGCGTAGAAAGGAGCCAGTTGAGGTGGTTCGGGCATCTAGTAAGGATGCCACCTGGCCGCCTCCCTAGGGAGGTGTTCCAGGCAAGTCCAGCTGGGTGGACGCCGCGGGGCAGACCTAGGACCAGGTGGAGGGATTATATCTCCACACTGGCCTGGGAACGCCTTGGAATCCCCCAGTCAGAGCTGGTTAATGTGGCCCGGGAAAGGGAAGTTTGGGATGCCCTGCTGGAACTGCTACCTCCGCGACCCGACCCCGGACAAAGCGGATGAAGATGATGATGATGACCTATTTAGGAAATAACGCATGTAAAACAGTGTTGTCAAGTCCGCTTTTAAGAAGTGGCTATGGGCTTGATTTTTTGGAAAGTCGCTTACAAATATCGATAGTCCCGGGTTGCGTTTTTTTGGGCTTGTTTCTAAAGTGTTAATGCTTATACGGGCTTGCTCCCTATATGTCTAACGTTAATTAAAGGTTCATTGAGCGCCATCAAAGCAGATGTTTTCGATAGCTATGTTTTTCAAATGCATGATAATTTGTCTTGTGTCAGGATCCGTCCACACAGACCCATTCTATCTACCCCTCCCCTTCTCCCACACACAGGTGAATGACTAAAATCAGACATTTCTGACTTTAAATCACTGACTGAGTACGTCAGAGACATTTTAAATAAAATATAATGCGTGACTGGATTGATGGAGTTAAGCTACTTTTGCAAACAATTCCAGGGACTAAGTGGGCAAAATACGGGAAAAGAATATAACAAAGAATGGTCAGGGACTTCAAGGCCTGGGCGTCCGGGGCTTTACCCCGGATGTTTGCTGAATAGCCCCAGGATCCTTTTTTTTTTATATAAGAAAAATTGAACATTGCCCATGATCTCTTCATCTGTTATTCTAAGTCGCATAAATAATATGGTATTGTTGATCAAAAACGCAGACGCTATGTCCTGTGTGTGTAATTCAAGGCCCGGAGGCCAATACTACGAAGCGAGGTAACTGGCTTAACCCGGTAAATTTGGGAGTAACTTTGTGACGTTGAGGGTAACTTCCCGATTAACCCATACTCGTAAGGGCATCTCTAAACTGCTCCGAGCAGTTTTCTGTTCGTGGTTAACTCGATGTTAAGCACTCTGCGGTATTGGGAAAATTGCGCTGCATAAAGCGTTGTAAAACTTCTGGGGTGGACACAAATAACTGCTCAAAAAAATTAAAGGTACACTTTGAAAAAACATCAGATCTCAATGGGGAAAAAAATCATGCTGGATATCTATACTGATATGGACTGGGTAATGTGTTAGGAACGAAAGGATGCCACATCGTTTGATGGAAATTAAAATGATTAACCTACAGAGGGCTGAATTCAAAGACACCCCCCGAAAATCAAAGTGAAAAAATTATGCGGCAGGCCAGTCCATTTTGCTGAAATTCCATTGCAGCAACTCAAAATGGTACTCAGTACTGTGTATTGCCCACACGTGCTTGTATGCATACCTGGCAACGTTGGGGCATGCTCCTAATGAGACGACGGATGGTGTCCTGGGGTATCTCCTCCCAGATCTTGACCAGGGCATCACTGAGCTCCTGGACAGTCTGAGGTGCAACCTGGCGGCGTCGGATGGACCGAAACATAATGTCCCAGAGGTGTTCTATTGGATTTAGGTCAGGCGAGCGTGGGGGCCAGTCAATGGTATCAATTCCTTCATCCTCCAGGAACTCCCTGCATACTCTCGCCACATAAGCCGGGCATTGTCGTGCATCAGGAGGAACCCAGGACCCACTGCACCAGCGTAGGGTCTGACAATGGGTTCAAGGATTTCATCCCGATACCTAATGGCAGTCAGGGTGCCGTTGTCTAGCCTGTAGAGGTCTGTGCGTCCCTTCATGGATATGCCTCCCCAGACCATCACTGACCCACCACCAAACCAGTCATGCTGAACAATGTTACAGGCAGCATAACGTTCTCCACGGTTTCTCCAGACCCTTTCATGTCTGTCACATGCTCAGGGTGAACCTGCTCTCATCTGTGAAAAGCACAGGGTGCCAGTGGCGGACCTGCCAATTCTGGTGTTCTATGGCAAATGCCAATCGAGCTCCACGGTGCCGGGCAGTGAGCACAGGGCCCACTAGAGGACGTCGGGCCATCAGGCCACCCTCATGAAGTCTGTTTCTGATTGTTTGGTCAGAGACATTCACAACAGTGGCCTGCTGGAGGTCATTTTGTAGGGCTCTGGCAGTGCTCACCCTGTTACTCCTTGCACAAAGGAGCAGATACCGGTCCTGCTGATGGGTTAAGGACCTTCTACGGCCCTGTCAAGCTCTCCTAGAGTAACTGCCTGTCTCCTGGAATCTCCTCCATGCTATTGAGACGGCTGGGAGACACAGCAAACCTTCTGGCAATGGCACGTATTGATGTGCCTTCCTGGAGGAGTTGGACTGCCTGTGCAACCTCTGTAGGGTCCAGGTATCGCCTCATGCTACCAGTAGTGACACTGACCCTAGCCAAATGCAAAACTAGTGAAAAACAGTCAGAAGAGATGAGGAGGGAAAAAATGTCAGTGGCCTCCACCTGGAAAACCATTCCTGTTTTGTGGATTGTCTCATTGTTGCCCCTCTAGTGCACCTGTTGTTAATTTCATTAACACCAAAGCAGCTGAAACTGAGTAACAACCCCCTCTGCTTCTTAACTGACCAGATCAATATCCCAGAAGTTGAATTGACTTGATGCAATACTCTGATTTAAAAGTGTTCCTTTAATTTTTTTGAGCAGTTGTATGTTTTTTTCGGCAGTTGCTTAGTTCATTAAAAATTAACACTTAATTTTACAACATATAGTCTAAGTGTTAATATAAGTCTATATATAATAGGTTGGATGCCGTGGATTTGTGGCAATATCAACAACCAAACTACTTAAAGAGTTAGGGATCTGTGGCAAAGAATTGCACCAGATCATAAAAGCTATATCAGATATTGCAGAAAGAAGTAGCCAGTGGCTGTGGCTGAAAAGAAAGGATCCTACATGGGCACAAAAGTAAACAACATCATGTTGAAAAACCATAAAAAGTGGTTTAATCTCAGGACAAAGGTATAAAAGGTAAGTCTTTCCTGACAGGAAAGACAGGACAGGAAAGAAGACAGGACAGGAAACATAAATTAGTAGTTCATCCTGCAACTGGGCCTGAGTTGTTTGTTCAGTTTTCATGTGACAGCCGCATAGGCTCAGTATAGGAAAGAGAAAAGAGTAGTTCACCCCTGAACTGGGTCTTCTGGCCTGAGTCGTTCGTTCACTGGTCACGTGATAGCTGCATAGGGACGAGAGATCAGGAAACATAAATTAGTAGGTCTGTCACGAACCTCGACCAGCCAGTTGGCAGAGGACCGCCGACACACCCCCGGTCACGCCCAACTCAGCACCTCTTAGTTATCTCGTTACCTGTATTACTTTCACCTGTTCCCTATTAGTTTTCCATTGGTTCCTTTGTTGTATTTAAGGCTTATGTTGTCTGTTTGTCTTTGTTCCGACATTATCTTTGTACCAGCCTGTTTCTTGAACTCCTTTTTTATAAAGTATCATTATACTTACCCTGTGCGTTCTTGCCTTTTTGTTCTTTTCACATTCTGAGTTAGTGTTCCTGTTTTCCCTGTTCGTGTTTATTTTTACTATTGAGTCCTTAGTTTTCGATCCTGCCTATCTCTTGCTTTTGGGTTGACTTGTTCTCTGTTCTCTGGACCTAGACCCTGTCAGAATGTCGGCACCAAACCCCAACCCAGCGGAGATCGATTCTTTCCGCCAAGCCCTCCGCAGCCAGGATTCTTCCGTTGGACGGCACGAAATTATTCTGACGGAGATGCAGGGCACTGACAACAGCTCACCCAGCCCGTCCAAGATATGAGTCTGACCATCGCTGGAGCGGCAGCCCAACCATCTTCTGGTCCTAGTCCACTAAACCCCCTCGTCCCTCCCGGACATGGAGTGCAGCTTCCAGTCCCAGGGAGGTATGATGGCAGACCCGGGAGATATAGGTAGTTTTTGGTCCAATGCTCTCTGGTGTTCCATCTCCAGCCCTCCACCTTCTGCACACCTCAGTCTCAAGTAGCTTACATTACCTCTCACCTTACTGGACCAGCATTGACCTGGGCCACAGCCGTGTGGGAACGAGAGACTCCAGCCTGTTCCGATGCCACCCTCTTCATGATGGAGATGAAGCGGAACTTCGACCACCCCGTCCGCGGCCAAGAGGCGGCCCACCACCTTCTCCAGCTACGTCAGGGGTCACGCAGTGTGCGGACTATGCGGTTGAGTTCCGTGCATTGGCCATCGAGAGCGGGTGGAATAGGAAGGCGCTCGTCCCGGCGTTTCAACAGTCTGCTATGGAAATTCTAAATATTAAACATGACGAGACCATCAAATACAAGTTCAATACAAGTATTTTATTTTTAAAAAGGTACTTCTGCAAAGGATCAAACGCGTTTGCAAAAGGATCACCCCACACAGCGTTTAAGATGCTGTCCAAAGGAGATGACCCATTATTCTGTTACCAACTTTCTTATATACCAAACAGAGGTGTGTCCTTCTCCCTAAGCTAAGTCACATATGCATCCTAAGCCCTGGGGCTATCTTATCTGCAGACATCCTGTCTCCAGTGTGACCCTTTACCTCCTGACCTCAATGTGAGCCTTTCACAACAAGAATTACAACCTTTGCTATTATCTAAACAGAACATCTGTGTAACTTCAAGTTGTTGAAACATCAATCAGTTTGAACAAATGCTTCACAGCTAAGTCATCAGAATTCTGCTATTACAGGTCTCAACGAGACCATTAAGGATGAGCTGGCCGCTAGGGATGACATGGAGAAGCTGGAGACCCTGATCACCCTGATCAGAGCGACGCAGGCAAATCAGAGTACTCACAGTCGCTCCGGTATCACCGATGCCCGATCACCCAGCGGAGGAGCCAGAGGAGCCCATGCAGCTGGCATGCACCTACCTGTCTCCAGAGGAACGGGAACGTTGTCTGAGGGACCACTGCTGTCTGTACTGCGGCCAGGAGGGTCACAACCTTTGCAAATGCCCTCAACATCCGGGAAACGCCGCTGCTCGCCGGACGTAGGGAGGTGTCTGACGAGCCTGGTGGTGTTGTCCTCCCGGATTCCCCGTATGTCCCTGTCCTGCCAATTGGTCTGGGGGGGATCAGCAGCACACAATCTACACAGTCTAAGCAGTCATACATTCATATATTTTATTTACTCTGTTTTCCGTTGATAACGAGATAATGTGATTTGTTTTCTCAAGATCTCGGGTTATTTATGTCCGTTTTCCTGTGATAACGAGTTAATTGAATTTAGATCGTTATCTCAATCGAGAAAAATTATCCCGTTATCTCGGCAAAACAAATTTGTTATTTTGAGATAATGACAAATAATTCGAGATCTCGAGAAAACAAAGTTTTATTAACTTATCACGGGAAAACGGACATATTTAACTCGATCTCGAGAAAACAACATTAAATTAACGGATTATCACGGAAAACGAACATAAATAACCTGAGATCTTGAAAAATTTAAATTATCTCGTTTCACGGGAAAACAGAGCAAATAAAATAAATGAATGTATGGCAGCTTAGGGCTTCCGTAAGAACCTATCCCCACCTCTATCTTCTATGTTGTCCTGTGTGTCTTTCCCCAAGAAGCTTTACTTACCCCAGCAGCTTGGTGATTTCCCTTAGAGGTGGGTAGGGTAGAGCCAAGGGTGGGTCATAGCGGGAGTGTTTCACTTGTGTGCAGTGCAATAGTGTGTGTTTAGTGGAGTCGTCCTCCCCCCATGCAAGTATTCTGTGTGTAGTGCAAGCCCTTACTTATAAAATAAAAATAAACATTGCAACCGGATGGGTGAACATTTACAATGAATGTTATCAGAGTTATTATGAAGACAATATAGCTTCATGAAAACTACAAAGGCATTTGCTGTTTTAACAAAGACAAAATACCCGTCTCTTGCTTTTAGAATGAAATTTGTTTTGCCCCATCCTTGTTGCCCCACTGTGTGTTGTGCATGTTAAATCACCTTAAGAGCGTGTAGTGGACTTTCTGGGAAGAGGGGTAGGATCAACCCACCTGCAAAGCTCTGCCCAAATTCATAACCAAAGGGGGTATCGTATAGACAGTGCTGGGGAGGAGGTTTTGTAACTGTTTTAACGATGAAATTGTAATAAAGTATTTTTCATATACTTTCCTTGTCCTGGTCATCTGTGTGGGAGTGTCTGCTGGGGTGGAGTTATTAGGTGTTCACCCAAAACCGTGACAAATTCGAATAGACCAAACGAGGCATGACGTCCAACTCTGCCAGTGCCCCTATTCAAACACAGTTGGCTAGCTAAAATTAATAGCACAATAATACTGCTTGCGTGTGGTAACAAGAGTTCACAATGGAGTAGTGTAGTGACTAGTGAAATGATTAGCAAGTTGCTTTTTTATATGGCCAGACCAACCAATCAGATATACAGTACTGTGCATACGTTTTAGGCAGGGGATGCTGTTTTGAAGGCGAAGGGTGGTCAAACCAAATGTTGATTTGATACAGATTTGCTTTTCCCTCACTTTGTATTTGATGAATTGATAAAAAAATAAACAATTAACATTTATCCTTTTATGTATTTTTATTTTCTAACTTTAAAGACATCACGCCTGCCTAAAACTTTTGCACAGTACTGTAAGTAAATGTTGATTATTTATATATCAATTATGTTTATAATTGGCCAAATCAACAAGGACAAAAAAAAAAAAAAACATCTTTTTTTTAATTTTGGGATGAAGGAGGGCCAACCGTGCCCATGCCTTCACTGTATGCCCCAAGTTATCAATAGCATGACTATTTTGATTGTTGTGTACTCAATCTTTCTTAAAATCTTTCTCTTCTGTTCAATTAACTTGAAGTTTAGGTTGAACTGACACTAAACCTAATTAAAGCTCCTGTGAACATAAAATATTTATGTAATGATAACAATTTTTGATTTTTAAGTAAATGCTACTAATCGCTTTCAAGTGGCAGGAACTTATATTTTTTCATTACCTGTGACCTATAAAATCATTTGATTTCAGATCATAATCTTAAAGTGTAGGCTACTCAAATGTGATTTAAGTATTTAAAGAAAGATTGCTTTAAGTTGGATGAACAAAATATATAAAGACATTTGTTTAATAAACTCAAATATGGTCCATTCGAGGTCATGCACTCAAAAAAGCTATTGCAGCAAGGCATTGTGGGATAATAGTTATAATCTATCTACTTAATGCAACCGTGGTCTATTTGACAAATTATTGCGAGTATTATTCATGTGTGAGGTTTGGGTTCATAGATAGAATCCTTTGGAAAGGTTTACTAATGTTGTTTTAGCACCATTGACTATGCACCATGTTTGGTTGTCTTAAAACAGTCGCAAATTTTATACTATTCTATGTAAATTAACCTGACCAAAAGCGGGTTAAGAAAGTTACTGGAATGTGTTGCGTTGAACTTCGACGTTATGATTCTGTGCATCCCCATTACATAATTTAGGTGCATGTCAGTTCAATTCAAGGAAAATATGTCAACCTTAAAGGGGCCCTGTTATGCTAATTCCAGGTTAATACCTTAATTTAGGAGTTCTACTAGAATAGGTTTACGCATTTAAATGTTCAATAAACAATAAATTTTTTCCAAACTGCCTGGATCTGCAGCACATGTATTCATCCTCTGTCTGAAATGCTTCGTTTTAGCTCATGTCTCTTTAAGGCCCCCCCATCCCGACGAGCCCTGTCTGCTCTGATTGGTCAGCTGGCCAAACAAAGGGAATTTGCCTTCGCACTGATGAAAACAAAATTTTCTCAACATGGCGAAACCATCCGGTCTCCGCTCTGACTGGCTCTGGTTGAGGGCGTGCCAAACTTTATTCAAATGTGTGACTTAGTGACATACGGAGGAAAACGCCGGACTACAAACAAGGCGTTTCAGGCAGTTCAGGAGCAGTGTTTTCTGTGAGAGAGAGTAGCTCCCTTTGGCGTGGACTATGGGCTTTGTAACTTTTCAGAGCTTTTACATGCACAACAAGCTATATAACATACTAAAAGAAAAAAGGAAAAACCCAAAAAAGCATTATAGGGCCCCTTTATTAGTATCGTTAATTGGCTCGATGAATTGGGTTAACAACAGTGATTCATGTAATATGTACGTATACACTTTGTTAGATCAACATAATGTAGCAGAAGTTTTGATTGCACTGAAGATTAAAGGGGGAGTGTATGCATAGTTATATAATTTATCAAGAGTGGGCAAGATTTTATTGAACTTGCACGTGCTTAGTGGTAAAGGAGGGAAAGAGACAAGCTAAAGAAACAAAATGTGGTAGTCCAGACCAATTACATTTCTGAGGCAAGACAGATTACACTGCAAATGCCAGGTTAGGAGTGTGGTGGTTTTTTAACAAATTGAAAACATATTTTAAAACTTATTTTTTGAGTTGCCTACCCCGGCTTAAAACAGGAAAAGACAACATGAGTGTATGTAGAGAGGGTTCCTGACACTCACCAAGGCTCTTGGGTTAGCAGCTGTTTCTAGAGGTCTGTGAATGTGCTTGGTTACACTTCGGTAAGTTTCCTTCTGTCCATTTGGATCCTCTATGAATCGTATATTTGGAGCAGGGTAACTTAAGCCCATAGGAACAAGTTACATGTCCTGTAGTCAGGGTGTGTGGGTTGAGAGAGGAGTAAAAATAGGACAAGTACTAATATGGCTTAGGGGGATCAGTTGAGCTCTGTGAGGGATTGAAGAGTTCCGATTCTAGGTCTAGTTGCAGGTGCTGTTTTCCCAAAATCTTAATTTTATTTAGACTCCATATAAAAACCGTTTAGAATCAGCTTTCTATTTTTGCAACATTTTGTTTTGGTTCCTTAATGAGTCAAAAACTAAATATATGCTTTTCTCAAGGGCCAAAAGTTAGATTATAAGGCATATAACATATGCTCCCTTAATGGGGCTCAAATTGAGCGTGTTGCAGTTTACAAATACTTGGGAATTTCACTAGATGAAAAGTTATCATTTAAAACACATGTGCTTGAACTCACAAAAAAGGTGAGGATCAGACTTGGAGCTCTATTTAGAATAAGATCATGCGTTCCACTTGAAAACAGAAGATAATTGTAAAATCTACTCTCTTGTCAGTCATGGATTATGGTGATATTGTGTAATTGCATTCAGCCCCAACTATTTCAAAGTCCCTTGATGCAGTTTACCACAATGCTTTGCGTTTTGTAACTGGGGATAGTTTTAGAACTCATCATGTATACAAAAGTAGGATGGCCTTTTCTTAGCGATAGGAGATAAACATTGTAGGGCAGGGCAAGTTACCTTTTTACCTTACTTCATTATTAAAACACAAATCCAGTAGTCAAAGGACACGCTCACAGGACTGTATCAAACTTGTCGGTTAACCCCGTATAAATAAAATAAATAATAATATTATTCCATTTAGTAAAATTTGAATGCCAAACTTTTTATGAAATGACACCTAGTGGTGTGATACTGGGAAGACATTTTAAGTTTTGTGGATCATGGATAATTAAAAGGGTCACTATTCATTAGTAGTATAGATCTTAAAATAGGCAGGCCTTGGTCTGAACTTTCATTCTTCTTTAAAAAGATCCACTGTAACAACACCTTGGAGGAATGCGTTGTTTTTCATTATAATTATTGAATCAATTGTTTTGTTTGTGACTGCTTGCCTTAAAGACGTCACATAGAAAGCAATTCATTTGAATTGCCTATGTGTTTGTAATGTGCTGTGTAATGTGTACAAATAAACTTTATTTATAGTCAAATACCTTCTAACAACCTGATTATTACAGAAAAAAGTTAATATTTTGTTTACCTTTCACAGTGGCCGTAGATTTATAGTCATGCGGAAACTAAATATTTTCTGATAAATGTTCAAGATAAAACATGTCTCAAAGACAATGCCCTGTTTATATTTTTATTTGATTTAGTGTTTATAGAATTTTGAATGAATGAAAATAAATCACGTGACCATAGTATTTCTGTGTGTATTGCGCACACTAAAAAGCATAAAAACACTTCAGATTTTGTTTTTGACCTATAAACGCCTTTATGATCAAATTAATAGTCTACATAAAGCAGTTATGATACGAAGTACTCTAAAATAGAAATCACATGGTTTTTACAATGTATGTTGGCTGACCCGTGCCTGGAGGGTTGGTAAATGTTTAATGCCACACTGACGAAGCTCACATTATTTACTGATCTAAACTCTAAAATTCCTGCATTCATTGGCTTTCAGGATCTCTGTTGGTTCTCGCTCCTCTCATCTGACTCTCTGTTGGCGAACTAGGGAAAGGAAAGGGAGCAGGCCAGAAAGAGTGATCATTTTTACAAGTCTACTAAATTGTATTTCACATTTGTGTTTTCCATATTGTTTTTTTATAATAAATGCTGGACATACATTAGGAACAGAAATGATCTGAGTATGAACTGGATATCTCTGGGCTTTCTTCTTATTACTCACGTATATCGTTATTTCTAGTGATGGCCAGTCCTGCCCTGGCCCGCGGGCCCTGCTGGGTAAAGTGGTAGCCAAACTTGATGATACTGGAATTCTTCTCCAACATGCCAGCAATCTCCATTTCCACAGAGTCTCCCAGCTTCTGTCTCTGTAGTGGGAGTTTAGGAAGATACATATTAATGTAATACCAACTCCTTATAAAGGATACAAATGCTATTGTGTGAAGAGTGCATTACACTATTAAATATTGGTATTCAATTGTGAACATTCAGTATATCAAGCAAGTTGCAAATCAATGTTCACGTTTTGCAGAACTGTAAAGGACATACTATAACAAAAATAAAACGAATAATAACAAACCAAACTGTGCTATGTTATTTGTCTATTGTTCACACAGACCTGGTTGTCAATCTTAAGCTCAGTCAGTGTGGCATTGCTGGCCATGGCTTTTACGAGGGCCATCATGCCTTCACCAGTGATGAAGTTAGACTCAATATTAAGACTTAGCAAAGTGGTGTTCTCCTGAAGCATCTCAGCACATGCCTATTCACACAAACAAAACACGCTTGTGAAAATTCACCAAGTACATTGTTGGAAACTTAGTTAATGTAATGCAGGTAGTAAGAAGAGTGAGAGAAATAGCTTTAAGAGTAAGTGTTCTCACATAGGCCACAGGGTCGTTACTACGTGTAGCGGCAATGCTCAACGTCTCTACACAGGTGTTCCCCTTCATGGCTTCCATGATCTCTTTCAATGTTGGGATGGGAATGTCCTGGGGAGCAGTGTGCAGACTGATGGAATCATTTCCCCCCCCACAAAGACTGTCTTTTAACTTTTCTATAAAACAATAACTTGATAATATGAAGACTCGTGTGCCAATTAGTTCTAAGACAAACTCACTGCACAGTTGTATCTTTATATACACTATAAAGCATATTCTCTAACGGTTAGGAATCCCCACAGAGCTGACTTCCAGAGCCAGCAGGAATAGAGTAGGAATAGCACACAGCTTCATAAAGTAAGCTTTTTTATTTTATTTGTATTATCTGGCCGTGCCGACAGCAGATATCGAGGGGGGTGGCTCTGAGACATCAAAGCTCACAGTTGTGCCTTCTGGAGGTGTCTTAAACTCAATCCAAAACCTCAATCCACTTGAAAATCCCAATAACATATCTACTCTCAACCTCAAGTCAATTTGAAAAATTGCTTTCTAAAGTGCTTGTCTTGGATTATGGTATAATGGAACCTATAACACCGTATCCTGTGTATTTTGAAATGTCTTCACAGTGGATTCTTTCTGTAGGAAATCAAATCTTTGGACATTTTAAATTAGTTCTAATGATAATTCCCTATACAAATGTATCTATACAAAGACTCCATTTCAGATGTGTTCTTGGGCATATTCCCTGCACAGTGGTATCTTTCAATTGGAAATAAAAGCATTGAATCTTTTAAATGGGTTCTAAGGCATAATCCCTGCACAGCGGTATCTTTCTATCGGACCTTGATGTTGTTGAGGTTGACGTCTGTTAGGCCAGTGTCGTTACTGAGGATCCGGTCAAGGGTCTCCTCCACGTTGGTGCTGTTTGGGGGCTCGTCTGGGAAGATCTTAAATGGGTCCGCTTTGACCACACCTAGGAGAACGTCATCACAGTGATATGGTACATTTTACAATTTACTTTGCAGCAAAAATCCTTTTAACAGTGAGCAGTGGTGTTACATCCACCATGTTTGGTGTCTGTATTGTTTGTATTATGTATGTGTATGTGGGTTGTCTTGTCTTCCCTTCTGTTTTCCCCTTTCCGTTGGTTCCCTCCCCCACATCACACATCATCAGTCGTCGTTGACAGACCAATCAGGAGGTCATCCCATAGGAAAGCAAAATCCCAAAATTTGATCTCATTAGTGTCTCTTTTCTTCCTCCTAGACACAAATGAGACATCTGTAATACTTAAATTAAGACTTACTAATTACTAACAACTTACACTTACTTTCAACACACCAGCAGGAAATAACAAAAGGCTATTACTCCCTTTTAATAAAACATTGGCAATTATTCACTTGCATCCAAAAAGTTTGACTATTCAAAACTACTTACTTGTCCTCAAAAGGATCAATTCGTTCTCCAAAATAGTCAACATCTTGGCTGAAGCAGTTGTCTGGTAATGATGCATTGTCCTCATTGCTTTCAAATATCATCTCAATAGCACATTCTCTAGTGAGTGTCTTCCTTCTAGCCATACTATCTTGTAAATGTTAAAAATACAGTTGTTTTGCGTCTTATTGGCTATAGGATCCAATATGATAGCGTTCCAATGGCAAGTGGTTTTCTTCATTTGTATTTCGTATTCCTTCAGAGTCAAGACTCAAAACGTTAAATCACATGACCTACACTCGTATCTAATGACGTTATAAAACTCAGTGAAAATAACAATAGATCAATAGACGCTGTGGAAAGGCGAGGGGCAATTCAAACTATGGATAGGTGACACGAAAAATCTTAATGTTACCAACATTTATGGGTCTGTGAAAAAGTATGTGAACAACATACGTCAACCAAATTTGTTTTCAATTAAAGCTACAGGCCTATAGTTTAACATACAAAAGAAAATCGTCTCTAGAGCAAATAGTTTTTTGGTTTGTGAGGTGTGCTATTTTGTTTGTTTCTTTGATTTGGCACTGTTCATATTTAGCGGTGGTATCCTTTGTGACACTGTCTAATAAATGTATGTTTATTTTACCGACTTGTGTTGGTCTCCATGTGTCCACATTCACCCCCACTCCGCATACTCTGAAAAGTGTTCATCCCTTCAGGACCCAAGACTTCTCTAAACTGGAATCGAACGAGAACTGGTTTGGTTTTACCCGGTAGTACCAGAGTTTGTTAATTTTTTTACGTCCACTCAGATTTAAGGCAAGTCTGGGGTACTGAAGGGACGAACACGTTCCAGAGAATACAGAGTGGGGGCTTCTAAACTAGCTGTGCCCCGTGACGTGGGAACAAAGGAAACAGTACCGAGTACTGGTCAAAAACAGAATCCGAATGAAAGTATCGAGTACTAGTAAAAAATTGGGAAAATGGTAAGGACCTGTAAAACACTGTATAGTACACAGGATCAAAAACGGGATAACGATCGATAGACGCGAACAAAGGAATAAAGGGAATTAACGAACTAAACTCTGTATCAAATACAGAGACAAGCACTAACAAACACAGAAGACAGACAGTACGAACAGGGATAAACCCACTAACAAACACTTAAGACACTGAACACACATAGCGATAAACCTAGCTAGGAGAGCGAGCACTAAACCAACACAAACAATCATAATTCCTAACAAATACTCAAAACGCTCGCTCTGCCAGAGACAACTGGCAAAAAGGTTTTATTGAGATGGACAAACTCCCGATTGGTCTGTCAACAAATGACTGATGATGTGTGATGTGGGGGAGGGAACCAACGGGAAGGGGACAGTGAACCTGAATGTATGGGATAGTGAAGGGAAAACAGAAGGGAAGACAAGACAACCCACATACACATACATAATACAAACAGTACAGACACAAAACATGTGTTATTGTAGCATTAAAGGTTTGAAGCTCTGAATAGACTGAAGCCCTTTGAAGAGTAGCCCTTGTCATGTTGTACATACTGTTGATTCCTTCAGTATTGGCAATGGTACCAGTGGTGCCCAGAGCATCGTAGTACTGCTTGTTGCTCATCAGGGTGTACATTCCCAGGATAGCTGCAAAGATATGGGAAAAGATGCAGTACATACTGCATAGTTAATTCAAATGTCAAGGGAAAGTAGACAATGCTATGCAAGAGCTATTTATGGACTGAATGCACAATAGAAGTGAATTGTTTTAACAAATTACGGAATGAGAAAAGAATAAAGCTTTTACAACAGTGCATTTGGTAGCGTTTTATATTAAGGTTAAATAAGCGTTAATACGTAACAATGCCCTTACTAAGTCATGCTGTGTTAAGTGTTAATATCAGCCTCTTAAACAAGCTTATTGTTAGATTATAAGCACTGTCAACAGTCATAGTTAAACTTTTATTAAGTGTTTTTTTTGCTTTACTAGCAGTTACCTATGCGCTTCTTTAAGGTTAACTATGCCTTTTTGCAGCTACCGAGTACAACGCCTTATTAAGGTTCAAAAATATTTGATTATGCACTTACTAACAGTTAAATATGCTTATCACAGCTCCTCATCTAGAATGAGTTAAGTTAGGATCGGCGCATCAGCATGACAGGTAAAATAGCAGTTTTGTCTTGCACATTCGCTTGCCAGCTATTGTCTGTAGTAATTAGCAAAGAACTTACATGCATGTGTCTATACTTTTTGGTATTAGCTAGCAAGCTATAATGTTACTCTGTCAAAAGCCTGCAAGCTAGCTGACTGGTTAACGCAATAGCTGGTTAGCTATGGTGGAAGCCAACATGGTTACAGTCTCTCTGTTTGCACCATCAAACTATAAAAAAAGTTTGCAAGACCTGGGTTCGCACACACAACCCTGGTCCGCGACCTACATTTTTGTACAATATCGCTGAACAGATCACGTTGCCTCCAGACAACTCAACGGCCATTTTTAACGTCATTACCATCAAATATTTTAGTTGTACTGTACTGCTGAACACTTGGCATGTTAACAATGGAGTAAAAGGAATACAACCGAGATAAAAGGTCGGGTAGGCAGTTTTCCTGAAAAGGCAAAAAAAAGAAACTGAAACCTGAATTTGAAAATACAGCCCTCCTCCTGCAGCTCTCCCTATCCTAAGCCCCTCCCAGCAGACAAGCACGGGCATATACAGTGCTGTGAAAAGGTATTTGCCCCCTTACAGATACTTATTGTTTTTGCACATTTGTCACACTTAAATGTTTCAGATTATCAAACAAATTTTAATATCAGACAAAGATAACCTGAGTAAATACAAAAAGCAGTTTTTAAATGATGATTTCATTTATTAAGGGAAAAAAGCTATCCAAACCAGCCTGGCCCCATGTGAAAAAGTAATTGCCCCCCCCCCCCCCCCCCCCCCCCCCCTTGTTAAATCATGAATTAACTGTGATTAACCAAATGTTTTGGAAGACTGAGTTCAATTTCACTAGCCACACCCAATCCACATTACTCCCAGACCTGTAGAATCAAGAAATCACTTAAATAGAACCTGTCTGACAACATGAAGTAGGCTAAAAGATCTCAAAAAGCAACACATCATGCCCCGATCTGAAGAAATTCAAGAACAGATGAGAAACAAAGTCATTGACATCTATCAGTCTGGAAAGGGTTACAAAGTAATTTCTAAGGCTTTGGGACTCCGGCGAACCACAGTGAGAGCCATTATCCACAAATGAAAACATGGAACAGTGGTGAACTTTCCCAGGAGTGGCCGGCCTACCAAAATCACTCCAAGAGCGCATCGACGTCTCATCCAGGAGGTCATAAAAAAACCTAGAACAACATCTCAAGCACTGCAGGTCTCACTTGCCTCAGTTAAGGTCAGTGTTCATGATTCAACAATAAGAAAGAGAATGGGCAAACATGGTATCCATGGGAGAGTTACAAGACAAAAACCCCTGTTGACCAAAAAGAACACAAAGGCCCGTCTTGCATTTGCCAAAAAACATATTGATGATCCCGAAGTCTTTTGGGACAATATTCCGTGGACTGAATATAATCGGAGACAAAAGTGGAAATTTTTGGAAGGTGTGCGTCCCGTTACATCTGGCGTAAAACTAACACAGCATTACAGAAAAAGAACAGGTACCGACCAACTTTTTTTTAACCAACTGTCAAATATAGTGGTGGTAGTGTGATGGTCTGGGGCTGCTTTGCTGCTTCAGGACCTGGATGACTTGCCGTAATTGATGGAACCATGAATTCTGCTCTCTACCAGAAAGTCCTGAAGGAGAATGTCCGGCCATCAGTTTGTGACCTTTAGCTCAAGCGCACTTGGGTTATGCAGCAGGACAATGATCCGAAGCACACCAGCAAGTCCACCTCTGAATGGCTCAAAAGAAACAAAATGAAGGTTTTGGAGTGGCCTAGTCAAAGTCCGGACTTAAATCCGATTGAGATGCTGTGGCATGCCCTTAAACAGTCCGTTCATGCTCTAAAACTCTCCAATGTGGCTGAATTAAAACAATTCTGCAAAGAAGAGTGGGCCAAAATTCCTCCACATCAATGTGAAAGACTCATTGACAGTTATCGCAAACGCTTGATTGCAGTTGTTGCCGCCAAGGGTGGCACAACCAGTTATTAGGTTTAGGGGGCAATTACTTTTTCACATAGGGCCAGGTTGGTTTGGATAGCTTTTTTCCCTTAATAAATGAAATCATCATTTAAAACCTGCATTTTGTATTCACTCAGGTTATCTTTGTCTGATATTATTATTTGTTTGATGATCTGAAAAATGTAAGTGTGACAAAAAAGTAAAAACAGAAGAAATCTGTAAGGGGGCAAATACTTTTTCACAGCACTGTATATGCACGTAACACAAGGTTGCTCTGCTTGACCAGAGCCAGAGGCAACCATCAGCGAGCCAACGGCATATGGGGTTCCATTAATGCCAAAATGATGCAACTGGCTTTGCGTTTGTCGATGGCTATAGTGTCGGCTTTATACATTGCGTTGGTTGCTTTGCGTTTGTAGTTGCCTATTGCTTTGGCCCCGATTACAGAAATGCTTGCAGTCCGGTGGAAGTCATTCATTTTCAATGAGGTTCATCCGCACCGCTGTGTTCAGCTACCGGACTAGGCTGCGTTGCGTGACCGCAATCACGTGCTGGATATTTTCATCTTTTGCGTTGTTTTGCCGTGCAGCAAAAGAAACCGAAGTTGATGAACCACAGAAGAAGAGCCCATTTTGTAGCTTTCAAGCAGGTAATTGTGGGACATAAGGAATGTTATGACAGCAAAATACACTGGCTTGAAATATGCAATTTCACCATTAAGAAAAACCAAAACCAAGGACAAACGCAAAGCCAGTTGCATAATTTTGGTATTAATGGAACGTCATAAACATATCGCTGGTGGAAGGCTGTGTGTAACTGTCAGCATTGTCAATACAAACAACACAATGGGCAACGAGAAACTCATTATACAAAGCCAAGGCAATAGGCAACTACAAACGCAATGTATAAAGCCAACGCAAAAGCCAATGCAATAGCCAGCGACAAACGCAGAGCCAGTTGCATAATTTTAGCATTAAATGGGACCCCATAACAGCAAGCTCTGAATACAAATTGTGGCCATTGCAATCTCAGATATCTCTCCATCTCTGAAACGCTTCACCGATATTTACACGGGTCCTATTATGTTTATTGTCAGACTCTCTTTTAGACTCTCTTTTTGGTAAGTCCGTCTTCCTCTTTTTGAGTTTTGTAGTGTAGGCAGTTGTTGCCAATGCTGGAATAGCAACTTTTTTATTAGGATTGTCTGCCATTGAATCACACTTTCACTGTCTGAAGGGACGTGAGCGCGTGTCTGCATTTGTAAAACAGCCAATAGGAACGCCCTCTCTCTGAAATGACCTGTGATTGGCCAAAGTCTACCGTCTCAGGCTAGATTTTCTGAAGCTTGTAAACAGAGCCAAGAGGTGGGCAGGAGAATAGGTTTTCTCTCAGACCACTTGAATTAGAATATGCTGCACGGTTAATATGGAATTTTTGCCCAATGATGCCAAAAATAAACTGCCTACCCCACCTTTAACTCTTATGAAACAATCTGGGCATTGATGTAAATTACAAATGAATAGTCACTGCAGTAATAATAGAATGAATCAATAATCATGCTTGTCTTTTATGTTGTTATTTCCATGCAGTTTCCTAAAGTATGTCATATTTTCCTATCAATGGTTTAGTTTGGAAGGGTAATTCAAGCAGCACCTCTGACTATATTTCATTTGCCAGTCCACCCCCTACCTATATGGCAACAACAGGGCTCCCCCACCTCTGAAATTCCAATTTAACCCCTGGAGAGGACAGTCATACAAAACGTCTAATTGAGGTTATTTCAGCCAAAGGGGGCGATACCAGGGGCATAGGTGTCTTAACTTTTCCCTCGGTAGGAATGGGCATCTTGGTTATAATTTATTAAACAAAAAAATTTACAAAGTAAAATGTCCATTGTTTTTGGTTCAATTACATCCATCATCTTTATCTATATTGTTTGAAAAAAATATCAAACGTTGCAATGTCTATATTTCATTATAAATAAGTAAATATTTCATGGGCTGTCCTAATGTTTTCTAATGACTATATATGAATGCAACAACCAACTGTCTGACCCCCTCTTTCCTCTCCCTCATTCCACTCCTTCCTTGTGGTGGCCCAAGCTTATTTATTTTTATGTTGTTGAGCATGAGGAATTGTTCACCAGCCACACCATGCCCCTCATCCTATCTGTCCCTGTGTAAGTTGAAATGGAGCGGATGGCTGCAATTCTGCTGTAAAACCAAACGGAAGAACTACTAATGGGATAGTGTGGACTTTACACATAGAAGACCAATCCGAGTCAATCATAAAACAATATCAACCTGTCTATTCCATTATGGAAACAGTCGGAAAATTTGATATTCTATAATACGAATAAAATTAGATTACCAATATCATTACAAGTTGAAAGGCACTCTACTAAAAGTCATAGTGAACCTACTTTCATCAGTTTGAGAGTGATCCTTCTACACCAGTTTATCTTTACCTAAATGCTTTTTTGTTACTGTACAGACTCCTCAGAGATTGTATTATTACTTATGTTATTCTAGTTCTTCCTGATTGTTTGGATTTGAACAGTCTTCACGACACACACATTTTTCTTCTAAATAATTTTACATGACAGGGACTCACTGAGTAGACATATGTTTTCCTCTAGGTTAATGAGGTAATTTACTTTGTAAATAATATAATAATAACAATAGCAATAATATTATCACAAACAATTGTCATTATCTACCCCAATTTGCTCCTGTGTCCTTGAGTTACTAGAAGGGCGCTTATAAATCCCATGTATTATTATAAAAATAAGTGATTATATGAATAGGCTACATTAAGCAGCCTTCTGCTGACAATGAAAGCATGACAAGTCGCTAGCTTGACATTTCTGCTTACTACTGAAGGTGAACTATGTTATTGTGGTACTACTACCAGACCAATAGTGGAATTTTGGGGCCGATACCATTATTGGGGGTTAGGTATATTCCGATACCGATGTATCGGACAATATTCAATCAAATGTGGTTATAAAAAAATGTGACAAAAATATGTAATGGAGGCAGGATATTTTACCGGTTTACAATCAACCTTTATTATACAACATTAATCTGTCATCAGTGAACTGAACAGTAATAGTCAATTGGATTTTTCCCCATGTCATGTGAACTATTCTGAGTTTTCACAACTGCAGGCATGGCTGTTATATTATTATAGGTAAGGTCCTAAGCTGAAGCATACGGAAGTGTTTTGAAAATAATTAAATTCTATTTCATAGTGACCATATTATCAGCCACAACAACCAAAATCAATTTGTTACACAGACCCTGTACAGGACAATGAAAACCTATCATAACGTACATTTTATATTTAACTAGATGTCCCTTTAAATCTGGAAAAGAAATTATATGTGTCCACTCAGCTGACGAGCATGAGAGTAGCTACGTGGTTAGCTAGTGTAAATGCAGTTTCTATTACACTAGCTAATATAGCAAACTAAACGAGAATGATAAGGTCGTTGTCACGGAGAGTATAAAGATCGGGACTTTATTTATTTTCTAGCGGGGAGCACAACTTAACACTGGCTAAATATAAAAAACAATATTTGAGTTAGATTAATCATGTTTTTACACAAGCAACAAACACATCTCTGCTACAAATTAAAACTTGAAGTTTGTGTGTTGGACTTACCGTTCTTGTACAATTGCAACAAAAAGTGGGGAAGTTAAATGTTACAATTTACACGATGGACAAGGTTAATTGTAACAGAGGGTTAGTTGTAACACTTGCTAGAAAAGTCTGTTTCAACGCAATTAATTCACTACAATTATTTTTCATAAACTATAGGTGGATACTGTTTATAGATATAGCTATGATAGATATCCACACATCTATCCATCCCTCATCTAACTATCCATCTATCATGGATGGAAAATCAATACATATATGGATAGATCTTTGTGAATTTTTTCCATATATTTGTGTATTTCAATCCATGTGGATATCTAGCTGTCTACATCGATCCACACATCATTATGAATTAATATTTGCAAGAGATAGTGCCAAACATTGAGAAATGTATTTTTGTTCACAAGAACTCAAACAGGTCACAGTCAATATCAGACAAAAATTACGGAATTAATAATTATCAAGGCTTTGCAAAATTATCCAAGTCACGACTTCCTAATGGACAATGTTCAATGTTTTCCCTTTTGATGTCTCATTCTGTGAAAAAAGAGTTGCAAGAATTAGTTGTTTTTAGTTCATTATCATTGTACAGTATAGGAGGCTTAGTGTAACACTGTGTTACAACTAACCCCACCATTAGAGTTCTTCTCAAACCAATCTAACACTTTCTATGAGTGGGTTACACGTTTCAAAACTATGCTATGTTTTAGGCAACAAGAAGGTTATTTAGATAATATAAGGTTGGATTCGGTGACTTACACAAACAGCTCAGTAATCAAAAAACAAGTACGATGAAGAAATTTACTTACATGCCGTCAAACCACTCTTTGTTCCAGATCTCCACGAAAACGCATCCAACCTCTAGAAATTTGCAGGAGACTGTTAGTTGGCAATGTGGTAAATTGACAGGAAGCACACCCTGCTCAACTACATTAAAAGTCTGTTACATTTAACCCTGCGCTAGGATGTGCCCTGCGCACCCCTACATTTCATCAACTAAGAAACAACGTAACGTAAAATCAACACGCAACAGACAATCAACTAGTACTGCACCGTCGCTTGTTGAGCTGCAAAAAATGCTTTAATGATTATCTTGGTAAATGGACTGCATTTATATGCCTCACGGCACCCAAAGCACTTTACAATGTTGCCTCTCATTCACCCATTATAAGCACTCGTTCAATTTATGTTTGTGGTATTCGATGAAAGACGTAGAATACTCGAGAAGGATCTATTCTCCACAGAGACTCCAGGGAAAATTATCTGATTGGTTTAATGTTTCTTCCAACACAAAAGAACATGCACGGACCTATGCATGGCTCATTGCCTACACCGAAAACCTCAGAAACAAGTCGGCGTAACACTGACATTGGACACATTAAACACATAGGCCTAGATGTTTGTGGAATTAATCAGAAAGTTATTTTATTTTTTCATTTGAGGATTACAGGGTATTCTCTGAATATCTTGAAGGCCCGACACTTTGTCACTGGTCTGTAGTAGGTAGCTATCTAGCTAGATAACGCTAACCAGTTAGCTAGCTCACAGGTTTTTGACTGGGTAACGTTAGCTAGCTAGCTAATATCAAAGAGTATAGAATCATGCAAGTTCTTTGCTAATACTACAGACAATAGCTGGCTAGCAAATGTGTCAGATGAAACGGCTTGTATTTTACCTGTCATGATGATGTGCCGATCCTAACCTATCTCATTCTAGATGGGGGAGTTGCAAAAAGCATAGTTACAGTGCATCCAGAAAGTATTCATACCCCTTCACTTTTTCCACATTTTATTATGTTACAGCCTAATTCCAAAATGAATTAAATAAAAAAAATTCCTCAGCATTCTACACACAATACCGCATAATGACAAAGTGAAAAAGTTTTTTTGAATTTTTTGCAAATGTATTAAAAATAAAAAAATAAAATATCACATGTACATAAGTATTCACACCCTTTACTCAATACTTTGTTGAAGCACCTTTGGCAGCAATTACAGCCTCAAGTCTGCTTGAGTATGATTATACAAGTTTGCCACACCTATTTTGGGGCAGTTTCTCCCATTCTTCTTTGCAGATCGTCTCAAGCTCCATCAGGTTGGATGGGGAGTGTCGGTGCATAGCCATTTTCAGATCTCTCCAAAGATGTTCAATCGGGTTCAAGTCTGGGCTCTGGCTGGGCCACTCAGGGACATTCACAGACTTGTCCCGAAGCCACTCCTTTGTTATCTTGGCTGTGTGCTTAGGGTCGTTGTCCTGTTCGACCCAGTCTGAGGTCCAGAACGCTGTGGAGCAGGTTTTCATCAAAGATCTCTCTGTACATTGCTGCATTCATCTTTCCCTTGATCCTGACTAGTCTCCCAGTTCCTGCCGCTGAAAAACACCCCCACAGCATGATGCTGCCACCACCATGCTTCACTGTAGGGATGGTATAGGCCAGGTGATGAGCAGTGCCTGCTTTCCTCCAGACATGACGCTTGGCATTCAGGCCAAAGAGTTCAATCTTGGTTTCATCAGACCAGAGAATTTTGTTTCTCATGGTCTGAGAGTCCTTTAGGTGCCTTTTGGCAAACTCCATGCGGGCTGTCATGTGCCTTTTACTGAGGAGTGGCTTCCGTCTGGCCACTCTACCATAAAGGCCTGATTGGTGAAGGGGTGCAGAGATGGTTGTCCTTCTGGAAGGTTCTCCCATCTCCACAGAGGAACACTGGAGCTCTGTCAGAGTGACCATCGGGTTCTTAGTCACCTCCCTGACCAAGGCCCTTCTCCCCCGATTGCTCAGTTTGGCCGGGCGGTCAGCTCTAGGAAGAGTCCTGGTGGTTCCAAACATCTTCCATTTGCGAATGGCGGAGACCACTGTGCTCGTTGGGACCTTCAATGCTGCAGACATTTTTTTGTACCCTTCCCCAGATCTGTGCCTCGATACAATCCTGTCTCGGAGGTCTGCAGACAATTCCTTGGACTTCATAACTTGGTTTGTGCTCTGACATGCACTGTCAACTGTGGGACCTTATATAAACAGGTGTGTGCCTTTCCAAATCATGTCCAATCAATTTAATTTACCACAGGTGGACTCCAATCAAGTTGTAGAAACAGCTCAAGGATGATCAGTGGTAACGGGATGCACCTGAGCTCAATTTTGAGTGTCACAGCAAAGGGTGTGAATACTTATGTACATGTGATATTTTATGTTTTTATTTTTAGTACATTTGCAAAAAAAAAAAAAAAAAAACGTTTTTCACTTGGTCATTATGCGGTATTGTATGTAGAATGTTGAGAATTTTTTTTTATTTAATCCATTTTGGAATTAGGCTGTAACATAATAAAATGTGGAAAAAGTGAGTATGAATACTTTCCGGATGCACTGTAAGTGCATAGTGAACTTCTAATAAATGAATACAAACCTTAATAATGCAACAAAAAAGCTTAAACGATTAACAAGTGACAGTTCTTATAAATGTCTTCTGACAATAAGTGTTTATGAGCTATTATTAACACTTAATAAGCATCTTATAAGGACTTAATAAGGCCATTGTTAAGTATTAACGCTTATTACAAGGACCATAATATAAGTGTTACCGTGCATTTAATCGATGGCAAACAACATTTCAGACGTTAGATAGCCTTCATGTAATGTCCCTGCCTACTCTGTGTCTGCCTGACCAGATAAGGGTAGTGAACACAGTTACTGTTCCTAATCTCAGTCTCACAGTGTCCAGTCTTCAGCAACAATAGAACACTGAAATCCATGTAATTTCTGTCCTTCTCTGGGTGCATTGAGGACTCTTATTTGCCAAGGACTGAGGGTATATATTCAGGTGGGGGAGAACTTCACACAACTTTGGTGTTGGTTCAGCAAAGCACCGGCCATTTTACACAATAGGGTTCATACAATGAGGTCCGGTATATACTTCTTCAGACCGATCGATGTTCTCAGTGGTGTTACTTCAGATTACAAGCAGATTATTCTTTCTTCGAACCATCATAAACACCTCCTGCAACAGCAACTCCCTGATATCCCCCTGGCATGCCAGAAGCACAGCAAAATGCAAATAGCCTTTTAGGAGATATACGGTACTAAGATTGTTTGCATAAACACTTTAAAATCAGCTGATATAGGTGAAACCCTGACAATAGTGATTTCAATGCTGTACCCCCAAGAAGACCCAAAATATAAAATTGGGAATTTAAAGAAGCAATACAATTTTTTTAAAGTTAGGACACCCCCACATGTTTTACTACTTAGAATGCCAAACATGTGATTCAAGTGCACCACATCAGGTGCAAATTATTGGAAGATCATTAGAGACAAGGGCGTCACATTGGATGGGATCATTTAAGTCATTTCCATTTCAGTATAACCATACATACATCCGAGACGGGTTTCCTCCAAAAAAAAAAAATGTTAACAACACAACTGCTTTTGTAGTTTTCCTTCCAAACATATCATTATAACCTGACCTTATATTATTTTATTCCATTCAATGATAGAATTATTAAAGGGATAGTTCACCCATTTTCCAAAACGAATGTTGTTTTTTAGGCTAAATTAACTAAGTATAATGAACAAGTTCTGGTCTGAGGAGCAGTGTATGTGAAATTAACGTATTTTTTCCAACCACAGGCATTGAAACGATTCATTCATTGTAAACCACGATACCCATAGCTCACTACGCGACCCTTTCCTAGTCACCTCCCCAGCACCAGGGTGTGGGTTAGGGTTAGGATTTAAGTATCTCCACGTAACATCCACTCCAGAAACAAACTATGCGGTAAAATAAAGAAAACAAATATAGATGCACATTTATATCACTGATAAATGAATAAAAATATATATATTATTAGTCAACAGGGTTGTCTAGTCTAACAGCTACAGTGTTCCTTTGAATCGCAAAATATTATGCTAGTACTAGCAAACTTTATAAAGAAAATTCTGTTTAAATTTTATAGGGTCAAGAACAACTTATATAATTACTTGATCTCCTAAATTTGTATGCATTGGCCCTAGCTTACTAACGTTACCAAGCCAATTCATGTGACAAAAAATATTTGTTAACATGAATCGAGACAAATTCAGGAGGAGCCGCTGGCTCGTTTCAGCAACATGTAGTACAGCCCCAAATTAATCCACACGTGAAAAAAAAAAAAAAAGGTTAAACATGAGATATTATGTTAGCTAGTTAGCTGCTTACTCAGCTGTCAAATGCCCCCTTGGCCCAGCAGGTCTCGCACTCATATTCTAAAGTAAGTCTCCAGCACTCCGCTGTCTGTATGCACTGCAAAGCTTTCATGCTATGTCATATACACATGTTTGTCCATCTTCTTTGCTTGAACCTGGAGGTTGTAATACTTGACAGCAGAAACTGCGCAATCCCACTCATTGCAGCATACACTCCCTGTCTCTGTTGCCATCGGCAGGCAATACCCACAAATGCACCACCAGTTAGAATCCAGCCTTGGCTCAGCTACTATCGCTTCAGCTCCAGCTGTTTCGCCCGCTGCCAGTAACTGTTGCATTTCTTGATCTTTCTGTCCAGCCCCATGGCTGGAAACGGCTGTGGTTTTCAAAATTCAAAAAATTACCCCCTATAACGCAAAAGGGGGTAATTTTTCCCATTTGTTTTACATTCTGCTGTTTGATTGTGATACGATACATGACAATACTATATGTAAAATAGAACATTGGTATAATGATGAAAAACATATCAAAAAGTTGAAAATGGGTGAACTACCCATTAGTAAGTTTGGATAAAGACTCAGATAAGAGCTACCGATGATCCACACGTTTGCATCATTGCAACGCCTCATCATGTTTGAAGGTATGATATCTTGGTACAATGAACACTGTGTATGCTAGTACATACAAATCCTTGTTTGTGCTGGCTCATTAATCATCAAGTTCACTGTACAATAGAATAAGGTTTATATTTATATTTTACTTTGGCATTATTTTAGACAATGATCTATTACCTAGTATTATTGCGAGCAGATGTAGGCTATCTGTTTGTCTAGGGCTGTAGAACGTTTGAAACCTCGGGACTGCGTCCTTAATTATTTTTACTTGTTTGACACGTTTGCGGTTTTTAGAGTACAAGTTTGTAATATTGTACAATATTGTAATTTGGGTAAACAATTACATAAAATGTAAAGGCAATGAGTTTCTTAAAAAATATCACTAAATATGAAAACCTCTTTAGGTAGGCTGTTCATGTTTCATAGAGACAACATTTGACCACATTGAAGTAACATCCTGGTAAACATAATATCCTCAAAACTCACTTTCAGACAATTCTAAAATTCCATTCGTAAACGTTTACTAAACAACAACCAAAATGGAAGATAAGACTGTTTAATAACTTGACACCAGTCTTAGGACAGCTGTTCCTGTGCCACATTTTGTTTGGCTAAATCCGAGTTTGATTGTATCCGTGCTCGTATACTCCTCCTTAGCACTTTGTAGGTGCAGACAAATTTTGAACATGAATTTGCCGAGTTTAATTTGAAAACTCAATCTGAATGCTTCTCAGACATTGAATAAATAATTTATTGTCACTATTGAATTTAAAGCTTGTGACCCTCATTGGCAATGAATTTTGTGATTAGCATTTGAAAATGAATAAAATATATTTGAAATTGAATTTGAAGAGAACATTGAAATTGTATTAAAAATGCTGTCAATTCATGTCATTAAATTTTAAGAGGTCGAATATGCATTGTTGTTTTATTATTCAATATTTCAAAATATGTAGTTCCTATTCAATGGAATGGAATTCAAATTGAAACTCTGGTGGCACCCATGTAACACCATAAAATTGGGTCGAAAAGAGTTGTTAATATGTGAAATGTCACGTCACTTAAGCCAAAGAAGCCAGTTAACCAGTCACCGTAAAATGCAGGAGTAGCTGTGCATCATAAAGTTACGAGTAGCACGGACAGACCAAAATTGAAGAAATGTATTAGTTTTTCACAATTGCTGAAACACATTTCTTGAAATCTTCCCTCATTTTCTCTAAACTTTAAACACAAATCCAAATATTCAAACTACATTCACATAACCCCTGACTCTTCTGGCAAAAATCTAATAATTCTTTCAGATCATAAACACTGTCAGTCAAAATATAAAAAACACTTATTTATAAGACACTACATCACAAAATGGAGAACACAGCTTCCAGGGCATGTAGTTAAAGTTTAAATTTTTTTACTGTATATAGTAAACACATTTTGTAAAAACAAAAGTATAATAGTAATTCACAACTTATTGCAGTGAATTTACTTTACTTTTGAAAGTACGTAATACAGTATTGAATATCTCTATATTCAGCACTTGCAAAAAATACAGCAAGCCCAAAGAACAAAGAAACCTACAGTAAATGAATAGCACATTACAGTACACTCCAAACAAAATTGCAACTGCAAAATTAAAGTCAATGAGAGATTACTGTAATTCTGCCTCAGCATCACCTCTTTCACAGTTGCCCGAATTTCATCAGAAATGACTGTTTTTGAATATTTGGATTTTTGTTTTAAGCTTTGCGAAAATGGGTGAAGGTTTCAATAAATGTGTTTTAGCAATTGTGAATTAATCAAATATTCTAAACAAGTGTGAAGTATTTTGAGTCGTGTTTACACGATGACAACTGTGTTGAAGTTGTGCCTGACTTTTGAGGCCAGTATTTACTATTTTGCCACACTAGTGCATCACAGCACTGCATTTTCTGCAGTTGGAATGTATCTAATACTCTCCTAACCTGAGATATCTTGAAAAAACAGCCCTAATTTGGACACTTATTTTTTACCCACGGCATCCTATAGAGCTTTTCGGTCAGGCAAAGCATGGAACGTCAATAGAACGCCATTGTTCTGCGTCACTGAAATATACATTTTCAATGTTTACTGCCTTGATGCTAACTTTTGACTACTTTCAGGCCATGTCCGCACTTAGCCAGGTATTTTTAAAAACTGAGGTTTTTCTCTCTCGTTATTAAAAAAATCTGTTCACACAATCACTGTTAAAAAAACATTTCTGTCTACACGAAAATGCCAAAAAAATCGCTGTCAATAGAACCCCAAACCATGTTGGCCAATCAGAAGCCTGAAAAAAGGTGTGTCTGGTGTTACCAAGATACTATCCACAGTAAAGGCTCCAGTATACTTCAAGCGAAAGCGAAGTTTTCCTGTTCGCTTGGTTCTCTTTCGCTTGCTCGCCGAGGCTGTGATGGTATACTTGTTCGCTACTGATCTGAGTTTGCGGTAAGGGGGAACCAAACGTTACGGATCGCAACAAAACATTCCAAGTGGTTACGAGTTTTAAAAGTGTTCATATTTTGGAACTTCTTCAGTGAAGCTGCTCTCAAAAGTATTCATAGATTAAAATAATATTACCAACTTTTCAAAATAAGTGCTGCTGTGACCAAAACGAACAGTAAATGCTGTACCCGGAAACCAAACGTAGCCATCCAAAGCTTACGTCAGCGCAGGCTACCACCCATCATATATTTGGACCAATCACATACGTTGTTCGCCACTGTTCGCTTTTGCCGCATTCTGCATTCATGCTGCGCAGTTCTAGGCGAATGAACAACCAAAGCGACGTCGCTTTGCTGATTTTTGTTCGCCTACCCTCGGCGAAAGTGAACTATTTCGCTTTCGCTTGAAGTACACTGGAGCCTTAAGGGAGCTTGAACCAATGTAGGGATACAGTGGAACGCATTGTTGGCCATAGCCCGGCCTTGCTAAAGAAAAATTAATCGATAGTGCCTAGTTATTATTTTAAAGTGTTTTTTGCCCCCATTGAAATACATGGGGAGAGAGTGTCTAGCCCTCTCTAGAGGACGAATGACCAACACAATCGCGATATGGCCGCTTCTACGTTAGTGCATGGAACTCAAGCGAGCCACCATTGCTGGGCAAACCTAGTTTATTGTTGTTCAAACATATCTCGGATGCAAAACCACAACCGGAAAATAGTTGCAAAACGTTTCAGAACCCTTTCAAAAAGTTCTAGAACACATGAAACACCGGCAAAACTGCCTGGACGCTGCGAACGCAAACTAGTGCTAGCTGGTACTACTACACCACTACTGAATGAAGCATCATCATCATCATCATCATCATCGTCATCCGCTTTGTCCAGGGTCGGGTCACGGAGGTAGTGTGTGCCTTTCCAAATCATGTCCAATCAATTGAATTTACCACAGGTGGACTCCAATCAAGTTGTAGAAACATCTCAAGGATGATCAGTGGAAACGCGATGCACCTGAGCTCAATTTTGAGTCATCATCATCATCATCTTCATCCGCTTTGTCCGGGGTCGGGTCGCGGAGGTAGCAGTTCCAGCAGGGCATCCCAAACTTCCCTTTCCCGGCCACATTAACCAGCTCTGACTGGGGGGATTCCAAGGCGTTCCCAGGCCAGTGTGGAGATATAATCCCTCCACCTGGTCCTAGGTCTGCCCCCGCGGCCTCCGCCCAGCTGGACGTGCCTGGAACACCTCCCTAGGGAGGCGGCCAGGTGGCATCCTTACTAGATGCCCGAACCACCTCAACTGGCTCCTTTCTACGCAAAGAAGCAGCGGCTCTACTCCGAGTCCCTCACGAATGGCTGAACTTCTCACCCTATCCCTAAGGGAGATGCCAGCCACCCTTCGGAGGAAACTAATTTCCGCCGCTTGCATCCGCGATCTCGTTCTTTCGGTCATGACCCACCCTTCATGACCATAGGTGAGAGAATAAAATGAGAGAGGTGGTAAATAAATAAAATAAAGAAAACCAATATGTACAGTCCAATATACAGTTTCAACAGCACAATGTTCGATCGGGCATCATCCCTATTGTTAACTTTCTTGGCTGAATGAAGCTTTTGGTTAAAAACAATTTGTAAAGTTAACATTAACTAGCTGATGTCTGAGTAACTATGATAGCAGATTGTTTGTAGTGCCTTTTTGACTGTTAACTTTTGGCTTGTTGCACTTAGCCTCTGTTTATTTAATTCATCGTCGCTCCATAGTATGGTGTTCCATTAATGCCAAAATTATACATTTCCTTCGTTTGCATTGCCAATGCAAAAATAGTTCCAGCCTTCTACTAGCAATATTTACATTGCTGTTGTCTGTTAACGGTTGGGAGTTGGAATATCCCTAGGCTACTTCTCTCACTGTCATCATCTTTTAGTATTAATAAGTGGATGTGGGTCTTCACAGTAAAAACGCCAGTGGTTAAGTAATAACTTCTGAGAATAGTCAATGCAAACCACAACGGATCAAGGCAGTGTAGTGGAAGTAGTGAATTAACAATATTCTTAAAAGATGACACACGCATTTTACAAAGGCAACACAATACTAGATATAATTTCAGCACTAATAGTAGGCAGGACAAAAGCGTTTTCAGTTTTTTTTTTTAAATCAAGTGATTAAACAGTGAATGCTCCGAATTTGTGTTACTTACTAAACGTTTATTAATAAAAACTAATTCATAAATTTAAAGTTTTTCTAAAAGTAACAGTTTTAGTATCGAAAAAAGGTTTTTAATTTTACCGAGTTGATATTTCCGTGTAGCCAAGCGCCGTCTTCAAAAAGCTCAAACCTCCTATGGCCCACTTTGACATTAGTTTATTTTATCGTGTGACAAATAATGGATATGTTGCTACAGACACTTTGAAAACCTCACTGCCTTAACAGTTATATGGTCGTTTACCTAAATTAAGGCTACAATATTAAAAACGTGTACTCTGAAAACCGCGAACGTGTCAAATTACAGCTTTTTCAGGACGTGGTCCCAGGCTACAAAAATGATACGGCTCCACACAACAGATAGCCTAGGTACTGCTTGCAATTGCGTTTGTATTTGGGATGGGCATTTTAGCCCATATCACTATTCGAATATTCTATCAAAAATATTTCGGTTAATGGATTACTCGAAATGAAAAGATTATATGAAAAAAAATATATATATGTAAAAAACACATGTAATTATTTTTTGGTTGTAATAATCGAATATTCGAATAATCGTGCCCATCCCTATTTTGTACCCGCATTATGAGTGCCACGTAATCGCCGGGTTGAAAACAGATTTCAAAACATCTCAGTGAAACGTAGGTCCCATTGCAAGATCATTGCTCAATATTAGGCTATTTGTACATATCTGCTTGTTTAGCCCTATAGCAGCACGGTGGCTCAGTGGATAGCTCTGTTGCCTCACAGCAAGAAGGTCCTGGGTTCAACCCCACCTCAGCCAAGGGCCTTTCTGTGTTGAGTTTGCATGTTCTCCCCGTGTTTGTGCGGGTTTCCTCCTACCATCAAAAAACATGCTGCATCTTCCTACCAGTGCCCTGACCAGTCATTGCCAATTCACCTGGAGTAGGTCTGTGTGTCCTCTGTATGTGAGCAAGATGTGGTATGACGTGGTGAGCAGCCGTGGTATCACTCAGACTGAGTGCTGTGATTGAAAGTTGTCAGTCCATTCGTTGTTTGTTCTGTGGTATTAATTGGCAACGAAATTGTGTAACGCGCTCTGGGTATCTAGAAAAGCGCTAAAAACTAAATAAAATGAATTATTATTATTATAAAGCGGTAATAAACAGGCATATTCTCTCGTTGAAACACTATCGTTTTCCCTTTCTCCCCCCACAATTTTCACCCAATCGATGTTGCAAAAGTCATGCTCTCTGTCCAACAAACTCCTTTTTAATCTGTAATGATAATAATAATAATTCATTTTATTTATGGGTCAATGACGTGACGCCTACTTTTTCTGTCCAACTGCATTTTTTGCATTTTAAAAAATGTCTAAACACATTAGAAGACAACACATATATCTAGTACCTTTCCCATATATGTACCCACTTTAACTTTTACAAACTTTTACTTTAACTTTTACAAACCTTTTAGGTATTGGTAATTTTTCTGTTGTTTGAAGTGTCAAAATATCATGTGGTGCAACCGTCCAGCCATGACTTCTATTTTAAAAACTTGTTTAAAATTACTTTTAATCTATTGAGAAGTATCTCCTGCCCCATTTGGCATAATTTCAAACATGTTTTCTATTCATTGACAAAATTGCAAAGCATCTGCATTTATATTTTCATCATAATATACAAACGAATGTTGTCTGAAGACGTTCATTTTATGAGATATCATCTGGTGAGACCATCAAGAATATGCCATTTTGGGATTTTTATTTTGAAAACAATTCAAGTACCGAAACTGACATCAGAAAGGTCCATGCCAAGGACCCAAAGAAACATCTAACAGGTTAGTAGGTCTTTCTCAAATATGGAAGAAATGCATATTTTTTTTACTGCTGGAATGTAGTTGCCACATTTGGATGCCGTGGTATGACTTCAAAAAAACTATTAATATTCGGTTTTATCTGCAAATCTACATTTCTTTGATAAATTTGATAGTAGTCTTTGGTGGCAAGAATGGCTGTTTATCTTAGGTGGTCAATTCTGTGCCTGTAAAATTTGACTTAACTTGAAAACATCATGTGGTGAAACCAAGTATCATAT
>JAPMUY010008092.1:0-22500 GCA_026901105.3 Galaxias olidus
TCTCTCCTGAACGTGGGTTTAGGTTTGGTGTAGCCCCCCCTGCCCCCCTCTCCCTGACCTTGGGTTTAGATTAAGCCCCCCTGCCCACCTCTGTCCTGACCTTGGGTTTAGGTTTAGCCCCCCTTGCCCCCCTCTCCCCAGAACTTTCGTTTATGTTTAGGTTTGGTGTAGCCCCCCCTTGCCCCCCTCTCTCCTGATCGTGGGTTTAGGTTTGGCGTAGCCCCCCCCTTACCCCCCTCTCCCCTGACCTTGGGTTTGGTGCGCGGTCTCAGCTGCTCCAGCTTCTTGGCTGCTGCTTCAATGGCCGCCGCTGCTCCCAGGAGCTCGTTCTCGGCGATGACTGTGGGGTCCTCTGGGTCCACCCACTCCGTCCCTACACACACACACACACACACACACACACACACACACACAGACAGACAGACACACACAGGGGGGGTGAGTGGGAGTTTTCAAACACAACTACACTTTGATTGGTTTGGACGTGGTAATGACATGCGAGAAACAATTACACATTAACTCATTCATGAAACAATTACACATTAACTCATTCATGAAACAATTACACATTAACTCATTCATGAAACAATTACACATTAACTCATTCATGAAACAATTACACATTAACTCATTCATGAAACAATTACACATTAACTCATTCATGAAACAATTACACATTAACTCATTCATTCATTCATTCATTCATTCAATCCCCTGGTAGAGGACATTGCCCTTATTCATGCATTCATTCATTCAATCCCCTGGTAGAGACCTGTGGACAGTGCCCTTATTCATGCATTTAATCCCCTGGTAGAGGACAGTGCCCTTATTCATGCATTCAATCCCCTGGTAGAGGACAGTGCCCTTATTCATGCATTCAATCCCCTGGTAGAGACCTGTGGACAGTGCCCTTATTCATGCATTCAATCCCCTGGTAGAGGACAGTGCCCTTATTCATGCATTCAATCCCCTGGTAGTGGACAGTGCCCTTATTCATGCATTCAATCCCCTGGTAGTGGACAGTGCCCTTATTCATGCATTCAATCCCCTGGTAGAGGACAGTGCCCTTATTCATGCATTCAATCCCCTGGTAGTGGACAGTGCCCTTATTCATGCATTCAATCCCATGGTAGTGGACAGTGCCCTTATTCATGCATTCAATCCCCTGGTAGTGGACAGTGCCCTTATTCATGCATTCATTCCCCTGGTAGAGGACAGTGCGCTTATTCATTCATGCATTCAATCCCCTGGTAGAGACTTGTGGACAGTGCCCTTATTCATTCATTCATTCATTCATTCATTCAATCCCCTGGTAGAGACCTGTGGACAGTGCCCTTATTCATTCATTCATTCATTCATTCATTCCCCTGGTAGAGACTTGTGGACAGTGCCCTTATTCATTCATTCATTCACACACACACACACACACACACACACACACACACAGACAGGGTCTGGTGCTCATGTAAATGAGAGCAACATGGACCCCAATATGAGGCAGGATTTACTGACCCTCATGCCTAATGTCTCTCACACACACACACACACACACACACACACACACACACACAGGGTCTGGTGCTCATGTAAAGGAGAGCAACATGGACCCCAATATGAGCCAGGATTTACTGACCCTCACGCCTAATGTCTCTAACACACACACACACACACACACACACACACACACACACACACACACACACACACACACACACAGGGTCTGGTGCTCATGTAAAGGAGCGTGACATGGACCCCCCCCATATTGATACAACAGACCCAGGAACTCCCAGCATGCCTGCTACCACTTCCTCTCAAACACATCACTCACACTCTCTTCCTCCTCTCTCTCTATCCATCTCTCCTTCTTTCTCACTCCTTACTCTCTCTATTCCTCTCTCCCTCTCTCTCTCTGTCTCTCTCTCTCTCTCTCTCTCTCTCTCTCACCTCATTTCAGTTGCTCCCTCTCTTTCTCCTTCCTTTTCTGTCTTTCACTCCTCAGCACCTCATCCATCACTCCTTCACCCCTTATTTACTTTCTCTCTCTTTCGCTCTCTCTGTTTCTTACAACACCTCTCCCTCTCCATCTCTCTTTCTCTGTCTATCACTCCTGCTCTTGCTCCCTCTTCCTCCCTCCTTAACGAGATGGAAAAGAGGGAGATAGTATTTCAAAGTCTCTCTCTCTCTCTCTCTCTCTCTCTCTCTCTCTCTCTCTCTCTCTCTCTCTCTCTCTCTCTCTCTCTCTCTCTCTCTCTCTCTCTCTCTCTCTCTCTCTCTCTCTCTCTCTCTCTCTCTCTCTCTCTCTCTCTCTCTCTCTCTCTCTCTCTCTCTCTCTCTCTCTCTCTCTCTCTCTCTCTCTCTCTCTGACCTACAGATATAGATATTGTTTAGGCAGCAGATGTGCTGTAGACATTCTGTTTTCATCATCCGTTAAATCAAGACGTGGCATTAACACCCCGCCAGTCACCAAGGATCCCCTTCCACTAAGCTCTCCTAAAGGAGGCCAGGACAAGAGCTGGTGTGTGTGTGTGTGTGTGTGGGTGTGTGTGTGTGTGTGTGTGTGTGTGTGTGTGTGTGTGTGTGTGTGTGTGTGTGTGTGTGTGTGTGTGTGGGTGTGTGTGCGTGTGGGTGTGTGCTTGCGTGTGAAGGTGTGTGTGCGGGAGAGTGTGTGGGAAGGTGTGTGTGTGTGGGAGTGTGTGTGTGTGTCTCCCTGAGTGGGCCCTGTACTCATGGTGTTACCCCCTCTACCACGCAGGGCTTGGACCTGTGAACTGGAGACCAGGCCACAGGAGAGAGTGTGAGGGAAACAGGAGAGGGGACGGGTTTGGAGGGGGGGTGGCAGCTGGGACAGGGGGCTGAAAATTAGCCTGTCACCAGGGAGGTGACCCCCCCACCCCACACACACACACACACACCCACCCCCACCCCTGATGCCTTCCTCATTCCTCTCACTCCTTGGACTTTCCATGACCAGGAAGTCATAATAATAATAATCATTAATAATAATAAATTTTATTTGGTTTTTAGTGCTTTTCTCGAGACTCAAAGTGCTTTACACAAATTGGTCGCCACGAATGGTCCGACAGCTATCAAACACAACACTCAGTCTGAGTGATAGCATGGCAGCCCATTTGCGCCAGACTTGCTTACCCAACATATTACGACAGACTTGCTCACACACGCAGAGCGACTCCAGGTGAATTGGCAGTGGCTGGTCAGGGCACTGGTAGGAGAATGGAGCATGTTTTTGATGGTGGCAGGAAACCGGAGTCATGAACTATGAACCCTGTTTGTTCAGCGTGACGGTGTGAAGAGGACCCACTGAATGCTGGGCGCTTCACTACAGCGGGTTCCTATCCCATGTTTTTGCTATGCAGGAACGAGCTCTGTCTGTTTCTCCCCTTAGGGACAGTAACTATGACAACGCGTACGGAGGTGGCTATGGTTACCTCTCAAGGCCTCTGTGGACTGTATGGGTTCAGTGACAGATGGATATAAGATGACTGTCATGGCCTGGCCCATCTAGGGCCTGATTTCAGTTCCTCGTTTGCAGCTGCCTCCTCTTACCTTGTTTTGTGTCCTCTCTCTGATTGGTTGATTGTTTTGTGTCCTCTCTCTGATTGGTTGATTGTTTTGTGTCCTCTCTCTGATTGGTTGATTGGTTCTCCTAGTTTTGTATTTAAGCCTGATTCCTGTGTTGACCTGTCTTGTCCGTTCATTTTTTGTTTGGATGTCATGAGTTTGAGCCTGCTTTTGTTATATGCTACGTGCTGTTTTTGTTCCTGGTTTCTGCCGAGGAAAGCCCTACTTCTCCAGACGTGTTGGGTCTCCTCTTTCTGCTGACCGTGACAATAACATGTTTCCCTTTAACAACACAGCCATCCACTTCTGGTTACCTATGGTCGCCATGGTTATAGTTATCGTCATGGTAATCGTCATGGTTACCTTTCATGGCCTCTGCGGCCTGGATGAGTTCAGTAACGGAGCCTGCCACGCGCTTGGAGTAGTTAGCCAGCTGCTGCTTCAGATCGTGGGTTGGCTTGTGGATGATCTGGAGAGGTTAGAGGAGAGAACGCCATTAAAACCGCTATGTGATTATAATAACACACAGAGAGAGATAGGCCTGCTGGATTACAGTGAAAACATTCTGACACCATTTACTGTGGAGGATCTGGAGAGGTTGGAGGAGAGAATACGAAGAAACCTTTATAAGGTTTTAATACAGAGAGAGAGAGAGACCTACTGTAAAAATGAATAGTAAAAACATCCTGACTATCATTATTGAGGAGGATCTGTGAGGGTGGTTTATTTCATGTTAATGGATTTCTTAATCACTAAGACCTCTGTGTGTGTCACATAGTATAACACCGTAATCTTAGCTCCCCATTCGATGGTGAGAGAGAAACATTGATAAGGCTGCTAATATATTTATCATTTATCATTTTATATTTTGCATATTTTTATTGCATTCTGATGGCCAGTGGACGATTGTACAATTTCCCTAGGATCAATGAAGTGCATAACATTCCATGCTAGAGGGAACCCACTCAGAAAATGTTTTTGTACAGGTGTGGATTCACACGCACGCACGCACGCACGCACGCACGCACGCACGCACGCACGCACGCACACACACAAGACGCACCAAACTCCAGAGTTAACATTGTAATCAGACCAAACCAAAATCCATGCCCCAATCACATCAAACCAAACATTAATTCAACTTCACAGTATATGCAACCATATGTCTGCTTATAACTTTATTATATGATTATTATTATAAATCATATATTATATGACTATACATAAGTGTATTAAATATATAATAACTAAACTGTGTTTGGTCTACAGAGATCACGGTGCTATAGACACAAGTCACGTCCACACAGGTCAGAATGGCCATAACCTACTCACCGGCTAGCAGCGACAACACACACACACACACACACACACACACACACACACACACACACACACACACACACACACACACACACACACACACACACACACACACACACACACACACACACACACACACACACACACACACACACACACACACACACACACACAGAGAGAGACACACACACACACACACACGAAAGAAAGAAAGAAAGAAAGAAAGAAAAAGACAGAAAAAGACAGAAAGATGGAAAAGGAAGGGTTAAGAGTGTCAAATAAATTCAGTAGAAAACCAAAATTTACAGCATACAGTAAAAACCTGGTGTTCCACTTTCTTTGTCATGACAATAAACCCCAGTATAATGGCTTCCTGTTCTCTAATGTGCCTCAATATAAAGACATACATGTATATCACCTTCTGTCTACTGTTAACCCTAGGACAGTATGTCAGCCTATGTCCATGTAGCAGAGTATAAAGTAATATCAGCCTTTGTCTACTGTTAACCTTTGGACAGTGTATGAGTCTATACCTCTTTACCTTAGTATAAAGACATACAGGACAGTATATGAGTCTATACCTCTTCACCTTAGTATAAAGACATACAGGACAGTATATGAGTCTATACCTCTTTACCTTAGTACAGTATATGAGTCTATCTCCATGTGGTGTAATTAGTCTCATACAGCAAGGCCTTGACTAATTGCACCAGGTGTGCTGGCACTAGGGAAGATCCAATTCCTGGCATGGCTGGGGGTATTTGAGGACTGGGTTGGGAACAACTGGTCTATCATTTGGACAGTATATGAGCCTGTCTATCTACTTACTCAGTATAAGACATATCCGTCTAACCTTACAGTATATCAGACTAAATCTATTTACTCAGTATAAGACATATCCGTCTAACCTTACAGTATATCAGACTATGTCTATTTACTCAGTATAAGACATATCCGTCTAACCTTACAGTATATCAGACTATGTCTATTTACTCAGTATAAGACATATCCGTCTAACCTTACAGTATTTCAGACTATGTCTATTTACTCAGTATAAGACATATCCGTCTAACCTTACAGTATATCAGACTATGTCTATTTACTCAGTATAAGACATATCCGTCTAACCTTACAGTATTTCAGACTATGTCTATTTACTCAGTATAAGACATATCCGTCTAACCTTACAGTATATCAGACTATGTCTATTTACTCAGTATAACGACATATCAGTCTGTCAGTACAGTATATCAGACTATGTCTATTTACTCAAAATAAAGACATATCCGTCTAACCTTACAGTATTTTAGTCTATATCTATTTTCTCTCAGTATAACTTTACAGCCCCCATAACAAGGTGCTGAGGAGGGCCTGCTCTTCAAGTGGTCACTGAGAGACATGCCGTCTTTAATACCAGGACATAAAAGCTAAAATAACAGCGTGCCTGTGGGCTGGTTTAGAGAGGAGCCAGAGGAAGAGGAGTGGGTCTGTTCATAGGGAGGAAGAGGAGTGGGTTAGTTTATAGAGGAGCCAGGGGAAGAAGAGTGGGTCTGTTAATACAGGAGCCAGAGGAAGAGGAGTGGGTCTGTTCAGAGAGGAAGAGGAGTGGGTCTGTTAATACAGGAGCCAGAGGAAGAGGAGTGGGTCTGTTCAGAGAGGAAGAGGAGTGGGTCTGATCTTCCGCAAACACAATATCCATTTCCACTGTTACGCGGACGACACCCAGCTCTATGTTTCCTCCAAACCCTCTTCCACCTTCCCACCCTCCTCCCTCTGTGCCTGCCTACAGGAAATCAAATCCTGGTTCACCTCAAACTTCCTCAAATTAAACGATAATAAAGCAGAGGTAGTCCTCATTGGCTCCAAGTCCACACTCAGCAAACTCCCCAGTTTTCCCTCACCATCGGCAACTCCTCGGTTTCCCCCTCCCCCAGGTTAAGAGTCTGGGTGTTGTCCTCGACAGCACCCTATCATTTCACACCCACATCAACAACACCATCCGGTCCGCCTACTTCCACCTCCGAAACTTCAACCGCCTCCGCCCTTCACTCACTCCCAACACCACTGCAGTCCTGGTACACTCTCTTGTCACTTCCCGCTTGGACTATTGCAATTCCCTCCTCTTCGGTCTCTCCCACAAACTCCTCCATAAACTGCAATTAGTCCAGAACGCACGCATCATCACCAAAACCCCTGCCATCTGTCACATCACCCCCGTTCTGCTCCAACTCCACTGGCTTCCCATCAAATACAGAATCAATTTCAAAATCCTCCTCCATACATTCAAGGCCATCCACAATCTAGCCCCTCCATACCTGTCTGACCTCATTCATATTAACACTCCCACCCGGTCCCTCAGATCTACCTCCTCCATCAACCTGATCGATTCGTCTGTCCACCATGGGATCGCGAGCCTTCAGCTGCTCCGCCCCACGTCTATGGAACTCCCTCCCCCTGACATCAAAAATCTGGACTCAATTTCCTGTTTCCAAAACCACCTCAAAACCCATTTGTTTAGGCTGGCTTACTGTCCCACGTGATGCTTTTAATGCTCGATTGCAGGCTCCATGCCTTTTTAATTGTATACTACTTATTTTGATCTTATTTTATTTTATTTATTGATTTATTTTTATTATTTTTATGAGAACTGTTTTTTATATTACTGTACGGCGACCTTGAGTGCCTTGAAAGGCGCCTTATAAATTCAATGTATTATTATTATTATTATTATTATTATTAATACAGGAGCCAGAGGAAGAGGAGTGGATCTGTTAATACAGGAGCCAGAGGAAGAGGAGTGGGTCTGAAGGAGACAGAGAGGAGTGGGGTTTTCGGACAGGGCAATATTTCACCGTGCCAGGAAGTGACACTGAAGAGGAGAGAGGAGGAAGAGGAAGGGGGAGAGGAGGGGGAGGGAGGGAGAGGAGATTTTATTGGTCTGGAGGTGTGTCCTACTCTGTAGACTGCTGGTATTATTCAGTAGACTGGTCTGGTAGGACTCCTACAGGCAGACTGCTGGTATTATAGACTGGTCTGGAAGGGCCCCTACAGGCAGACTGCTGGTTTTATAGACTGGTCTGGTAGGACTCCTACAGGCAGACTGCTGGTATTATAGACTGGTCTGATTATACTCCTACAGGTAGACTGCTGGTATTATAGACTGGTCTGGTAGGACTCCTACAGGCAGACTGCTGGTATTACAGACTGGTCTGGTAGGACTCCTACAGGCAGACTGCTGGTATTATAGACTGGTCTGGAAGGGCCCCTACAGGCAGACTGCTGGTATTATTCAGTAGACTGGTCTGGTAGGACCCCTACAGGTAGACTGCTGGTATTACAGACTGGTCTGGTAGGACTCCTACAGGTAGACTGCTGGTATTATTCAGTAGACTGGTCTGGTAGGACCCCTACAGGCAGACTGCTGGTATTATAGACTGGTCTGATGATACTCCTACAGGTAGACTGCTGGTATTATTCAGTAGACTGGTCTGGTAGGACCCCTACAGGTAGACTGCTGGTATTATAGACTGGTCTGATAGGACTCCTACAGGTAGACTGCTGGTATTATTCAGCAGACTGAAGCTAACGACCTCACCAGATGAATACAGTATATTTTCTACAAACATATTTTAACCTGCTTTTGGTGTCATCAGTTTTGACACGTCAGCATCATTGAAGCCTTTATTTTAGATGTGTGTGTGTGTGTGTGTGTGTGTGTGTGTGTGTGTGTGTGTGTGTGTGTGGCGGTGTGTGATCCCTTACCACCAGCACGTGCTCCAGCAGCCCCAGGTATCCCGTAGCACACTCGTTTCCATAGCGCAGGGCGCGGATCTGGACCTCCTTGTTGACCTCGGGGTGGTAAGCCGCTTGCTGAGGGATCACAGTGATGACATCATCAACACGAGACATTGATTACTGTTGTTATTTCGATTTGTCTTAGTTATAAAAACTAAGTGCCCGCAACCTGGCTGTTTGTGGAGAGAAAGGCATTGTAAGTATTGTGACCCTGCTGTGACCTCTCCCTGACCCCTGACCTTGCAGGAATGCAGCATGTCAGCGATGGCCCTCCTGCTCAGGTTTGCTGTTGCTATGACGTCCTCCTGCCGACAGGAGTTCCCAGCAGCCACTGCTTTGGCGGTTGCGAAGGTGATGCCTTTGGTCATGCGGATGAACTCTTCGGGCGTGGCCGTCTTAGGGGGCGGGTCTCCGTTACTGAACACCTGTACGACAAATAACAACATTAGCGTCACACGTAGAAGAATAAGTTAGTTACTGGGACTGACCGATCGAGTTATACTACTGTGGCAGTTTACATGTTAACAGTGATGATTTCCCATGCTAGCTCCTGTTATGTGTTGTGTTGTAGTTTAAGTTACTGGGACTGACCGCTAGCTCCTGTTTGATGTGTTCGATGGTGGCCTCCAGCGCCCGGGTGCCCTTAGTGGCCTCGTCCTCCACAGCCTTCACCGTCTTCAGCAGTGACGTCACGTTGGTCACCATCACCTGGGGGGAGACACACAGCAAATCAAACACGCCCTACTTCATCCCTGACACTCACCCGATCAATGTTATTCAACTACTCAATAGTAGTTACATTTTCTAATAATACACACACACACACACACACACAAAAACAGGTGCAATGTCTTACAAGATCATCACAATACATTTTCATATGTAAATTTACCATTGTATTAGATAATAACTTGTGAATACACAGCTATGTACAAATGTCTCGACTTTCTATGGCAGATGCAGTCATCGACACCCTATGCTGTATGTGAGCATGAGTGAGTGTGTGTTGAAGTGTGTGTGTGTGTGAGCGTGTGTGTGTGTGGGAGTGTGTGAGGTGTTTTCCAGTCTGTTTCTCTCTGAGTGTGCACTAGAGGATTAGTCTAGAGTTTCTTCTAAGTTGTAGACTGAGTCGCCAGTTTCTTAACCTTCAACTCAAGGCCAACCGCCCAAAATAAGAATCCCAGCTGTAATCAGACAGAAATATGGACCCGAGTTATCTTCACCAGAGTACCTATGACGATGAGGAAGACTACTCAGCTCATAAACGTCTGCACAGAGAATACACAAACACAAACCTTACAGTCAATGGGGACTTATACACAAACACTTTCAGTCAGTGAAAGAGAGCGTGCTTTCTCAATAGGTTTTATAAATCACCTTTTTATTAATCTTGGTTGTGTAAGAGATACAACTGTGCATTCATAAATGAATTAGTAAAAAAATTGTAATTGAAGTCTGTTACTAACACTAACAGAACACCTATTGTATCTGACTGTGACTCTGACCATGTAAGATAAAACACTTAACAGAACACCCATTGTATCTGACTGTGACTCTGACCATGTAAGATAAAACACTTAACAGAACACCCATTGTATCTGACTGTGACTCTGACCATGTAAGATAATGAGGAGAGGAGGAGGACTATTTACCTTGGCGGAGTTCTTCAGTTGCAGCATGGCGGGGTCGTCATGCGTCTTGCCTGCGGCGGCCTTGGTGGCGCTGATGAGGTCACCCAGAGCCTTGGCAACGTCTTTGACGGCGTTGATCAGGACCACCTGCAGGGGGCGCAGCAGAGGCGTGAGCAGCTGGATAGCACAGAGGGCAAGGTATAGTCACATTCAAAGAAACAGACTGCATGCTGGACTGAACCAGAGCCGGAGTGCACTGGACCGGAATCAGTTAACTGCTATGGTACGGAATGGACTGGACCTCACTGAACTGGACTGGACTTCACTGGACTGAACTGGACTAGACTTCACTGGACTGGACTGGACTTCACTGGACTGGAGTATTGTGTAATTGTAACCTCCAAGTCAAGTCAAGGCAAGGATATCAGAGTGGACCACTATAGATTTCACAGTCACAAATTGAAAGAGGAATTCCCCATGACACACTCACTTGGCTTTTTGCGCATATAATCTTTGTGTTTAAACATAATTATGAGTACCTAACGTTAGGCTACAGATTCACAGACTTGGCATAAAGCACATGGTTGAATTACATCCTTCTTAGCTTCTTCTCCCTCTCCTCACTAAATGTCATGGAACACCACACACTGGAACGACCATTAACTAGAGACACTACATTACATGACGTTCATTTAGCAGACGCTTCTATCCAAAACGACTAAAAATAATGGCTACAAAACGATAAGGTAACAAGTGAGGTAGATAAAATAAGTGCATCCCTGACCTAATCACCTAGATACGAGCTAAGCAAGTGCTCAGGATACAAAACAGAACCATCAAACCAATTACAAACAATTTCTGAGTGCAAACAATGAATTAGCACGACACTACAACCAGTTCCTCTAAAGCACAGGACATTAATAATATACTCTGACACCTCCCAGACTATAGAATAATGATATCTGGAGAAGACCGACAGGACATAGACGGTACGCCCACAGAACACTGATCTACGGTGAAGTAGACCCACAAGACACCTGTCATCTATGTCTGCTATACACTAGTAGCCTACAGAACACTGATCTACGGTGAAGTAGACCCACAAGACACCTGTCATCTATGTCTGCTATACACTAGTAGCCTACAGAACACTGATCTACGGTGAAGTAGACCCACAAGACCCCTGTAATCTATGTCTGCTATACACTAGTACTAGTAAGCCAAATCAAAGTACACTGTACTAACAAGCTACACAGTACTACTAGCGTTAGTAAAGACACCTAAAATCTATAAACCTAGCTAATCAACCAGCCAATCAAACTTTAAACCAATCGATTCAAACAAGCTTTTAGTTTGCAGATGTTGTAGTGAATCCAAATCTTACTCAGATTAAAATAATGAAACAACCTACAAACCAGTAGAACGAACAAAGACGTTTAATAATGTTCTGATCCTGTGTTTCTTTAAACTGCCACTCAATCAAATCAAGGGATCGTCCCATACGGCTGGCTGGTGCAGTGGCGCCACCTTCAGGTAGAGTGTCATAGTACAGCTTTTGAGGCTAACTGACTCTCTGGAACGTGGCCTTTTGGCCATCGTGTCTTTTTTCATTCCAATGATTTGCATTGAGAACAGACACAACCACAAATACAAATGTGTGCTCTCTCTCTCTCTCGCTCTCTCTCTCTCTCTCTCTCTCTCTCTCTCTCTCTCTCTCTCTCTCTCTCTCTCTCTCTCTCTCTCTCTCTCTCTCTCTCTCTCTCTCTCTCTCTCTCTCTCTCTCTCTCTCTCTCTCTCTCTCTCTCTCTCTCTCTCTCACACACACACACACACGCACACGCACAGAGGTGGAGAGGTAATTGTACGGGTGGGGGGCACACCAAGCAGCAGTACCCACATGGTCTGACACAGTGAGGTCCATAGAAAGCTCCTTAAACCAACAGAGAGGGACATCAGGAATAAAGACAGATCACAACTACAGGTCATTTGCAGACAGAAAAAAGACATTCAAAGTACATCTTCAAAGGTCATCTTAATAACGTGTCAAAGGTCATCTTAGTAGCGTGTAAAAGGTCATCCTAGTAACGTGTCAAAGGTCATCCTAGTAACGTGTGCAGTATAACGTGATGCCCTCCAGAACTCCATTTCAGTCTAAGGTCAAATTCAAATTCATTGGTAAAGCACATTTCACATGAAATGAAGTGCTTTCCAGAAGACAAGAGATCAAATAAAAAGCAAGTCCTAAAACATAATTAGAATGAAATAAAAGCAGTACTAATAATTTCAGACAGGCATATGGGAGGACAGCCTGTTACCTGTGTCTCAGGGTCCTCGGCGCCGAGGCTAGCGGCTCCTAGCTTGACGACGTCAGCCAGTTTGGTGATGGTGGTGACGGAGGACTGGGCTGCCTGGGCGAGCCTCTCCTGGCTGGCCCCGGCTCCTGATACCAGCAGCTTGGTGTCCTCCACCAGAGCCTTGGCTGTCTTCAGGATGTGCTCTCTGAAACATACATTATCATCATCACTAACAGTCTTAGGCTGTCTTCAGGATGTGCTCTCTGAAACATACATTATCATCATCACTAACAGAGCCTTAGGCTGTCTTCAGGATGTGCTCTCTGAAACATTCATTATCATCATCACTAACAGAGCCTTAGGCTGTCTTCAGGATGTGCTCTCTGAAACATACATTATCATCATCACTAACAGAGTCTTAGGCTGTCTGAAACATACATTATCTCTCTGAAACATACATTATCATCATCACTAACAGAGTCTTAGGCTGTCTTCAGGATGTGCTCTCTGAAACATACATTATCATCATCACTAACAGAGTCTTAGGCTGTCTTCAGGATGTGCTCTCTGAAACATACATTATCATCATCACTAACAGAGTCTTAGGCTGTCTTCAGGATGTGCTCTCTGAAACATACATTATCATTATCATGACTAAGAGCCTTGGCTGTCTTCAGGATGTGCTCTCTGAAACATACATTATCATTATCATGACTAAGAGCCTTGGCTGTCTTCAGGATGTGCTCTCTGAAATTATATGTTTATGTTAGATATCATTATTATGCATTTCATCATCACTAACAGAGCCTTAGGCTGTCTTCAGGATGTGCTCTCTGAAATTATATGTTTATGTTAGATATCATTATTATGCATTTCATCATCACTAACAGAGCCTTAGGCTGTCTTCAGGATGTGCTCTCTGAAATTATATGTTTATGTTAGATATCATTATTATGCATTTCATCATCACTAACAGAGCCTTAGGCTGTCTCCAGGATCTGCTCTCTGAAATATTAATTATATGATCATTATGGTCTCTTTAAACATGCGGAGGAAGTAGGATATTATTGTTACAATCATTCATTATAATTTCACTAACAGAGCCTTAGTCCACCAATATTTTTTTTAATACAATTGCTGTTTTTTTCGCCGTATTTCAACGTTATAGTACTTCCTAAAATGGTTGGACTGTATTTTTTATCAGGGCGTACTGAGTCAAACTGAAGCCCAACAACAAACAACTACTCAGCTAACAATAGATGTCCTTTGGTTGCTTAGCAACAGTCTCCGGGGGTCACCTGTGGTCGGCGAAGGTCTCAGCGTTCTCCCTGTTGAGGGACCCTGCCGTGGCGAACATGATGGTGGTATCCAGGTCAGCGATGATACCAGACACCGCGCTGGCAGCCGTGATGCACGCCTGGGTGCCACGGTTACCGGCCTGGAGGGCCGCCAGCACGTAAGACACCTGAGGAGAGCAGGAGGAGGAGGAGGAAGAAGAGGAGGAAACAAGGGAACGACAGGAGAGAAGGAGAAATGGAGAGAGGGAGACAGAAACGAGCATGAGACAAGAAAAAAGAGAGGGAAAGACCAGAGAAGAAAGAGAGAAACCGATAAAGAGAGAGGAAGACAGTGGTAAGGACAGAGAGGAAGATGGATGTGATTAGAATGGAGAGAAACCGTTCCATAATAATTGTACCCCAGTTCACGAGTAATCCACTGAAATACACCTAAACTAAACTCGTGCTGGTGTTATTAGATTATTAGATGATGATTATATTTGAGCACCAAAACAACACTTGTTGTTAAAACGTTTCTTTTCACTCTACTTTCTCTGAGACCTTGTTGTTAAAACGTTTCTTTGCACTCTACCTTCTCTGAGACCTTGTTGTTAAAACGTTTTCTTTTCACTCTACCTTCTCTGAGACCTTGTTGTTAAAACGTTTTCTTTTCACTCCACCTTCTCTGAGACCTTGTTGTTGTTACTCTACCTTCTCTGAGACCTTGTTGTTAAAACGTTTTCTTTTCACTCTACCTTCTCTGAGACCTTGTTGTTAACACGTTTCTTTTCACTCTACCTTCTCTGAGACCTTGTGGTTAACACGTTTCTTTTCACTCTACCTTCTCTGAGACCTTGTTGTTAACACGTTTCTTTTCACTCTACCTTCTCTGAGACCTTGTTGTTAAAACGTTTCTTTTCACTCTACCTTCTCTGAGACCTTGTTGTTAAAACGTTTCTTTTCACTCTACCTTCTCTGAGACCTTGCGGGCGCTGTCGATGAGCTCCTTCTTGGTGAAGGAGTCGCTGGGGCTGCACTGCAGTGCTCCAGCTTTAGTTACCAGACCTGTGCAGCTGAAACCCAGCTCTCCAACCTGCTTCTTGATGTGGGAGCCGATCTACAAACCAAGCACACACAGGCCGAGGAAGGGACAGTTTATATAGTTTAGTTTATATTTTACTCAGAGGAGTAGTGGATGATTATCAGCATTTCTTCAGAAAAGACAATCAAATTTGTGATTTAAAAAAAAAAAAAAAAAAAAATTCTGAGTGGCACTGCTGATTCTGGAATGTGGCTGAAATGTTAACCTTTTGACTGACATAAGTGGTCGTATGTAGTGGTTGTATGTTATGTGTTGGTTGTATGTTGGTTGTATGTAGTGGTTCTATGTGATGGTGTTGTGGTTGTATGTTATGTGTTGGTTGTATGTTGGTTGTATGTAGTGGTTCTATGTGATGGTGTTGTGGTTGTATGTTATGTGTTGGTTGTATGTTGGTTGTATGTGAGGGTGTTGTGGTCGTACCTCTGCATTCTCAGCAGTGATGGCAGCATACTTTGCCTCTGTCGCCAGTTCTCCAAACTCATTGGTCAGTTCGCTGGCCAGCCCACCTAGCTCGTCGGGATTGGTGTTTGACTTGGTCACCTGACACAACCCAGACCAGTACATTAACCAACCCATATTTAGTTTGTCATAACAAAATTATATTGTTTTTCAAAATAAAAGTGGATATCCATATAGCTATGCCACTTTTACACACACACACACACACACACTCACACACTCTCTCACACACACACACACACACACACACACACACACACACACACACACACACACACACTCACACACTCACACACACACACACTCACACACTCACACTCACTCTCTCACACACTCACACACTCACACACTCACGTACAACAGAGCATATCTAAGGCCTAAAATACGTTTAGTGAACGTTGTAAGTAGAAAAACAAAACGTTTTAAAGTGCGTTTCAAAGCGTTTTCAGAACGTTCCCAGACTCTCCCTGCAGGCCCCAGCGCTCACCATCTCCTGCACGGTGACGGCGATGGCCTTAGCCGTCTTCACCATGGTGGTCTGGTAGTCCACGAAGGACCCCTCCGGCTCCCCGGGGGCCTCGTCCATCTTGTTGATGGCGTGGGTGATGGAGTCCACCATGCCGCCCACTGCCCCCGCCGCGCTGGCCGTCTCGTTCAGCGTGGCCCCCAGGTCATCCACAGCCTCCTTCATCATCTGGACAGACTCCTCCAAGGCCTCCTGGGTGTGGGCCGCCTGGACAGGGGGGGGGGGGGGGGGAGAGAGGGGGAGATGGGAGGGGGTACAGAGAAAGGGTGAGAGATTTTTTATTTTATTTTATTATTACTCTAGGCGACCCCTTTTGGGGTATGAGAGTATCATAAAAATAGAAGTACAACATTAAGAAGAAATAGAAACAGAAAATGATGATTATTATTATTATGATAGTATGTGTAGGAGCAGACCTTGGGGTTTCCTCCGGCCTCCTTGGCTGTGTACAGCATCTGCAGGGCGGACTCGGTCAGGGTCTTGGTCTGGTCCAGGACCGCCATCTGCTGCTGGGAGTTGAGGATCTTAGAGGCCGTGCCGATGGAGGCCACGATCAGAGGCTCAAAGTAGCTCACCATCTGGGACACCTGCACACAGAGAGAGATAGGGTTTAATGTAACGTGGCATATGATATACTATAATATACAGAGTAGTATAGTACACCTAGTATGATATACTATAATATACAGAATAGTATAGTACACCTAGTATGATATACTATAGTATACACCTGCACACAGACAGAGAGAGAGATATAGTACACCTAGTATGATATACTATAATATACAGAATAGTATAGTACACCTAGTATGATATACTATAATATACAGAATAGTATAGTACACTTAGTATGATATACTATAGTATACAGAATAGTATAGTACACCTAGTATGATATACTATAATATACAGAATAGTATAGTACACCTAGTATGATATACTATAGTATACAGAATAGTATAGTACACCTAGTATGATATACTATAATATACAGAATAGTATAGTACACCTAGTATGATATACTATAGTATACAGAGAGATAGTACACCTAGTATGATTAATGTATACAGAATAGTATAGTACACCTAGTATGATATACTATAGTGTACAGTATAGTATGGTACACCTGCACACAGAGAGAGAGAGATAGGGTTTAATGTAACGTGGCATATGATATACTATAATACTATAATATACAGAATAGTATGGTACACCTGCACACAGAGAGATAGCTTTTACTGTATTGTGGCATATGATATATTATAGTGTACAGTATAGTATGGTATCCTGCACATAGAGAGGGTGTGTGTAATATAATAATATATGTAATGCAATGAAGTGAACCTAGTATGATATACTATATTAATAGTATGGCAATGTAACATAAAGAGAGGGATTATAATATGTGAAAAGTCAATTTTATCTGTCTGAAAGTAGAAAAATAAACGTTTTTTGTTTTGGAATGAAAACCATAGAGATGTAATGTGTAATATAATGAAGTGAAGATGTAATGTACTGAAGTGAAGAGGTAATGTACTGAAGTGAAGAGGTAATGTAACGAAGCGAAGATGTAATGTAACGAAGCGAAGAGGCAATGTAACGAAGCGAAGAGGTAATGCAATGAAGTGAAGAGGTCATGCACTGAAGTGAAGAGGTAATGCACCGAAGTGAAGAGGTAATGCAATGAAGTGAAGAGGTAATGTAACGAAGCGAAGAGGTTATGTAATGAAGTGAAGAGGTAATGTATTGAAGTGATGATGTAATGCAATGAAGTTAAGAGGTAATGTAATGAAATGAAGAGGTAATGTAATGAAGTGAAGAGGCAATGCACTGAAGTGAAGAGGTAATGTAAGGAAGTGAAGAGGTAATGCACTGAAGTGAAGAGGTCCTTCAAGTTGTGGATTCGTTCTTATTCTGTCACATGACTAATCTAATGCAGTCATCAGCAGTCAGGAGCGCGTGTGTGTATGGTGTGTGTGTGGTGTATGGTGTGTGTGGTGCGTAGCATTAGTGTGTGTGTGTGTGTGTGTGTGTGTGGTAGTGGTCAACACCTTGCGTATGGGTGTGTGTGTGTGTGTGTGTGTGTGTGTGTGTTGTGCGGTAGTGTGTGTGTGGTCAGTAGTGGTCAGTGTCTTGTGTATGTGTGTGTGTGTGTGTGTGTGTGTGTGTGTGTGTGGGTGTGTGTGTGTGTGTGTGTGTGTGTGTGTGTGTGTGTGTGTGTGTGTGTGTGTGTGTGTGGACAGTACCTTGTGTCCCAGATGGGAGCCTCAGAGCGAGCAGCGATGGCCACAGGCTCTATCAGGTTACTGATCTCCTGAACCGATGCAGCCATCTGCTCATGGAGGGCCTGGAACGAAAACATCATCATCATCATCATCATCACTGACATTATCCTAATCTTCATCATCCTCCTCCTCACACAAACACTATTTAAAGGATAATCTTGGCAGATACGATTCTCTCTCATGGCACACACACACACACACATTCTCTCTCTCTGACACACACACACACACACACACACACTATCCTGGCCCCTCTACCTCGTTGGAGATGTCCTCCCTGGGGGTGAGCTGCTGGCTGATGGCTGCCAGTGAGGCCTGGTCCACCTCTCTGATGCAGTTGTTGAGCACATCGATGGCCTCGTCACACTCCCTCTGTCCCGGGGCCTTGTCTCTGTGCAACACAGGATAACACAGGTTAATACAGGATAACACAGGTTAATACAGGATAACACAGGATAACACAGGTTAATACAGGATAACACAGGATAATACAGGATAACACAGGTTAATACAGGATAACACAGGATAACACAGGATAATACAGGATAACACAGGATAACACAGGTTAATACAGGATAACACAGGTTAATACAGGATAACACAGGATAACACAGGATAACACAGGTTAATACAGGATAACACAGGATAACACAGGTTAATACAGGATAACACAGGTTAATACAGGATAACACAGGTCAATACAGGATAACACAGGTCAACACAGAACAGCACAGGTCTACACAGGTCAATACAGGATAACACAGGGAAACACAGGATAGCACAGGCTGACACAGGGAAACACAGGATAGCACAGGATAGCACAGGATAGCACAGGCTGACACAGGCTAACAGAGGTCAACACAGGCCACCACAGAATAACACAGAATAACACAGAATAACACAGGCCACCACAGGTCAACACAGAATAACACAGGCCACCACAGGCCACCACAGAATAACACAGAATAACACAGAATAACACAGAATAACACAGACCACTACAGGTCAACACAGAATAACACAGAATAACACAGGCCACCACAGGTCAACACAGAATAACACAGGCCACCACAGGTCAACACAGAATAACATTAGCCAACACAGCTACATCACAGGTCAGCACAACACAACACAACACAACACAACACAACACAGCTACATCACAGGTCAGCACAACACAACACAACACAGCACAGGTCAACACAGAATAACATTAGCCAACACAGCTACATCACAGGTCAGCACAACACAACACAACACAACACAACACAACACAACACAACACAACACAACACAACACAGCACAGCACAACACAACACAACACAACACAGGTCAGCACAACACAACACAACACAACACAACACAACACAACACAGGTCCAGCCACCATGACAGAGCTTAACAAAGACCAAAACAGAGTATGACACGGGTCAACACAGCAACACTACTACACAGGTCAACACAGGCTAACACAGGCTAACACAGCAACACCAATGAGCCTGTGTGAACCAAGCCCTACCTCATGTTGGTGATGAGCTTCTTAATGGAGTCGGACACGGTTCTGGAGTGCCCCGCCAGGACCGACCACTTGGGCGGGTCTTTGGGGTTGACGGCCAGGGAGCGGGCGGTCTGGATCAGTCCAGTAGAACTCGCCAGCATGGTTCTGGCTGCTGCCACGATGGGCTCCATGGCTGCCATGCCCTGATCCCACACACACAGAGTAATGTTAACACATTCAAATAACACACTATATTACCAACATATAAATCATTACAAAATTCTGTATATCGAAGACTTATCTTTCAGACAAAGCAATATGTTATTGAATGGGTAAGTTTTACAACTAATAATTTTGATTTTATCCTACACAGATCAAAATGCTTGATATTTTTGACAAAGCCAGACAATAAGCGAAAAGGGTGAGGCTGGGAGGTCAAAGGTCAGCGTACCTCGGGGCTTATCTGGGCGGGCACGCTGGCAAACTCGGGATTGGAGGCGAAGGCGGTCAGGTTGTCAACGGCTTCGATCAGAGGACCAGTCGCTGCCTTACACTCTCTCTCTGTTCTCATGGTTGAAGGCGCCGTCCAGCGCCTGTCACACACACACACACACACACACACACACACACACACACGCACACACAACCATTATGCACATACCACACATACCGCAAACACAAACACATATTGAACCAAATTGGATACAGACTGCAAACTATAAAACAATAACGCAATAAACCTTTTTATTTTAGGCTACTTTCTGTAAGCATTAACTTCCTTGTCGTGCTGCAACAGGAAATTGACAGGAAGTAGTTTAATAGCTTATCCACCATTCCAGATGGGACTACACGGTGTAACGCATGCTCTGAATGGACAGAAGACGCAGCATGGCTGACTTCACAATGTAGCACTTAAAAATGGCTGACTTTATCATGTAGCATTCATAATGGCAGATTTTACGATGTAGCGTTCAAAATGGCTGACCTTGATGGACTTGACGAGGTTGGTTGTGCTGTTGGCCACCTCCTTGGCGGACTGGACAAACTGTCGCTTGGCCACGGGGTTGGCGGTCTTGGAGGAGGCGAGGCGGCAGGCGTTGCAGAGCGCCGAGGTGTGTTTGGCCACGATGGTGGCGGCGGAGAGGACCTGACGACGGGAACACGGAAACGGGCCAAGAATTGTTTAGAATGCAGGGGATATTATGGGATGCGCCTGCCTGTCTGTCTGTCTGGTGCATACTGTGTTTAATACTTAGAGTATTTACCTAAGACTATGTTTGTTATAAACGTAGATTATGTAATCACTTTTTTTCTTGTATGTGACTGGTTCCACTAATGGTGGTTCTGACCTGTGACTGGTTCCACTCATGGTGGTTCTGGTTCCAACCTGTGACTAGTTCCACTCACGGTGGTACTGGTTCTACTCATGGTGGTTCTGGTTCCAACCTGTGACTAGTTCCACTCACGGTGGTACTGGTTCTACTCATGGTGGTTCTGGTTCTAACCTGTGACTAGTTCCACTCACGGTGGTACTGGTTCTACTCATGGTGGTTCTGGTTCCAACCTGTGACTGGTTCCACTCATGGTGGTTCTGGTTCCACTCATGGTGGTTCTGGTTCTAGCCTGTGACTGGTTCCACACATGGTGGTTCTGGTTCCACTCATGGTGGTTCTGGTTCCTGTGACTGGTCCCACTCATGGTGGTTCTGGTTATAACCTGTGACTGGTTCCACTCATGGTGGTTCTGGTTCTAACCTGTGACTGGTTCCACACATGATGGTTCTGGTTCCACTCATGGTGGTTCTGGTTCCTGTGACTGGTTCCACTCATGGTGGTTCTGGGTCTGACCTGTGACTGTGTGCAGGCTGGGTCCACCAGGTTCTGACAGGCCATCTGGATAGACTGGTTGGCTCTGGCGAACTGGGACGGGTCGACCAATCCCTTCTGACCCGCGGTACTGTTGGCATCGGACACGCCCACCAGGTATGCACCCTGCAACAACAACAAACCTCATTGGACAACGCACACAACCCCTGTACGTGTTACATAAAAACTGTACATTAAAGAGACTTTAAGTTTTGTGTCTGTTCTGAGTCTCTATGGGAAGCAGTTTTGCATTCGGGGAGCAATCCAATTGTCTCCCTAAGGTGTGAATGACCATTTTGCCTGAGGAGACTCGACTCTTTCTGTACTGTGTTGGATTCAGTGAGCTGGTTCCAGATGTGCTGACAAAATGTTACAAGAGTGGGGGACTAAGCAACTCAGCAGCTGATTGGCTGGGACTATGAAAAGTAGGCCAGCCTATTGGACCGTGAATCATCTAGCAGTAGCATGCAATATGTGGTCATTTTCCTCCAGCTGGTCTGTAGTGGTCTGTGGTAGTCTGTGCTAGACTAGAATGGAGCTGGTCAATGTGTGGTCATTTTCCTCCAGCTGGTCTGTAGCGGTCTGTGGTAGTCTGTGCTAGACTAGAATGGAGCTGGTCAATGTGTGGTCATTTTCCTCCAGCTGGTCTGTAGTGGTCTGTGGTAGTCTGTGCTAGACTAGAATGGAGCTGGTCAATGTGTGGTCATTTTCCTCCAGCTGGTCTGTAGCGGTCTGTGGTAGTCTGTGCTAGACTAGAATGGAGCTGGTCAATGTGTGGTCATTTTCCTCCAGCTGGTCTGTAGCGGTCTGTGGTAGTCTGTGCTAGACTAGAATGGAGCTGGTCAATATGTGGTCATTTTCCTCCAGCT
>JAPMUY010008092.1:27500-47500 GCA_026901105.3 Galaxias olidus
CATCTGGTTTGACTTAAAAACCATAGAAATATGAACTTAAAGCCAAAAGTTTTTTTTTTTATATTCTATGAACAAATGAGTGACACGGACACTAAGCTCCTCCTCCTCCTGACCTGAGCCAATCGCTGCTGACTGTCGGGGTCTCCGGGCTTGGCTACGGCCTTCTTGGTCTCTTCAATCAGATTGGCCGATTTGTCCATGACGTCACCCGCAGAGTCCAACATGGCGTTGCGGGCCTGAGGGTCCGCGGTCGTCGCGGCAACGCCTCTGGCGGCCGAGGCAAGGGAGCGGAGGGCCTGTGCAACATCTCTGGCAGCCATACCTACAGAGAGAGAGAGAGACAGAGAGAGAGAGAGATACAGAGAGGAGAGATACAGAGGGAGAGATACAGAGAGGAGAGAGAGAGAGATACAGAGGAGAGAGAGAGAGAGAGAGAGAGATACAGAGAGAGAGAGAGAGAGAGAGAGAGAGAGAGAGAGATACAGAGAGAGAGAGAGAGAGAGAGAGATACAGAGAGAGAGAGAGAGAGGAGAGAGAGGGGGAGAGAGAGAGAGGAGAGAGAGAGAAGAGAGACCAAGTAGGATGAGTAGTGGGGACCAGCATGTACTGTCTTGTCTACATCACTAGATGGTGCTACTCCGATAATTCCACACATGCTGGCTGGGGCGGCTCCACTGTTGAACCTGTGTTCTAGGGCTCCGTCTCACATGAGTTTGGCTCAGGGTTTAGGATCAGGGGTTAAAGGTAGGGGTTCAGAGGGGACAGGTTACCTGTGTAGTTCTCGTTGCCCTGCCTGGTCTCATAGAATGAAGGGTTAAAGGTCGGGGTTCAGAGGGGACAGGTTACCTGTGTACTTCTTGTTGCCCTGCCTGGTCTCATAGAATGAAGGGTTAAAGGTCGGGGTTCAGAGGGGACAGGTTACCTGTGTAGTTCTCGTTGCCCTGCGTGGTCTCATAGAATGAAGGGTTAAAGATCGGGGTTCAGAGGGGACAGGTTACCTGTGTAGTTCTCGTTGCCCTGCGTGGTCTCATAGAATGAAGGGTTAAAGGTCGGGGTTCAGAGGGGACAGGTTACCTGTGTAGTTCTCGTTGCCCTGCGTGGTCTCGCTGAGTAGCTGGGCGATGGCGGAGCTCACAGCCTTGGTGCTGCTGCCCAGGTCCTGGGAACACTTCTCCAACTGTCAGGAACACAACAGCATATTTAGAATGTTTACTTTGTAACACTTCAATCTAATAACTGTCAGGAACACAACAGCATATTTAGAATGTTTACTTTGTAACACTTAAATCTAATAACTGTCAGGAACACAACAGCATATTTAGAATGTTTACTTTGTAACACTTAAATCTAATAACTGTCAGGAACACAACAGCATATTTAGAATGTTTACTTTGTAACACTTCAATCTAATAACTGTCAGGAACACAACAGCATATTTATTATGTTTACTTTGTAACACTTAAATCTAATAACTGTCAGGAACACAACAGCATATTTATAATGTTTACTTTGTAACACTTAAATCTAATAACTGTCAGGAACACAACAGCATATTTAGAATGTTTACTTTGTAACACTTAAATCTAATAACTGTCAGGAACACAACAGCATATTTATAATGTTTACTTTGTAACACTTAAATCTAATAACTGTCAGGAACACAACAGCATATTTAGAATGTTTACTTTGTAACACTTAAATCTAATAACTGTCAGGAACACAACAGCATATTTATAATGTTTACTTTGTAACACTTAAATCTAATAACTGTCAGGAACACAACAGCATATTTATTATGTTTACTTTCTAACACTTAAATCTAATAACTGTCAGGAACACAACAGCATATTTGTAACACTAGTTTGTAACATTTAAATCTAATAACTGTCAGGAACACAACAGCATATTTGTAACACTAGTTTGTAACATTTAAATCTAATAACTGTCAGGAACACAACACATCATATTCACAATGTTTGGTTTGTAACACTAAAAACGAATAACACAACACATCATATTCTCACATCTCACATATCATGTTAGTTTCTAACACTAGTTCGCAACACTTAAAACTGTAAGTAACACAACACATTATATTCACAATGTTTAGTTTCTAACACTAGTTTGCAACACTCACACTTAAAACTGTAAGTAACACAACACATTATATTCACAATGTTTAGTTTCTAACACTAGTTTGCAACACTCACACTTAAAACTGTAAGTAACACAACACATTATATTCATAACGTTTAGTTTCTAACACTAGTTTGTAACACTGATAACTTTCAGTAACAGATTGTACTTAACAGTTTCAATACATTATAAACAAAAGTACTAAAAACAAATATACTAATACCACTGGCAATACAACAGTCAAATGACTGATGAAATTTGTAATAGTTTTAATACAACATCAGAATCAAATGTCTAGACGTTGCACAAGGACACACATCTAGTGGCTGACATTTCACACACACTTTTTCAACATAACAGCAATAGATATACCAAGTGTGGGTATGCTGTGGTTAGGGTTCCCACAGTCAGAGTTCTGTGTGTGTGTGTGTGTGTGTGTGTGTGTGTGTGTGTGTGAGGGGTGCAGGTGTCACACCTCAATGCCTGCAGCAGCACACAAATCGACCCCCTGATGAGAATGTGGCTGACACTAACAGGAAACACAGGGCAGACAGTGTGTCTCTGTGTGTGTCTCTCTGTGTGTGTGTGTGTGTGTGTGTGTGTATATAGACTATAGTAGTGTGTGTTTACACTATAGGTGATGGTTCTTTGATCTTCATGAACTATGGGCCTGACTGTTTGTCTGTGTGTGTGTGTGTGTGTGTGTGTGTGTGTGTGTGTGTGAGGGGTGCGTGTAAGTGTATGTGTGTGTGTCTGTGTATGTGTGTGTGTGTGTGTGTGTGTGTCTGTGTAACGGTTGGCTGGTGGGTCTGACTACATAGTTCTGTCTGTGTGTCTGTGTAGATTGCTATGTCTCTCTGTGTGTGTGTGTGTGTGTGTGTGTGTGTGTGTGTGTGTGTGTGTGTGTGTGTGTGTGTCTCACCGTCTCTCCGGGAAGGGGTTTAAGTTTCCCGTCTGTGGCTGAGGCCTTGGCCTCCTGCATGTCCTTCTCCAGACCCCTCACCACCGTCAGAGCGTTGTCAATCTCCAGGGGCCCGCACGCCTCCTGAGCCTGCACACACACACACACACACACACACACACACACACAACAAAACAAACATGAGCAGAACACACACATCCAGACGCAGGAACACAGGAGGTGAGGAGAGGAACCACCCCAATGGAAAAGCAGAATCAACGCCCCTGTGTGTGTGTGTGTGTGTGTGTGTGTGTGTGTGGTTTGGTTACGTACCTTCTGCGTCGGTGCCATGTGTAAATGTGTGCGTGGGGTTAGGTGTTCAACGTGGTAATTCCATGTGTGTGTGTGTGTGTGGTGAGGTGGCAGTACCTTTTGCGTGGCGGTGCGGAGCTCTGCCAGGGCACTGGCCAGGTTCTTGGCACACTGGCTGAGCTGCATGGCTGAAGACTGGTCTCCTATGGTGGGCACAGTGGCCTTAGCAGCAGTCACCATCTTAGCCCCGGGCTGGAGGAGGAGGAGGAGGAGGAGGAGGAAGAAGAGAGGGGTGGAGGAAGAGGAGTATGGGGTGGAGGAAGAGGAGTATGGGGCGGACAGTGAGGTCAGTCACACACACGTTACTATGACTACAAGGGGCAGTGACTCTGTGGTGAAGAGGACATGGTCAGCGGCCCATTGGCTGTAAGACAACTGGGGGTCAAAGAGCATCCTCCCTCTCTAGAAAACACCCACCCCTAACCGGACACCTTCAAAATAAACTGTATTTAAACAGGTCTGTGTAACGGCAAGATAAGAATCAAGTGGATATTTTTTGTTTTGTTTTTTATCAACGTAAATGAGGAAGGAACTTAATGAGGTTATACCAGCAGGAAGTTCTGTGAGGAACCAATCAGAGCCAGCTGAGCACTGGGGCTGTCAGGCTGTGATTGGCTGCCTCGTACACCCTGCACCAGCTGGGGGATCTGCTCGGCAACCACCTGAAAGACAAACACAAACACCATGACAACGATCATAGAACAACGATTCTCATCATATTCATTATTAATTCAATCAATATTGAATTTTTTTAAAGATTGATTGATATTCTATATGAAAGGGGCTGGGAAGTAGAGTATCACTTTTCTCTGTCACAATGAGGTCAAACATCGTGTGCACTTCCACAAAAGAGACGGAATAACATAAAAACTGAAGGCGGAGAGAGAGAAAGAGAGGAGGGAGGGGGAGAGAGGGAGCGATAGAAACAGCGAGAAAGAGAAATATGAACAGATTGACCCCATTCTCCTCCCACTCCACTTCCCCCCTGACACAAATAGGAACCAGGAACAGAAAGCAGGAAGTGGGAGCTGCCGTTGCCATGGGAGCCGTTGTTACCTTGCAGCTCTGAACCAATTGTTGCTGGGCAGCCGGATTCTTATTGGACGAGGCGGCGTGCTGGGCGGCGGCTATGGTCTGAGTGGCGGCTGCAGCAGCTTGCTTAGCGGCATTCTGACAGGAAACACACAAACACCCCAAAAAAAATACAGAAGTTAAAAAAGGTGAAAAATGACACTCCCTTTTACCAGCAACGTTACCATGACCTCGCTGCAAAGTGTTCCAACCACCACATGTAGAGGTTTCTAAAATGTCAAGATACAGAGTTTAAATAGAACTACAATGCACAGACTGTCAACTTCCTCATTCCATTTACTAGTTGTATCATATATGTAATATATAAGTATATGACATTTACCACAGACTAATTGTGTTTTTGTTTCTTTAGCGCAGGTCAAATACTATTCTAAATCACTAAACATTACTTTTAATGCTAATTGTACTATATATGTAATATATAAGTATATGACATTTACCACAGACTATTTGTATTATTATTTTTATTACTACTGTTATTAGCACAGGATAAATACTATTCTAAATCACCTAACATCACTTTTAACATTCTGATATGTCAACTCAGGTCACATAGCAACGCTGTTCCAAACCCTGGTCATGTCACACTATTTAGTACTCGCTGAACTCTGAACTCTGTGGAGTGATGGGTTTCATGAGTGTGTCAGCATGGCAGAACAGTACAGATCCCCTTTCTGCGTCAGCGTACATTTTAAACATCATCAACAAACAGACATACATTTCCTATCACTGTTTAACTGATTGACAGATATTTTGTATGTGTATGTTATCACACACAAGTAACAAAACGTGGCCTAATTTCATGAGAAAGCTTTATCAACTGAAAAACAGCAACTCTAGCTTCACTGAGGCAGAGCTGGCGGTAACAGCGTTTGTGGCCTCTGTCAGTTTGAGGGTCACAGTGTGACCTAGTTAAGAGCTCAGAGTGTCTGTGCTCACTGAGATTAGCTCTGTGGGGGCAACACTCCGAGGAGCTGAGAGACTCTGTCTCAGCAGAGTCCACGTTCACCACGGGTCTCAGCAGAGTCCACGTTCACCACGGGTCTCAGCAGAGTCCACGTTCCCCACGGGTCTCAGCAGAGTCCACGTTCATCACAGGTCTCACATTCACTCTTTCACACTCATCTCAAGAGTGAAACTAGAGGAACGAAAGCCACTTTCAAACCAGAAAAGTCTATTTTAAATGGGTGTAAACCAAGGCTATTTTTTATTGTGAAAAAAAAACGTTTGAAAAGATAATTTGATAAAGTCAAACAATAGCTTTTTAACTCGATCTACAGACTCTGTTGCCTAGACTGTGAGCTTCTCAATGCATACAGAAAGCAAAGGTTGACTGTTGACTAAGGTCTTTGGGACATCCCGGCCCCTGGCTGGGCCTAATGGCCCCTGGCTGGGCCTAATGGCCCCCATGTCCTCACCTCCAGTTTGTTGACCAGCCGTTTCTTGATGGCGTTCTGTGCGGCGGCATTGGTGGCCATGCGGAGACCCTCGGCCGCCTCACGCAGTCTCTGCTGCTGCTCCTCACTGTCTGGGTTAGCAGCCGCTCCCTGGAGGAGCACACACACGCACACACACACACACACACACAGCATTGATTATATATTTCTAAAACCACAGTAAAAAGTATTTAAAGTGAATGAGCTTGATATTTTTGGGGGTAAATAAATGTGTTGATAAACCAGCAGACATTTATTCTATTTGATATAATACTAAGTCACAACACAGCTAGACAGGCCAAGACCACTATCCCATCCCTAACCCTAACCCTAACCCTAACCCCTGACCCTAACCCAGAGATGACGTCCTGTTACCTTGGCAGCCTCCACCATCTTGGCGGTGGCGTCGGCCAGTAGCTTGGCGGCAGACAGCAGCTTCCTGGAGTTCTCCAGGTCCGACTCGCCCTCCGCGTCCATCTTGATGGCGTTGACGAGGTCGGAGGTCGCCTGTGCTAGAATACGAGCCTGACGCACCATCTCACCTGTAGGGGGCGGGGCCATATTAACACACCTTTATATACATCTCACCTGGAGTGGGCGGGGCCAAATGAACACTCCTTCATATGCATTATATTAATACATATTAACATACCTTTATATACATCTCACCTGGAGTGGGCGGGGCCATATTAACACTCCTTCATAAACATTATATTAATACATGTGGACACACCTTTATCTACATGGCTGTGTGCTGAAGACATACCTTACTCTGTTCAAACCCCAGCAGATTTATCAGACTTTAACTTCTGTTTCTATCATGCCCCTACACTTGAGGTTTGCCTGAAGTCGCACTGTGGACTTTACAATATTAATTTATCTAAGATCCATGCACATCTGCTTATTCTAAATTGGGAAGGAGTCATGACCCCACAACCCTTACTTTCTGTACTGACTCTATAGTCATAACCCGTGTTGACCACTTTCCCTTGACCCCTGACCCCCACTGACTCCACAACCCTGAATTTCTGTATTGACTCTATAGTCATAACCCCTGTGTTGACCACTTTCCCTTGACCCTTGACCCCTGACCCCCATTGACTCCACAACCCTGACTTTCTGTATTGACTCTATAGTCATAACCCCTGTATTGACCACATTCCCTTGACCCTTGACCCCTGACCCCCATTGACTCCACAACCCTGACTTTCTGTATTGACTCTATAGTCATAACCCCTGTGTTGACCACTTCCAGTTGACCCCTGACTTACCGGCATCTCCCATGGAGCTGAAGATGTTCTCTGTGACATCTAGGATGCGGTCGGTGGCTTCTCCGTGGCGTCCGATTGGCTGGCCGCCGGCAGAGTACTGCTTGATGTGCTGCAGGAGCTCGTTGAGGGCGTGGCTAACTCCAGTGGCCGCCGCCCCCACCTGCTTCAAGAGCTGCTCGTCATTGGTCGCACCCTGGGAAACGGGAGGAGCCAAAGTCATTAAAGTGCATAATTGCAGATTTTACCCAAGGGGACAATCATCAATAATTTAAAAAAAGGAGTTTATTCCAAGATAAATGTGTATATATAAAAAAATATATTTTATGAATCAATCCTTTTTGTTCATAACACATTTATCTTGTTGGGATTAAACCTTTTTGAATCTATCGATGTCATCAAGAACATCATCATTTAATCTTAGAGATTGTGTTGTGTGGGACCAAAATATAGACTGTTGAGCAGATGTTTGTCCATCAGTGAGCCAGAGTTAGGGTTACAGTTAAAGACAAGCTAGTATCTGGCAGGGTTAGGGTTAGGGTTCAAGTCAGTACCTGAGAGGGTTAGAGTTAGGGTTACCGTAAAAGATAAGACGAGCTAGTACCTGAGGGTTAGGGTTAGGATTAGGGTTAAAGATCTAGTACCTGAGAGGGTTAGGGTTAGGGTTAGGGTTAAAGATCTAGTACCTGAGGGTTAGGGTTAGGATTATGGTTAAAGATCTAGTACCTGAGAGGGTTAGGGTTAGGGTTAGGGTTAAAGATCTAGTAGGATTAGGGTTAAAGATCTAGTACCTGAGAGGGTTAGGGTTAGGATTAGGGTTAAAGATCTAGTACCTGAGAGGGTTAGGGTTAGGATTAGGGTTAAAGATCTAGTACCTGAGAGGGTTAGGGTTAGGGTTAGGGTTAAAGATCTAGTACCTGAGAGGGTTAGGGTTAGGATTAGGGTTAAAGATCTAGTACCTGAGAGGGTTAGGGTTAGGGTTAGGGTTAAAGATCTAGTACCTGAGAGGGTTAAAGATCTAGTTGAGGGTTAGGGTTAAAGATCTAGTACCTGAGAGGGTTAGGGTTAGGGTTAGGGTTAAAGATCTAGTACCTGAGAGGGTTAGGGTTAGGGTTAGGGTTAAAGATCTAGTTTGTCCATCAGTGAGCCAGAGTTAGGGTTACAGTAAAAGATAAGACTAGTCCACACAGCCTTCCACTGATTTAGCCACCAGCTTCCCGGCTTCAATCAGCTGCTCCTGGCACACAGGAGAACTGATGGTGGGGGCCACCACCTGGAGAGGGAGGGAGGGGGGGGGGGGGAGAGGAGAGAGAGAGAGGGAGAGAGAGATGGAGGAGGGGAGAGGGAGGGAGAAAGAAGGAGGGAGGGAGTGAGAGAGGGAGGGAGATAGGGAGAGACAGGTTGATAAAATGAGTTGACATCATGGATGACCTACTAATGGTATCTGTATAATAATGAGCAGTGTATATGATGGAGTAATCAACAAAAAAACATGACTGAGCAATCACAGAGGCAATGGAGTAAGCTCTGGAGATCAACAACTAATATCTAATGGAAATCATCTCAATAAGAAAAGCATAATCTATAGAAAGAATTATTCTCAAAAGGAAAGAGTATTCTCAATAGGAAAGAGTATTCTCAATAGGAAAGGGTAATCTTAAAAGAAAAGAGTAATCTCGAAAGAACAGGAAAGAGTATTATCAATAGAAAGGACAATCTCAATAGGAACTATTAATCTCAATAGGAAAGCGTAATCTCAATAGGAACTATTAATCTCAATAGGAAATAGTAATCTCAATAGGAAAGTAATCTCTAGAGTAAACACTCTAAAGAGTAAGAGGAGTGATGAAGGTCGTACCCTGGTGCAGGCCACGAGCTGGGAGGTGGACAGAGCGCACTGGGTGGCTGCAGCAATGACCCGGTTCTGCAGAGCAGAGTCCTCAGTCTTCTGGGCCACGTTCTTAGCTTTCAGAACCAGCGCAGCAGCAGCATTAGCCACCGCTTTGGCTAGCTGCATTAGCATGTCCTGGTGAAGGAAGCACACAGAGATAGTGGTTAGCATTGTGCTAGTTAGCATTGTCTGCTAGTGCTAATTTAAACCCTACTGCAAGTAATTATGTTTTTAGTAGATATTAGGTATTTCTGATTCCATTCTGTCTGTAACAACACATTACTTGTTACTAGTTATTGATTGGTAAGATAGTCATGGGTAGTGGAAGTAAATCTATTTTATTTTTAAATTATTGTTTATGATATTCAGCACATCACCTGCAAGACTAAATTAAGACAACATGGAAGTTATATAAAAAAAAATCCATAATTCTGCAGAGAGAATTACAATTTATTCGATTTTATAAAGAAATATTACACCATCAGGGAAGATTGTACCTCATATTAGAGAAACAAACACTTAGAAGAGAGATTATAACATTAAATATAAAATGTCAACGTTTTTGACACAAGAAGCCCTCTCCCAGATGTGGAGTGACAGTTGATGGAACAAGTTACTATAAAGTGAAGCAGCTGACCTGAACAGAGTTGTATTTCCATCTTTATGAAACTCTCATTCCCTGAAAGGGGTCGTCGAGAGTAATAATCAAATCAAATCAAAATCAAATCAAAATCAAATCAAATCAAGTGATTTAGCTACACAGTGAACCGTTGTCCTACTGATGTCCTTTCTATCTATACATCTCTCCTTATAAGGCTGACTGAGGGTATCTTTAGCAGAGGGCTGGGGTAAGCTAAAGGCTAAAGCTAGCTTTACCTGGAATTACTTCCAGACTAAGTCAACAGCAGGCCAAGCAAAACCAGGCGGTGGTGGTGTGGCAAAGCTAACAGCTAAAGCTAGCTCTAGCCTTCAATCCATCTCTAGACTAAAGTATAGGGACGGCTAAAGTATACCAGGCTGTATTAACCTTGCGGCTAAAGCTAGCTTGACCTCGAATAGTTTCTAGACTACTTTCTAAGAAAAGCTCAAACAAGTCAGTTTAAGGTAACCTTGCTGAGCTAGCAAGCTAACGCTAGCTTTACCTTCAAGAGCCTCTAGAATATTTTCTAAGAAAAGCTCACGCAAAGGCAGGCTCGGGTAACCTTGCTGAGCTCACGGCTAATGCTAGCTTTACTGGAATTAGCTTCCAGACTGAGCGAAGAGTAGGCTAACCCAAGCCATTTTTGTGGAGGCTGATCGACTAGTCCTCCTTAGCTCTATGAAAGTTGAGTAAATACAGTCCAGACTGAGGTGGACAAGGCTGCTGTGGTGTGTGGGTCTGTGTGTGAGTTTTAGGTTATGGTATAGATACATTTCTGACATGTGCAACTGTTTAAAACTGCTGCTGCACTGTCTGATATATTTGTAACAGAGGAATGTAGCTCTTTGGCCTGCCAGAGGTGTGACGTCTGCATGGCACGATTTGCTTCACGAGAGAGAGAGAATTACTGTGTGTGTGTGTGTGTGTGTGTGTTAGATAGAGGGACTATGTCTGTGTGTGTGTGTGTGTGTGTGTGTGTTAGATAGAGGTACTGTGTTTGTGTGTGTGTGTGTGTGTGTGTTAAATAGAGGGACTATGTGTGTGTGTGTGTGTGTGTGTGTGTGTGTGTGTGTGTTAGATAGAGGGACTATGTGTATGTGTGTGTGTGTGTGTTAGATAGAGGGACTGTGCGTGTGTGTGTGTTAGATAGAGGGACTGTGTGTGTGTGTGTGTTAGATAGAGGGACTATGTGTGTGTGTGTGTGTGTGTGTGTGTGTGCGTGTGTGTGCGTGTGTGTGCGTGTGTATGTGTAGAGGGGAAACATGACTCCTAGAAGCAGAGGCTCTGTGATCCTAGTGGCGCTGGAGTATGCACGCCCGCCCGCACGCACGCACGCACGCACGCACGCACGCACGCACGCACGCACAAGGAAATCATCGAAGAAGATACTTGCTGTATCTCTCTCACACACACACACACACACACACACACACACACACACACCTTACTCAATTCTACACACACACACACACACACACACACACACACACACACACGATGAAGTGTCATATTACTGCCAGTGAGATGGAGGAGGAGGAGGTGGTGGAGGAGAAGGAGGAGGAAGAGGATGAGGAGGAGGATGAGGAGGAGGAGGTGGAGATCAGACATAATACAGATTATAAAGGGAAAGAGGGAATAAGGATCTGGCTACTGAAAATATATCAACACTTCTCACTCCTCCTCTCCGCTTTCAAACTCCCCACATCTTTCCTCCCCACTCAAAATCCCTCACTCTTTCCTCTCCTCCCTCTCTCCTCTCCTCCCCTCTCCACCTTCTTTCCCCTCTCTTCTCCACCTTTCTTCTCCTCTCCTCTCCAAATATCTTCTCCTTTCCTCCCCTCTCCACCTCTCTTCTCCTCTCCACCCTTCTTCACCTCCCCCTCTCCTCTACTGTTAGACCTCATCTAGGTCACAGGCGTCGGAGCTTCAGGGTTTCATAATGTAAAATAATATTATAATTTTGTAATAACATGGAAAAGAACTGTCAATTAAATGTCCAGTCTGTATTATTTTAAGTTTCCACTCTTAAAAAAAGTTTCCACTTTTTTTAAGATATGCTCAGATATGCACTTAAACTTGATGGACATTTACAAACACCCACAATGAATCATAATAAAATCCTGTTACTATTACTTGTTATTCTCTGTGTCAGCCAGTCTGTCTGTTTCTCTGGGGGTCCTTAAAGACCCTCTACACACTGGTCAGCAGTAACAGTGTGAGATGGCCCACAGAGAGCTGTTTGGTCCTTAACCCTCTGAACCCCAAGCCATTTCTGGTAGTTTTTTGACGGAAGCGCTCTGTGCACATCGGTTTGTGGGCGTTGTGAAAGTCTAGAGTCCGACGAGAACGGCTGTTCTTACACTGGTCAGCAGATTTTTAACAGTGTTTGAGATGACCCTCTACACACTGGTCAGCACAGTGTGAGAGAGCTGTTTGGTCCTTAAATACCCTCTACACACTGGTCAGCAGTAACAGTGTGAGCAGAGAACTGTTTGGTCCTTAAAGACCCTCTACACACTGGTCAGCAGTTAACAATGTGAGATAGCCCACAGAGAGCTGTTTGGTCCTTAAAGACCCTCTACACACTGGTCAGCAGTAACAGTGTGAGATAGCCCACAGAGAGCTGTTTGGTCCTTAAATACCCTCTACACACTGGTCAGCAGTAACAGTGTGAGATGGCCCACAGAGAGCTGTTTGGTCCTTAAAGACCCTCTACACACTGGTCAGCAGTAACAGTGTGAGATGGCCCACAGAGAGCTGTTTGGTCCTTAAAGACCCTCTACACACTGGTCAGCAGTAACAGTGTGAGATGGCCCACAGAGAGCTGTTTGGTCCTTAAAGACCCTCTACACACTGGTCAGCAGTAACAGTGTGAGATGGCCCACAGAGAGCGGTTTGGTCCAGGGAACCGAAGACAAGGCCAGGTGTTTACACTGAGGTCAGGTTTTCATACTGACATTAATCTCTACTTCCACACTTGCACCGTGCATCACCAACTGATGAATATTTAGTTGCTGTGACAAGAACAGGCAGATACACATGAGAAGCCAAGTAAAACCTGCTGTCCGGAGTGACTAAATGAAAGTCATTTGACTGCAGTTTTAGATTAAGAGAAAATACCAGAATTCATAACCCCACTGAGTGTTATTGAAATGAAACTGACAGATCCAGGAGAGGTTAGTTTGATTGGTTATCAAGAGAGAGAGATCTGTTTGGACTTGTGATTTGATTGGCCGTTGTAGAGAGTGATGGGGGTTGTGGGGGTTTGTGTCTTGTTCAGACACGTGCGTTACCAGCATGTGACTATAGGGGGGGCCACTCCGCCTGGAGCCCCTGAGAGATCCTCTGCCTAGATACTGGGCCATGTGGACAGGAAGACAGGATTAGAATGATACAGCGTTCAGTCACTTAACACACCAACCACAGGGAATTAAGGATCCTGGTCTGAATCTTCCACAAAGGTGACAGTTAATAAAGAACCGTTTTCCTTCTGGACAGTTCTAGAGTGTTTCGGACGGTTCTAGAGGGTTCTGGATAGTTCTAGAGTGTTCTGGATAGTTCTAGAGTGTGTTGAATGGTGCTACAGTGTTTCGGACGGTTCTAGAGTGTTCTGGATAGTTCTAGAAGCTTTTGGATGATTTTATCCCAGTTTGGATCTGATACTTCTACTACTGCTGCTACTGATTCTTAGTGGGAGGATATCTCTGGTTCTAGAATATTATCGAATAAGAATAATTCTGGTTCGAACTGGTTGCGGTTTTAAAAAGGTGGTTCTGGCAGCATAACAGTTCTGGTTCTGGAATAGTATCGATTAAGAATAATTCTGGTTCTAACAGGGTGTTTCTGGTGGTCTGGGTTTCACAGTACCTGGAAGTGTGGGTCGGCGTCGGTCTCTCCGATGTGAGACAACAGCTCGCCGCTGGCCTGGCCGACGTTCCCGGCTGCCTGCAGGAGGTTCTGACGAGGCTGGAGGAGAGACAGAACCAGGACACAATTACAGTTACCATACTGGACCAGTACCATAAAGACAGTTACCATACTGGACCGGTACCATAAAGACAGTTACCACACTGGACCAGTACCATAAGCACAGTTACCATACTGGACCAGTACCATAAAGACAGTTACCATACTGGACCAGTACCATAAGCACAGTTACCATACTGGACCAGTACCATAAGCACAGTTACCATACTGGACCAGTACCATAAAGACAGTTACCATACTGGACCAGTACCATAAGCACAGTTACCATACTGGACCAGTACCATAAAGACAGTTACCATACTGGACCAGTACCATAAAGACAGTTACCATACTGGACCAGTACCATAAGCACAGTTACCATACTGGACCAGTACCATAAAGACAGTTACCATACTGGACCAGTACCATAAAGACAGTTACCATACTGGACCAGTACCATAAAGACAGTTACCATACTGGACCAGTACCATAAAGACAGTCACCTGTACCATACTGGACCAGTACCATAAAGACAGTCACCTGTACCATACTGGACCAGTACCACAAGCACAGTTACCATACTGGACCAGTACCATAAAGACAGTTACCATACTGGACCAGTACCATAAAGACAGTTAAAAGACTGGACCAGTACAGTAAACACACTCACAAATTGGACCAGTATGAACACACAGGCTAGGACTGTGCAGAGGTCAGCGATCACTCTACCATAAGTATATGTAGTATTTCTAAAGACAACACACAGCCAAAACACACAGTAGACAAACACCTATATCAACTAAACACAGAACTACTACTCAGACTTTAAACACAATCAAGTGGTGAGCGAGCGGACGTCCAAAGTGATGTCATAGCAGTGAGTCTATGAGAGATGAGTGGAGTGCATTGTGGGCTTCGGAGTTCACGACCGTTAGCTGACTTGACGCTATATAGGCATGTGTGTTGAGAATAACATGACCATGGAAATGTGACAGAATGCTAGATACTAGACAAGCACACTGTCAATGGAAACTACAGTAGATACTAAACATGCACACCATCAATGGAAGCTGTAATAGCTACTACACACACTCACACTGACTGGTGAAGGTGAGAAAGAGAGGCTTACCCAGTTAGAATGTTACAGCCAAGCATTGCAAGGAAAAACCAAAAACCAAATTCAGAAAACAACGCAGCACGACATGTTAGCTAAATCCACATCTTAAAGAACACAAGCCGTCCCAGGACTCATAAAGACGGTCTATCACGTAAATAGTTTGATAAAATGTTATCCTGACAATACAATAACAAATCCATTAATTTCATAGGATCCCAAAAGCAAAAAAAAAAAAGGTGAATTTGAATCTCTCTAATATAGTATTCATTTTCACCGCTGGACTAAACAATACCTGTCTGATTTTATGTCAATTCCGATAAACAAAATACTAACTGACCCCGTATTCCTCAAATCTCGTTGTTTTGAAAAACCATTCGTTAAGAAGGGGACATGCAGTTGAATAAAACATTCATCCTCTGAGGCCTCCAGAGGAAATGAGGTGAGTGGAAACTCAAGGAGAAACAATCGTACATAATTCATTAAACCATCAATCCTCCAACTCACAAAGTCTTCCCCCGCCCCCTGCTGTGACGTTCTGGTTACCTCTTTGTTAGCAGGCCTTCTCTCCCTCCCCTCCCTCTCTCCCTCCCTCTGCTCTCTACCTCTGTGTTAGCATATGCTCCCTCCACCTTCAATCCCTCCCTCCCTGCCTCCCTCCCTGCCTCCCTCCCTCCCTCCCTCGCTACCTCCCTCCGTCACTCCCTCTCCCTCCCTCCCTCCCTCCCCCCCTCCCCCTCCCTCTCCTCTCTCCTCCCTCTCTCCCTCCCTACCTCCCTCCTCCCTCTCTCCTCCCTCTCTCCCTCCCTGCCTCCCTCTCTCCTCCCCCTCTACCTCCTCTCTCTCCCTCCCTCCCTCCCTCCCTCTCTCTCCCTCCATCCCTCCCTCTCCCTCTGCTCTCTACCTCGGTGTTGGCGGGCTGGGCGGTCTTCAGCATGTCTGACATGGCACAGGCCAGGTTCTTAGCGGCTCCTAGCAGCTGTCCTCCATTGCCCCCCTCGTCCTCCATCAGAGCGGCCAGCAGCTTCACCCCCTTGGACATCTCCGTCAGGTTGGAGGAGATGGTGGTGACGGCGCAGCCCACTGCAGTGTAGTCTGTCTCCGCAGGGTCGCCTAGCAGGGTCAGGGGAGGGGGGGAGGGAGGGAGGGAGAGAGACCACAGTAAGAGGAGTCATTTTGATTATTAGTTCCTCTCACTAGAACCCTATCTAAATGATAACTCCAGTGCCTCTTTAGAACCCTAGTCCCTCTCATTTGGATAGGGTTCTAAAAAGAGGAACCAGGGTTCTAATGAGGTACCACAGTGTCAGAGGAATCATTTAGTCTTTTGTCCAAATCAGGGATCACAGCTAATGAACTAAACCAATCATGTATCACTGTTTGTTATTGACATTTCCTGGAACAGAACCATTGTTTATTTTTGTTTTGAAACTTTCCTTCCTGTCTGTCGGGATGGGACAGAGGAACTATGAGATTCAATCTAAACCAAGAGAGCAAGAAGAACACAGCACGCTGGGCTAAAGCTCCGCTCGTTTCCACGGTTACCTGCGGTGAGGTTGACCATGGAGGCCGTTCCTGCGGTGATGGCGTCCACCTGGGAGTGGATCTCGTGTTTGGATTCATCCATCTTGTTTTTACGCCACGCCTGAGACGCCTGCAGACAGACAGACAGGCAGACAGGCAGACAGACAGGCAGACAGACAGACAGACAGACAATATTAAGAAATCATCACAAAAATCTCTCATTCCGTGGTTTATAATGTTGGATTGAGGAGTCACAAGGTAAAAGACATTGTTTATTGTATTAAAGGTCTCGTTTATCTGTATATTCTCACAACACTGTTTATTGTATTAATAATAATAACAACAATATTAATAATAATAATTGATTGTAATAAAGTGTGTGTCTCACCGCGTCGGTACCCAGTGGAGGCAGCGTGTCAAACTCATCCAGCGAGGCCTGGGCAGCCTGGACAGCATGCATACTGGAGGTAATGGTCCCAGTCAGAGCCTGCTGGGCCGACGTCTGGGGAGGGGGGAACGGACACGCACACGCGCACACACACACACACACACACACACACACACAGACACACACACAGACACACAGACACACACACAGACACACACACAGACACACACACACACACACAGACACACCATCACGGTAAAAAAAACATTCGACATCCACAGCCATGGATAACGTTTCTCTTTAGTACAGTTAGGTCCATAGGTATTTTTTTATCTTAATGTACATTAATGCTGTCGTAGTGTGTTTGACTTCTTCAACCTGGATGCTCTCTTTGTGTTTGACTTTCTTGTTGTCTATTTACACCAACAGACAGTAAAGTCCCAGAGCAGAAAGACTTTACATAATAAAAATATCTCCAGTCAGGATGATGTGCCGGCGTCTCACCAGCGGGGGCATGTGTCCGCGGTGCATCTGACCCGAGGTGACGTGCTGCTTGGCCTGGGGCATGGAACCCATCTGGAAGCTCTCTGGACCCCCGGCACCGGACCTCATGATGGCCGGCAGCGCCACGGAGCCCGTCTCCACCTTACCCACCTTGTTAAACTGCTGCTGCATCACTGTGGACCTGGAGGGAGGGAGGGAGGGAGGAGAGGGGGAGGGAGAGAGAGAGGGACACAGAGAGAGGGAGGGAGGGAGGGAGAGAAGGAGAGAGAAGGGAGAGGTAGAGGGAGGGAGAGAAGGATGGAGGAGGAGGGAGGAGGGAGAGAGAGAGGGAGGGAGGAGGAGGGAGGGAGGGAGGGGGGGGAGGGTGGAGAGGAGAGAGGGAGGGTGGAGAGGGAGGGAGAGGAGAGGGGAGAGAGGAACTTTAAATGTTTCTTCAAGAGGAACTAGAACATACTGTATACTATCCAGTTAAAGGAACTGGAACACATGACCTCAATGGGACTAGAATGTAATTATGTGAGATTTAATGGAGAACACTACGTACATAATACAGTTCAATTTATAGTTCCATGCACACACACACACACACACACACACACACACACACACACACACACACACACACACACACACACACACACACACACACACACACACACCCCCCCCCCCTGACGGTAACTTACTTTTTGGGTGAGACAGAGTCTTCCAACATGGTGGACTCCTCGTCTCCTTCCAAACCAAAGTGGTCCTTGCTCTTTTTCTGTTAAGAAGCATGCTAACTGGGTGACCCACGTACAACGATGCCCTGCTTTACTGAACAGCTCAAATGAAACACGTGGTTCAAAAAGCATGGCTGTGTGCTGACCTTTTTGAGGATGATGTCGATGTACCCAGCGATGAGCTGGGCTATCTGCTCTCCTTCTGTGGTCTGAACAGAGTAGTAGCCGTCCTGGTAGTCTCCAAAGTCCTGCAGGGTGGACACACGCACGCACGCACACAAACATACACAGACAGACACAAAGACACACACACACACAGACAGACACAAAGACACACACACACACACACCCACACACGGAGACACAGACACACAGGAACACACACACAATCCCACACATTTAAGAAACAGTCGCTACACTTAAAGACAAATGAAGACCTAAAGACAAATAAAATGACTTTATTACAGCTCGTTCTGCTGAACCTCTTTGTTGTTGTTTCTTTTCCATGTGAGGCAGAAACATTGGTACGGCCCCTTTGTTTCAAAACACAACAGCACTTTGTTAGTCAGTGTGCCTCATGATCTAATTGTTGTTACTGAAGCACAAGACCTGGGCTTTTATCAGGCGATTTAGAACAAAAAAACACAAGATTTTCTTATTTTTCTTGTTATTTCGTTGCCTTGGAAGGCTAGGTAGTGGAACGGTAATCTCAGTGCAGGTCTGAGCCTCGTCTGAACTACGAAGCAGAGAGTCGAGGCTGTAGCAGGTTTAACTGACACAAATTCAGTTTACTCTGTAACAGATCTCTATTCAACAGATACAGTTGGACAAGAGGCCAGTTATTCCTATTCATAATATTTATTTTTAACCAAGCACTATGGAATCCTCTGTGTGTTCGTTAGCTCACACCACCTCCAAAAGGGAAAGAGAAAATCTGTCTGGGGGTCAAAAAAATAAATCAACCCAGACAGGAAGTAAAAAACACTTCCGTGTGTGACTGGTTCCACAAACAAACAGCGGTCAGAGGGGGGGAGTCAGGGCACCAAGCAGGGTGAAGCTCTTTGGGGAGGTAAAAAACAAATCTAAATAAACCTGGACAGGAAGTTAAAATAACACATGCGTGTGATTGGTTAAAGAAACAAACAGGGCACCAAGCAGGGTGAAGCTCTTTGGGGAGGTAAAAAACAAATCTAAATCAACCTGGAAAGGAAGTAAAAAAAACATATGCGTGTGATTGGTTAAAGAAACAAACAGGGCACCAACCAGGGTGAAGCTCTTCGGGGAGGTAAAAAACAAATCTAAATCAACCTGGACAGGAAGTAAAAAAAACACATGCGTGTGATTGGTTAAAGAAACAAACAGGGCACCAAGCAGGGTGAAGCTCTTTGGGGAGGTAAAAAACAAATCTAAATAAACCTGGACAGGAAGTAAAAAAAACACATGCGTGTGATTGGTTAAAGAAACAAACAGGGCACCAACCAGGGTGAAGCTCTTCGGGGAGGTAAAAAACAAATCTAAATCAACCTGGACAGGAAGTTAAAAAAACACATGCGTGTGATTGGTTAAAGACACAAACAGGGCACCAACCAGGGTGAAGCTCTTCGGGGAGGTAAAAAACAAATCTAAATAAACCTGGACAGGAAGTAAAAAAAACACATGCGTGTGATTGGTTAAAGACACAAACAGGGCACCAACCAGGGTGAAGCTCTTCGGGGAGGCGGCCCAGCGCTTGATGTTGGTCAGGCTCCACTCCTGGATGACCTCCTTGGTCTTCTCGTCCACTCTCATCACACACTCCTTAGTGATGCCCAGCAGACGAGGGACCAGCTTATTCTTCCCCTTCATTTTCTCCTACACACACACACACACACACACACACACACGTTTATTAAAGCTCTGCCAGACTGAGAGGGCTACACTTTGTAGTCCAGATGTCACAAACATTCGTTTCTCACACACACACTGGCCAGTCAGCTCAGACATATTATCCTATCCGTCTGTACAGAGTCAATGGAAGCTTGGCTGGAGGCTTAGGGAAACAGCTGCAGT
>JAPMUY010008092.1:50000-52500 GCA_026901105.3 Galaxias olidus
AGCTCGTTTATTATTATAATATTACATAGTGATAGGACTCAACATGGTGTGATGTTACTGTCCACAGAGTGGAACACTGTCTTTGGCTTCAATTCAAACTGCAGCAAAATAAAAGTTAGGAGGAGACCAGGAGGACACCAGGAGACAAAGAAGGGGACAGAGGAGGAGATAGAGAAGGAGACAGAGGAGAAAGGAGACAGAGGAGGAGACAGAGGGGGAGGCAGAGGAGAAAGGAGACAGAGAAGGAGACAGAGGAGAGAGGAGACAGAGGAGGAGACAAAGGAGAGAGGAGACAGAGGAGGAGGCAGAGGAGAGAGGAGACAGAAGAGGAGGCAGAGGAGAAAGGAGACAGAGAAGGAGACAGAGGAGAGAGGAGACAGAGGAGGAGGCAGAGGAGGAGACAAAGGAGAGAGGAGGCAGAGGAGAGAGGAGGCAGAGGAGGAGACCGAGGAGGAGGCAGAGAAGGAGGCAGAGGAGGAGACAGAGAAGGAGACAGAGGAGAGAGGAGGCAGAGGAGGAGACAGAGGAGAGAGGAGGCAGAGGAGGAGACAGAGGAGAGAGGTGGCAGAGAAGGAGACAGAGGAGAGAGGAGGCAGAGAAGGAGCCAGAGGAGGAGCCACAGAAGGAGGCAGAGGAGAAAGGAGGCAGAGGAGGAGGCAGAGGAGGAGGTGGCTGTGCTGCAGCAGTACCTGCACGTAGAGCAGGTTGAGCTGGACCGGGTCTCTGGAGTCCACGTTCTGGTCCGAGTAGAAGAACTTCCTCCTGAGGAGCAGCATCTCCGTCTCCTCCACTCCCTGCTCCCTCAGCGTGCGGCCGTGGTCCAGCCAGTTCACTGCAGAGCAGAGGTCAGAGGTCAGCCTGGCACTGTTCTATCATGACCCCTTGGTGTTCATCAGTTCAGTCGGTTCACTAAGGATTGATCTTTGTTAGCCTTCTCATGTCTCTCTATCGTTAAATATGTAGCCGACAGTCTGCAGATCTGTGTGTGTCTGTTTTAGGGTGTGAGCAGGAGAAATGGAGAGAGACGGAGTGTGTGTGTGTGAAAAAGGGACAGACTGTGTGTGAGAGAGAGACAGAGTGAGTGTCTGTGTGTGTGTGTGTGTGTGTGTGTGTGTGTGTGTGTGTGTGTGTCTGTGTGTGTGAGAGAGTGTGTGTGTGTGTGTGTGTGTGTGTGTGAGACAGAGTGTGTTTGTGTGTGTGTGTTCGTGTGTGTGTGTGTGAAACAGAGAGTGTGTGTGTGTGTGTGTGTGTGTGTGTGCGTGTGTGTGTCTTGTGTGTGTGTGGAGTTTCTGTTTGAGTTTCTCCATCTTCTTGTCGTCTCTGAGGAGGGTCTTGTCTTTCTTCAGCGTGCCCACCATCTCCTCCTTCTTTTCCTCTCCCAGATCACGCACCAACGAGTACTCATCGTAGTTTGTGATGCCTGACAAACACACACCATAAAACAGTCAATACACACTTTAACTCCTAACACACTGATCAGTACACACTTTAACAAATAACACACTGATCAGTACACACTTTAAACAAATAACACACTGATCAGTACACACTTTAACAAATAACACACTGATCAGTACACACTTTAACTCCTAACACACTGATCAGTACACACTAACTCCTAACACACTAACTCCTAACACACTGATCAGTACACACTTTAACTCCTAACACACTGATTAGTACACACCTCAACTCCTAACACACTGATCAGTACACAATTTATCTCCTAATACACTGATTAGTACACACTTTAACTCCTAACACACTGATCAGTACGCACTTTAACTCCTAACACACTGATCAGTACACACTTTAACTCCTAACACACTGATCAGTACGCACTTTAACTCCTAACACACTGATCAGTACGCACTTTAACTCCTAACACACTGATCAGTACACACTTTAACTACTAACACACTGATCAGTACACACTTTAACTACTAACACACTGATCAGTACACACTTTAACTACTAACACATTGATCAGTACACACTTTAAACTAATAAAACAGAACTCATTTTTCAGTTTGAGACTTTGTGGTAGTTTGTGATGACTGACGAACAAACAAACAAACGTGAACTAATCAAACACTACACAGTCATAGATAGAGTCTTTGACACTGGAAAACATACATACTACATACTACATACTACACACTACACACTACACACATACTACATACTACACACTACACACATACTACATACTACACACTACACACTACACACATACTACATACTACACACTACACACATACTACACACTACATACATACTACATACTACACGTCATAGTTAGAGTCTTTGACACTGGAAAAACACAGTCAAAAAGGTTTACATTGGAGGGGACTCTCACGTAAACATTTTTTATAATGTAATTTCAAATGTTTCCCTTTCACTTGATAGCATAGCTGAGGAAGTCGTTCGCCTTAAATCAGTTTGAACTCATTCTACCATGACTTTAACATCTTAGTAGGAGTGGTGGAAGAGCAGGAAG
>JAPMUY010008092.1:57500-64532 GCA_026901105.3 Galaxias olidus
GGTTCTGGTTTTCTATTTTAAACGATACAGACACAGAAACTGAATTTTAATAAGTTGTGTATCGTCTATTGTGGAGTGGCTGACAGCAGTCAGAGTTCCCAGAGGGGCTCACAGCGGTTGCCTAGCGACATACAAAGCTAGTTGGAAAAAGATTGGACCACCTGTTATACCCACATCATGTCATTATTAAACCTTAAACATCACTACATAGGAAATTGAATACAATCTTCAGCATACAAATAGAGCCTTTTGAAAGGTTGTCAATGTCCAGTGATGAACTAGCACTCAGCAGCCAAGGACTGTTGCTATGGCGAAATATGAAGTAAATGTTGCCAATGTATTAACCAAGTGCAATGCAAAACAGCCCATAGAACTGCATCTGCTCCATTCACCATTGAAAGGGCGTAAGGTAAAGTAGTTATATGATTACACAGGAAGTCAGTTAGCCACAATAATTGTAAAGGGTTACCTCTTCAATGTCAGTTCAATTCCACTCACTCATTCAGCACGTACACACACAAAACCCACTGTGGTAATTGTAGCTAGCAGAAATGACTAAAGAGGTGTCAGTTAACCATAGTGGAGAAAAGTTAAGCGTGATAAGAGGAAAGAGAAGCGCTTGGATAATATTAGGTTGTCAGCGTAAATATGTGATCTACCATTTTACCATGTGGTTTTAGAAAGAGTATCACAGACAGCAGAGTTTAAAACACTGACAGTTATTGCTGTAACCTTCCACTTCTGTTTCTGTAAAGCTCACAAGAACATTTGAATAAATCCACAATAGACAAAACTGGGAAAGACTGATTGGCTAACGGTGGCCTTGGTTCTGTCTTTTCTGTCAGCACCAATATCACTCAGAAAGTTGAGAATATAGGCTTCTGAGAAGAGTTGGCCGAAAAGAATCCAAACACCGTTACATAACCGGCGATCTGGAAACAGATCTTGGTTCAGAGCGGAAATATTCCCCCCTACTGCGAGAGTAGGGGGGTGGGGAGGGTGTATATAGATGGGTCAGGGGTCAAAGGTCAACCCAGTGAGAGTCACGGTGGTGTTGGGGGACGTCAGGACGCAGGTGATGAAAGTGCGTTCGGACTTGTACCTGCAAAGCAGTGGTTAGTCCCGTCCAGGAGTGCAAAACTCTCACACACCTCCCCAAAGCCTAAACAGACTTAGAAACATCCCCTTACAGCCACTAGTCCTCTCCTTCTGTGATACATGCTTGCTGGCTAGCTACAACGTAATATCACCAGTCATAAGTTCAAATTTACAGCTGAATGAAGGGAATACCAAAAGTTTTTAAAAAAAGCCAGCGGTTGCGTTTCTTTAACATTCACGATTTAATGGGACTAATCATACGGACAGTGATTCATATCCGTGAAAGATAAGAGTTTTAGGTGTAAATGACAAAGAGTTCCAGCTGGTTTCGTCTGTGTTCCAGTGTTGTGGGGTTTCCCATAGTACAAACCACTGGAGGGGGCGGAGGACCAGCCTCTTAGCAAATAGGAGTTACATTCCTTAAACAGAGTCTTAGCTAATTCTAATGTTATAGGAGAGTTGCATTCCTTAAACAGAGTCTTAGCTTATTCTATTGTTTTAGGAGTAACATTCCTTAAACAGAGTCTTCGCTAACTCTAATGTTATAGGAGAGTTACATTCCTTAACAAACAGACTCTTAGCTAGTTCAAAGAGAGTTACATTCCTTAAACAGACTCTTAGCTAGTTCAAAAAGAGTTACATGCCTTACACCCAACTCTAATGTTATAGGAGAGTAACATTCCTCTCCATTTGTATTTCCTGTGTTGATTTATCAGTTTGCTTTTAGAATGTCTTCGTGCTAGCCTGAAGGGTAATAGTCATTCTGTTGCAAACGTCTTTCAAAACGGCCACACCAGTCAGTGTGCAATGCCATGCAAGACCCACTCCAAGGAAGTTAGCAATTTGGTACTTAAAAAAAACAAAAAAAACAATCCACAAACAACTTTCTTTTTCACAGCAGTCTAGTTCCGAAAAGGTTTTATCAAATGATTTAGAGCGGTACAAATAAGTGGAATTCCCCTTTTGAAGCCAAAGGGGGATGAGAGAGGAGAGAGCCAAGGCCTCCAGGGCTGACAGGAAGCAGTGATGAACCGCCCTATCAGAGTGAGAGACTCCGAGAAAGGACAACCCCGGTCCACGTTACTACGGTGACGGAGTTGAGGGGGCCCACGGGCACCGCCATCCCATAATTTCACCTTGGTGACAGTTTAATGAAGCAGCCTTCAAAGTTTGGGCACCTCAAGAGGGTTCTGCAGTCTCTTCATGAGCCTGAACTTATAAATAACCTTCAGATAATACACTGGATTCACACCCTACAACCCCAGAAGGGCCTTGTAATAAAACTATGCAAAACACTCAATCGTTCTGTGGAATTCAAGCTCAAATGAAGCCCCTGTAATGCCAGGCAGACAGACTAAAAGTGCTGAAAGCGAAATCCAATGAATTATTATCATTCATTATTAGATAATACACTGGATTCACACTATACAACCTCCACATTAAAGAGGCTTTATAATAGAACAGACGATTCAAATGAGAACAGTAAAACAATGCAAAACATTTAATCGTTCAAGCTCAAATGAAGCCCCTGTAATGCCAGGCAGACAGTGATTCAGGTGTGTATCTACTACTGTGCTGTGTTTGAGTCTTTTCTCTTATCACATTGTCGGTCTTTTGAAGAAGCAGCTCCCTCATCACCAACAGTGCCATGGAGAGGTGAAGGTCAGCCACCTTCTTTGAACATCAGTCAAGTTTTACTGTCGATCCGACAGAAAGCCATTCAGCGTCTGCTATCAAAGTGTCGTAAGTCCATAAATACTACAGGAAGTGGTCATTATGGGATAAGGGGCTTCCCCCAGCCAACCACAGCTCAGAAGAGCAGCTAACCGCTGGACAATCAGCCTTTTGTGAAGGCTCCACCTCCCACACATCAAGCATCTCAAGACATCCATTGTCCCTTCAGATCAACTTATCTTGACCCGAAAACATGCTAACCAGGATGTAGAAAAGCTAGCGTGCATTAAGGGGTTAAATCTCTAGAGGTCAGTGATGATTATTGACATCAGAGATCAGGCTTTCTATACAGAACACAGAGGCTGGGACAGCATGGAGGAGTTAGATTCAGAATAGCTTATATAGAGTGGAGGACCCATTGACTAAACAATAAACCCTATGTTTTCTAATTACTCTGCATTTCCCATTTAACTTGGAACAGGGTGTTAAGACGAGTTTAAAAGTGACAAATTTCCAAGGAAAAGAGGCTAGTCGACACTGTTTCTTCTCACTTAGTTTTAGACTCAGGAGAATGAATCCCAAACATAAGGAGTCATTTCAGTTTACAACCTTAAGGGCCTATAATGTAGACAATCATACATTTTTGTGTGTCTATGAAGCACATTAAAAAGTATTTGGACAAAAAATAAATGTTATTATATTTTTTAAATTATTACTCTAAGTATTACTCTCTTTCTTCCCTTCCAACTCACATGCTGTTTTCAGTGGTGAACGTGAGTTTACGCCCATTGCTCACTAACATTCATCAGCTGAGTTATGTTATTGGCTAGGGATAGTAACATTCTGCTGTTGTCATGGCTGCGGCCAGAGTAGCCGAGTCTGTGATTGGCCAATTAGATTGACTTCGATTTTCTGGTCACAAATTGCTGCAATTCAGAAGAGCTTGTGAAACAGGGTAAATGTGCTGTCAGAGGTGAATAGAGAATATGCACAAGACACATATTTAACTTTTTCATGTTGTTGGCACAATCCCTCTGAATGATAAAACAATGCTAGACAAAGAAATATTCCAAATGTTACATCGGGGTCCTTTTAAAGTACGTACTCAATCCCGGTTTGTTTATTTTTTATTTATTTTTTTATTCTACCAGGTCTACATGACATGAAATGTTGTCCGACTCCCGTGGGGCTATTTCTATAAGCAGCCTGTCATAATGTAGTCCCGACCCAGGCTCAAGCTGGCTGGAGCCTACCCAAATCTGTCTGAGCTATATAGAGCATCTCTCTCTCTCTCTCTCTCTCTCTCTCTCCTCTCTCTCTCTCTCCCTCTCTCTCTCTCTCTCTCTCTCTCTCTCCTCCTCTCCTCTCCCTCTCCTCTCCTCTCAGGGCTCTAGGCACAGCCACCTTTGACCCCCCCCTTCCAGACAGAAAGTGTGACTGTTCCTCTCATGAAACTCTCGTGCTGAAAACGGAAAGAGAGAAAGCCACTTCAGAGACTAATTTGCTTTAAGGTTTCGTTCAGTTTGTCAAGATTATTAGAATATTTCCGTCACAGGCTCGCAGAACAACAAAGAACAAAGGGAAGACAGAGCTACGTGTGCCATCTTTCATTGGCTCAATGCTTTGATTTCACATTATTAATGCCTTAGACTTTATCGTCAAGCATAACTGTAGCTTTGTTGGTTATGTTTTTTACGCTGTTTGACACAAATCATGTCCTCACACAAGGCATGCTGCTGTTGCTAAAAGTGTGAAAACACATCTTATTTTAATAAGTATAAAGTATTATAACACTTCTAATTTTAATAAGTATAAAGTATTATAACACTTCTAATTTTAATAAGTATAAAGTATTATAACACTTTTTAGTTTAATAAGTATAAAGTATAATAACTCTTCTTAGTTTAATAAGCATAAAGTATAATAACACTTCTTAGTTTAATAAGTATAAAGTATTTTGTCTTTCATACTTTCACTATATGTATTATCATTTACACTTCAGAGTCACTCTTTCCAATAAAACGATTTCAAAATAAAGGTTATAATAGTCTCTTAAACTAAAGTTGAATGATACAGGTACAGTAATTCAGCATGCTTCACAATAAAAGTCCCTTGAAAAAGCGCTGAAAAACTGCTGTCTAAATTCCATTCCAGAAATAGCACCCTGTCCTTCTTTCAGACGGGGCACTTTGGGGACACACTTCCTGTTCCTCTACTGAACTGGGGTCAAAGGTCGCTAACAACCCTTCCTACAGTGCACAGCGTTTTCCGCAGCTGGAGGAATAGAACAGAAAACCAAGGGGATTACTTTGTATTCTGTTGAGTTTTCATCCGTTAGCGTTTACTGCAGCTTGCAGAGCTCATGTCAACTGAATATTAACACCGCAGCTACAAGCTAACCATGTGAACGGAAGAGTTCTCTATGTAAAAGCCTGATCATATGAGCAGGGAAATAGTTCTCTATGTAAAGGCCTGATCAGGCTTTTACATAGAGCAGGGAAACAGTTCTCTATGTAAAAGCCTGATCATCTGACCACGGAAAGAGTTCTGTATGTAAAAGCCTGATCATCAGAGCAGGGAAAAAAGAGTTCTCTATGTAAAAACCTGTTCAGAGGGAGCAGGGAAACAGTTCTCTATGTAAAAGCCTGGTCATCTGACCACGGAAAGAGTTCTGTATGTAAAAGCCTGATCATCAGAGCAGGGAAAAAAAAGAGTTCTCTATGTAAAAACCTGTTCAGAGGGAGCAGGGAAACAGTTCTTTATGTAAAAGCCTGGTCATCGGAGCAGGGAAAGAGTTCTCTATGTAAAAGCCTGTTCAGAGGGAGCAGGGAAAGAGTTCTGTATGTAAAAGCCTGGTCATTGGAACACGGAAAGAGTTCTCTATGTAAAAGCCTGATCATCAGAGCAGGGAAAAAGAGTTCTCTATGTAAAAGCCTGATGATCAGAGCAGGGAAAAAGAGTTCTCTATGTAAAAGCCTGTTCAGAGGGAGCAGGGAAGGGTTCTCTATGTAAAAGCCTGTTCAGAGGGAGCAGGGAAAGGGTTCTATATGTAAAAGCCTGTTCAGAAAGAGTTCTCTATGTAAAAAAAGCAGGGAAAGGGTCTCTATGTAAAAGAGATGAGCAGGGAAAGGGTTCTCTATGTAAAAGCCTGTTCAGAGGGAGCAGGGAAAGGGTTCTTTATGTAAAAGTCCGTTCATATGAGCAGGGAAAGGGAAATCTAAAAGCGTACGTGACTCACGTGCCAAGGTCAGTGACGAGGTGGGGGGGTTGGGGGGTCAAAAGGTCAAACTAGCAGAGGTCCCCGTTTCCTGGTACTATTTTAACAGGGGCAGCTGCTTAGAGCTATGTTCGTGTTTGAGAGACAGCAGTGAGTAAGTGTGTGTGTGTGTGTGTGTGTGTGTGTGTGTGTGTGTGTGTGTGTGTGTGTGGTGAGACAGACAGGATGGCGTGTGAGACAGAGGCTGTACCTGCTAGTAAGTCTTTTGAAGGGAGATGTCCTCCCTGTTTGGATGATTCCTCTGGGTTTGGCCCTGGCTGTGGACACAGACACAGAGATACACAGGAGTCAGTGGACAGATACACAGAGATACACAGAGATATACACAGAGATATACACATACAGAGAGATACACAGAGATACACAGAGTAAATAGAGAGAGAGAGAGAGAGAGAGAGCGAGAGAGAGAGAGAGAGAGGCAGGTATCAGCGAACACATACATAGACAGAGAGCCACAGAGCCAGCCATGTATCAGTGGACAGAGGCAGACCAATATCAGAGAACACAGTCAGTCAGTCAGTCAGTCAGTCAGTCAGTCAGTCAGTCATTTCACTCAAGAATAAAACCAAGTCAGATCAAAAGATAACTCAGGATGGGCGTGTTTGAACATGTGTCATGTCAACTGACAGAAAGAATGTTAGCGTTGCACAAAGTTGTTGTGAAGTTTAGAACTCCACCAAACAACAGATGACTTCCTCTTTATATTAAAACAGCATGACCCAGCAACAGAACACTTCCTCTTCCGTAAGAGGACCCTTTAAAATCAACTCATTTGTGTCGGAGAATGTTTTTCGTTGTTTTAGTGTACGATGAACCGTCTGAGCGGCCAGCGTCTAAACCAACCTGGAAACGACTGTCTGGCTCACAGGATTGCTAGCAGTAACACAGGACATGTGCTAGCAATAACACAGGGATTCACAGCCTGTCGCCTCTCTCAGTGAGTCAGAGAATAGTCCCACAGTTAGTCAGGTAGTCTCCCAGCC
>JAPMUY010008095.1:0-2500 GCA_026901105.3 Galaxias olidus
TGCCACTTTTAATATTGACTTATTATGACTTTATGGCTCTTACATTTGGCACGCCACGGTTTTTAACTTTTTCAAACACAGATGTATTTTCAGAAGGGGCCTTGTGAGGCTACTTTGAATAATAATAACACACGCAATTTCCAATCCTTGCAAAGATTTTATAAGCGTCTGCTTTCCTTATGGCCCTGTTATGCACAGTGCTCGGAACCGCTGCTAGCCAATCGCTGGTGTGACCTGGGGGTATTATTCAATCCGTCGTCAGCCAATCGCGAGGCCCCAAACACCACGGAACCCTCCGGTTGCCATGACTTCGCCAGCTTCTGCTGTTCAGGAAAAAAAGGGCATTCTCTGCTAAAACTCCAGCCAGGCTGCTGTGAAAAAGGGAAATGCCTGCTGAAATAAAACAAACAGTCAGCCAGCCAGAAGAGAGAGCAGCCTTCTCTCTCTCTCTCTCTCTCTCTCTCTCTCTCTCTCTCTCTCTCTCTCTCTCTCTCTCTCTCTCTCTCTTTTCCTCCCTTTCTGGCTCTCCCTCTCTTCTTTTTTCCTCTGTCTTGTTTTTCTCTCTTCCTTTTCCACTCCCTCTTCCCTCACTCAGTTCGCCTCTCGCTCCATTCTCTCTTACATTTCCTCTCATTCTTTCTCTCCCTCTCCCTTAGTCTTTCTTCTCTGTCTTTCTTAACACCAGTGGAGTTTCGTTTGCATGGCGGTTGGCCTGGCGGACGCCAGCAGGGGAAAGCCAGTCTGTGGTTACAGAAAGCAGGCTAGTCCTGTGCCCGTCTCTGGCCTTCTCTGCGGCGGGGGTCCATTTACCCCCCTCCACAGCACCATGGTCCCACTGCATTCAGCCTTCACACACTGGTCTATAGCAAAACAAAAACAGGCAGCTGATAACACATTTCTATCTTACAACAACAACAACAAAATTCTCAACCTTAAAGCTAACCGTAGCCTGTAACATCAAAACCTGCTGACCTAACGCAGAATAGATGACTGGGTGTGATAAACTGCCATGTCATAGACTTTAAAAAGGAAGGAGGCCTTCCAGCTAATAACACAACGAACAGTCAGAGGCTGATGTTGGGCAAACTCCAATGCATTGTACACACGAACACAGGTCATCTCTGCATCCTCACGGATCCCAATGAGCTGGCGTTAAAACACGACGCTCTCCACTGAGACGTCCACTGAGGTCGCTCCAGGTTGGCTTTTAAAACTCTACGTCCCTGCCGGGGCAGAGGGCTGCCCGTGCCCGTTTAAAAAAAAGGCTGAGCTTGGTCTTCCACCTGGCAGCGTGTGCTCCATTAAACACGAGGCTATTAGCGAGGCCCCGTGGGGTGGTGGGGGTGGGGGTTATGTCCCGCTGTCTCTCTATGTGAACACTATGCTCCAACACCACCCCTTCTCTGTGATTACAGCACTGAGCTCCTGAGACGCCCTCATCTGACAGAGACCCCCCCCCTCTAAATAAGGGATGTAGTGTATATATATATATATATATATACATACTACATCCCTTTATTTAGATATATATATATATACTACATCCCTTTATTTAGAGGGGGGGGGTCTCTGTCAGATGAGGGCGTCTCAGGAGCTCAGTGCTGTAATCTATATATATATATATATATATATATATGGGGGCTGGGAGAGCAAACTTGGGCTGCACAACCACTCGTCAACAACGCTAACCCCTGACAACTGCTGAATTATTGAACGCCAAACGTCACCGCGAGGGAGGATTGTTGGATTGAATTTCTGGAGGAGAGTGGGGGGAGGTATGGAGGGAGGGAGGGAGTGTAAGAGGTAGGTGACAGGGGAAACAGGAAGTAAGTACAGGAAGTTAGTAGTGAGCTCACGGGAAGTAGAGACTAAAGGTAGCTACACTTTTACACTACAGAGAGAGGGAGAGAGAAAGGGAGAGAAAGAGATAGAGCGAGGGAAAGAGAGATAGAGCGAGGGAAAAAAAGACAGAGGGAGAGACAGAGAGAGAGAGAGAGAGAGAGAGAGAGACGGAGAGAGAGAGAGAGAGAGAGAGAGAGATAGAGAGAGGGCGCGAGAGAGAGAGGGAGGGAGAGAGAGAGAGAGAGAAGGCGCGTGAGAGAGAGAGGGAGGGGGAGAGAGAGAAAGAGAGAGAGAGGGAAAGAGAGAGAGAGAAACGGAAACAGCTCCGTGTCCTTCGCCCACTTCGACCGTGTGATAGGAGCAGCCAGCGGCAGTGAATCACAGAGGTAAAAGGCCGAGGGAGCTTTGATAACACGGTCAGCGGGCAAGGTCAACGAGGGAAGCCGCTCGAGCTGCTTTTCCAAGAGAGGAGAGGGAAAAAAATGAAAGTTGGCTGTGAATAGAAGCGGTTTTCTCATGGTTTTCAGCCGAGCCCCGGTTCTGAAGCAGGTGGTTTTGGTGTTTACCAAAGTACCCAGCCAGCCAGTCGGCAGTAGGGAAAGTGTTGATGAGCCCCGGTGTGGCTTCTTTCAAACGTGAAACCACAAGTGTGTGTACT
>JAPMUY010008095.1:5000-7500 GCA_026901105.3 Galaxias olidus
ACGCTTTTTCCTCGTGAGGTCACACGCGGCGAATAAATATAGCTCAGGGTTTCGGTTTGTTTTACCAGCCAGCTTAGCCAGACAAATTTACGGGATTGATTTAAAAACCGGTTTGGCCTCGTTGTGACCTTTCGCTGGCTTCCCGGCTCCATCCTCTGTTTGACTCCGTTCAGGCAGATTAACGTTTTCTGACAGGTTAAGTTATTAAAACGGTTCGAATAGTGTGGCCCCTTCCTGGTTAGATTGAGGCTGGATACATGAAAGTTAGCGAAGGGAAACAATTTACAGCCAGCGATCTTATCAAAGGGTATCGGCCTCAGGCACAGGAGCCAAGGCAAATGACACAGCTTCACAGAGGCAGTTGGGGGACAAAAAAGCCTTTAAGCTAATTTAATTGCTGGTAGCTTAAAAACATCCAGTAAATTACCCAAATTAGGGTGGAAAATTGAAGCCGGCTCTTCATGTCCTTGCCAGGGGCTGAAGAGGGCAGATGTGTGAAAGCCGGCAATACACAAAGAGGAAGAGAGAGAGATAGAGAGAAAGAGTGGGAGAAAGGGAGAGAGAGAGGGAGAGACAGGTGAGATAAGGAGAGAGACGGGAGAGAGAGAGAGAGAGCGCGAGTGAGCAAGGCGACAGACAGACAGACAGACAGACAGACAGACGGGGAAGGAGAGAGACAGGAAGGGAGTGAGAGAAGAAGAAGGGAGCGCTGGTTATTGGTGCGCCCCCCCCCCCCCCCCCCCCCCCCCCCCCCCCCCCCAGGCTCCGCCGTGGGGGCCTAAACGCGAGCGAGACAACATGTGTTGTGTCATGTGTGAACGGTGTGATACATGTCATCTATAACCGACGGGAGGCCTATCAATCATTCATAAAACACCAACGGGGATCCAAGGACGCGCTCTGGGAATCACTTACACACCATGTAAACATGCACCAGAGCATTAAATTGGGTTAAATTATTGGGTTAAATGCCACACTGAACCCCAGAGATTCCAGAACTGCCACAGCCATGCCGTCGGACTCCCTCCCTCTCTGCCCCCCCCCCCCCCCTAACCTCTCCTTCCTCCTCCCTTTTCGGGGTTCTTGCTCTCTTGTTTTCTCATCTGCTCAACCCTCCAGTCCTCCTCTCATCGCGCTCTTTTATTTTCATTCGTTCCCCTTCCTTCTCAAACCCTTTGGGGTTTCATTCACCTTTTCACCCTCCTTCTCTCTCTCTCTCTCTCTCTTCACACTTTGTCACTTTCCGTCGTTTTTTTCTCCATCCCTCTCTTCCGTGTCACAGTAATGAGAGCACAGCTACACTGAAAGATCCTATCCTCAGCTAAACAGTACACACACACAAACAAGAGTGCTACCTAAACACTGAGAGAAACCGGAAGGAGGGAGAGAGTGGGAGATGGAGGACAGGGACAGAGGAGAACACCGGGAGGGAGGGAGGGATAAGGACTGGGATGGGAGGGATGGAATGAAACAAACAGCCGATTAGATCCTTGTTGCATTTGGATTCAAGACAAACTACCGCTGGGGGAATAGAAGTAACCCGAAGAAGAATGCTGAATGAAAAAGAAAACAACAAAGTTTTAAGTCTGTTGACGGTTTCTGTTTTGTTTTTCAAAGTTGAACCTGAACTGTCACACGGGTGTCACTCCCATCAGAAAGCCGTTCCCCTGCTACCGACATATCAGCTGACTCAACCCCACAATGGAGTCACTCTCACTCTCTCTCTCTCTCTCTCTCTCTCACACACACACACACACACTCACAGACGCTGTGTCAACATAACCTTTTGGATATCCCACCGCCCCTCCTCTCCTCCCCCCCCCCCCCCTCCCCCCTCCTCCTCCTCCGCAACTATAGATCGCGGAGCAAACAGCTGGAACCCGCTCGGGGAAGCGACCCCGGCTGAGACGTGGTGGGAATAACAGCCGTCCTGACGCTAAGACGCCATAATATCATCAAAGCACCAGGGGAAACGGAATGTACCGACAAGGGCATCAGGGGGATACTTATCGAGCCTCAACACAGATGATCATAGCAACCTGGAGGAGAGACCAAAAAAAGTCCAGCTAAAACAGCTATTATCATACAAAGGGTGGAGTTTTTTAACAAGGGGTTTGTGTGCAGTTTGGAAGAGTCTAGGGGATTTCACTTTGCTCCGCAGAACGACATTCTATAGAATAAGAACAAGATCAAGCCTATATTTTAGTCTTCGTCTGCCATGCTAAGTGCAGTCTTTATCTGTTAACGTCCAGGCTATGATGCTTACTGTAACATCATTAGAGCTAGATTGAATAGCTAAAGTCATTTGTTTTTTTGTCAGCCAGCTAGCTGTTAAGCTAACCGTCAAGTATGTCAGCACTCTGGCCGTGACAGGAAGGCTAACAGGCTAAAGTAAACGGTTCACGGCCAACCAGGCTGGACTTCCAGCGCCTCGCATTTCTTGGGGAGCCGAACTGGCTGAGCGGACCAGCACAAAAAAAAACAACAGTTGAAAAACCAA
>JAPMUY010008095.1:12500-57500 GCA_026901105.3 Galaxias olidus
TCAACCGCAGGCGGAGGAGGTGGAGGGGGGGCAGGAAGCTCTGCTGGGTTGTGTGAAACATCCGACAGTATGAACGGCTGAGGTTCACTGAGAGGTCTGAATGGACAGGAGACACTAACTGGTGTCATCCGAGTCACGAGAGGGAATTTGAACAAACGCATCCCGGACGCACACACCAGGGCAAACACTACACCCGTTCACACACACACATACACACACACACACAAGAACACCATCACATAGTCACATACCTACCATCAGCTGAGGTTGACATCAGCAAATCAGTGCTTTTTCTGTGGGGGCGGGGCTGGGTTGTGTGAAACATCCGACAGTATGAACGGCTGAGGTTCACTGAGAGGTCTGAATGGACAGGAGACACTAACTGGTGTCATCCGAGTCACGAGAGGGAATTTGAGCAAACGCATCCCGGACGCACACACCAGGGCAAACACTACACCCGTTCACACACACACATACACACACACACAAGAACACCATCACATAGTCACATACCTACCATCAGCTGAGGTTGACATCAGCAAATCAGTGATTTTTCTGTGGGGGCGGGGCTTAGTGGAGACCATATTCCTAGAGCTTGTATGCAGACATTGATAAGAATGAACGCCACGGTGGAACGTTACCAGTGGAAACACTGCGCAAAATGTTGACTCCACGCACACACATACAGTACAGGCTGCAGTGTAAAACAGCCTAAAAATAGATGGGAGTCACCCTCAAAATACCTCAGCACATCACAAGTCAAGGACAGTGCTTTGTCTGTGTCAGGTATACAGGCAGTCGGTGTCACAGAAACAGATGAGGTAGAATGGACATCAGGCTGGGCTCTAACACAAAGACATGACGGTCGGCTCCTACAAAAAGACTTACAATGACAAAATCTAAAAATAATAAATAATGTGGACTAAAAACTAAGTCAATCAGAATCTAGCGGAATCTTAGTCTGTCAGTGTGCGCGTGTGCGAGAAAGCGAGAGAGAGAGCGAGAGAAAGAAAGAGAGAGAAAGAGACAGGGAATGCAGCAGCAGGCATCAGAGATGCAACACTCAGGTCTGTGCTGTCAGAGGACATTCAGTCCCGCCAGTCAGAATGACTGCACCGTCTGCCTGACTCAGCCTCTCACACACACACTCACACTCACACTCACACTCACACACACACACACACACAGTCCAACCACTCCTCTGTCACTAGGCAAACCTGGATGCAGGAGTCTGTGAGCCAGGAAGAAGGGAGGGGCTGAGCTGGGCAGGGCAGAGAAGGGAAGGGAAGGTGAGAGAGAGAAAGGGGAGAGGGAGAGAAAGGGGGGAGGGGTGTAGTCAACAGTCGGGAGTGTAGGGTGGGGTGGGGGTTCGTTAAAAGAAAGGCATATAGGAAGAAAGAGGGAGGAGATGCAGAGACAAAAGGAATATGAAAGGTGAGATTCGTGTTACAGAAACGGAGGGGGAGTCTGTAAGATGACGTAAAAGAGAGATGGAGGAACAGAATATGGAAATGAAAGAAGACAATTGGAGACAGTAAAGTGGAGAGAGGAAGGGTGAGAGAGAGAGAGAGAGAGAGAGAGAGAGGTTAAAGGAGGATGGAAAAAGAGCTGGACCTAAACAGCTGTGGATTTTTTTACATTGCACCTCCATTCTAAATTCCACAGTGAAGCAGTGAAGGGCTGGGGCAGCCTGAGTCAGCGTTTTTCCGCACGCACGCACGCACACACAGGCACGCACACACACACAGGCACGCACAAACACAAGCACACACACACACACACAGTGCAGGCAGGGATGCTGTAGCTACAGAAGGCTCAGAGGGACATGATGCACTAGCACTTTTCTAATGCACTTTCCCCCTGGCCCGGGCCTTTGCTGAAGGACAAAAAACTTTTAATAATATCATGTCATAAATATTTAATGTATCTTAATATAACATTTACAAAGTTACAAACTTGTAATTCAGGTATATTTGTATAATGACGCATAACTTTAATCAGGTAGATTTGTATTAGGCCAACTCATCTCCAAGTCAGTGATGCATCTGCTACCCACTGCCATAGAGGCTGCTGTTCGCCTGACTGATGAGCTGATAGTCTATCTACACTCCAGTCTCGGTCGCAGGAATACAGTGGGTTTATTCATGAGACAGCCAACATTTTTTTTTTTATCAGCTGGTAAATCTACCACTGTGGGATCAAATCAAAGTACAAACACCCAAGGCAGTCCACAGCATTGGATAGGTTCACCATTCTCAAAGTGATCGCACACAAGGGAAAGGCTTGAGTAGTTCCTTATTCCGCTTGACACTGACGTGCTGCTGGTGTCTGGAGCTGTTAGAAGGCTTTCCCATTTGTTAGCACAAACCCCAGGTCACTGAGGAAAGAGAGAGGAGAAAAGACTAAAGTGACAGAACGGCTTTGCCAGTTGGCAACCGACTCCATTTAAGCCTCTAAATCTAGAACGGAAAAATGCAACGCGGACAGCCTGCATAAATTCAACGTGAAAAATAATTTCGCCGAACAATGTCGCACTGTGTTGGACGTGTGGACGAGTGTGTGTGCGTTTCTGTGTGTGTGTGTGTGTGTGTGTGTGTGTGTGTGTGTGTGTGTATGAATGGTCTAGACTTGGCTGGCAAAGGAAGAGGAAGACTTGTTAATTGCTCCTCCGGGTTGGAGAGTCATTATGGAGAGTGGGCTAACACTCCTCTTTCAGCCTGAGAGAGAGCGAGAGAGAGCGAGAGGGAGAGGGAGAGGGAGAGGGAGAGGAGGGGGGATGGGGGAGATTGTTGACACGCGCAGCCAGGCGTTAAAAGCCTTGAGAATTAATAATCTGTGTAGCTTTTCACAGCAATGGTCTAGCTATCTGTGTGAATGAGTGTGACTATTTAGGATGAAGGGAAGTCCGTACGTGTTAAACCTTGGTGGTGAAAATCCAGAAGTGAGCTTTCAACGTAGACTTTGACCATTTACAGCGCATGAAAAGTGTTGCAAAGATGCACAACGTTTGACCTACAACCACAAAGATGACAACATCCTGGTGTTCTATAAATAGACTAAATAACGGTAGCCTATATCGTAAGTGATTTTCGGTGCATTTTTAGAATAAAAATACTTTTGGATGAAGACTGGGTTTTAGACCCACTTTCTCTTGGGGGAACGGGGCTTCTAGGCACTTTGGGGTCAGACCAAGTCTAAGTCATAAACATAACATAACATATAATAATACGTTGAAAAATCTAATATATAAACACTGTAATAACTACGCAATAACTACAGCAATTGGAAGACGTGAAGAGTTACAACAAGAGCATGCAGATTGTATGAAAAGTTACTGTACTGTGTTATACCTTTGTGAGTGGATTGGGTGAGCATTCCATAACAAGCCCTTTCATTACCTCACCACTAAAATAACATTACCTAGCTTAGCCTCGGTCAGACAATTGCGACGCTCAATGTTCACCAAGCAAGCTCACAAACACGATACGATACGATAAAAGGCAATGCAATCCCATCCCGTCACTTCCTGGTGTGACATCATGTGTCCTAAATGCCCAGAGTAGCTCAGCGCTGCCTGTGTGTCTCCGTACAGGACTTCCTGTGTACCCTGCCCTGCGGAATCTCCCGACAGGAAACGGTAAGAACGGGCAGCCAAGCAGGGAGCTTTGGGACAAGGATGTCCTGTGGCCACAGCTCCACTAAATCACCCCTAATGTCTCCGTCCCCCTCGCCCCAAACTCCTCTTCTCTCACCAAGTAGCGCCCACTCGAGATGAAGTCACTCTCCCAGTCATTAACAACTATCATGCATGCCCCCTCGGCACCTGTGATGGTGCATGTTCTGTGTGTGTGTGTCTGCACCTGGTCTGCGGTGGGATCAGAAGGGCAGAAAGAAAAGAAAAAAAAAAGGTCTTTGCTCTGTGTGCAGAGATAAACGTCCATCTCCATTAGGAATGAAGTGGAGTGTTTATGTCCAAAGAGAAGGAACCACTGAGTGGTAAATCAACAGAGCTCTCACCTCTGCTTTCTCTAGATAGCCCAGGCCAAACTCACCACACTAACCCACCAGAAGGAAATCACAGGCCTGTGGCTTTAGGATGTGTGCGTGTGTGTGTGTGTGTGTGTGTGTGTGTGTGTGTGTGTGTGTGTGTGTGTGTGTGTGTGTGGCATGCTGCCAATGAATGCCTAGTACACGGGTGGAGCACACCAACTACAGCTGAACAGCTGGCCTGTTAAAGAAAGCTCAATGCCAAACCAAGTACCAGGAAAGAAGGCCCCTGTTGCCTTGCCAAATTGTTTTGACTGACTGAAGCTAGCAGACAATACCAGCAATTTATTGTCAGTTCAACAACTTACAAAGCAAGTCAATATTCTAACTGCATTGTTTTTAGTGCATTATGTGCTGCTTCATTCTCCAGGGCTCTCTGGTTCCTCCTCCCATCGCTTCAGGTCATGGCGGGGCCTCTGTTTCCCTGAAAAAGGAGGTCAGCAAACGAGAAGAAAAGCAAACCTTATACAAATGTTTGTCTTCCTCTGCGACCGGCAACACACAGTCACAGTGGTGGAGACTGAACTGCACTCAGATCGACTGACAGTACGAGGTAACCTAATCTTGGGTTTCTCCACAAACAATAACCGGACCAGAATGTTCTTTCGTCATGTAGGCTTAGCTTTGGCCTAGGTAATGTTGTTGTTTTTTGGTGTGTGTGTGTGTGTGTGTGTGTGTGTGTGTGTGTGTGTGTGTGTGTGTGTGTGTGTGAGTCAATGTTTAATTTCCTGGTCTTCGTCCAAATGTGACCATATGAATCCGTAGGACACGTTCTACAATGCACTAAGACTGTAATGACAATATAGGATTAACTTAAAGATTGTTAAAATAACAGAAATGAGTTAGGTCCTGGCATACACTTTAATTTAGTTTGGTACCTGCTCTGACATAACACCACAACTATGCTAAACTACAACGTAAAAAAGTCTCAATTTACCAGAACAACATTCCAATACATTCTATTCTAAAAGGAAATCGATATTAAGCAAAGCAAAATGTTGTTTTTTTCCACTGATTGCTGTGGTCCATGAATGTCGCTGGACCTCAGTTCCCACCACCAGTCACTGACAATCATGTGTCAACACGGGCATATGTCAAATTGAAGTCACCATTCCGCACCCCCGATTTGGCATCTATGAAAGAACAAGCAGGCAGGCGGACATGTAGCGCAGACATGCTCCGGCAACCGACCAAAGCTCTCATCCTGATGAAAGGCGAGTGTTTCACATTCCACGTTCATGCAGAAACCAAAACGCCTGATGTCGTCACACAGTGGTCTTTTCCACAAAAATATACTGGGCTGTTTGCGTGTGGCCCCCTTTGTTTTCACTATAGGGAGGGGAGGGTAGGTTTGCTAAAATTGCAAACGTTCCATAACATTGGCTTCATGGGTCAACCTCGACCGTGTTTACATCAAACGGCAACATATAATAGCGCCATTCCGGAATTACTTTGAAATAATGGAGTTGTTATGAAACACTATCGAGTGGGAAAGAAAATCTCCAAGACAAGAGTCAGCCACACTTGTGCTGAGGTGGAGCAGGGCCAACAGAGCAATACTATAAAAGGAATGAGACTTGAAGTGAGGTAGAGAGGTCATTGAAGTACCACAAACATTATCAGTAGAGCAAAAACTTACCCCAATCCAAAAATTCCAGGATGTTTTTCTCTCTTCTGAGGGGCGAGTTGTTGCACTCATCGTAGAGGCAGATAAGTATATCCAATAGAGCTTCAATGCTAAGGCATTGGCCATTTGACTGAGCAGGGCCATCCAGGATCAGCTTTTCCAGTTTCTTCAAACGCACTTCTCCCGACATGATTCCAACTGTTTGTAGTCAGGTGATGATATAGAAATTGTATAAACAGATCAGTCAAACAGTGCAGTCCGACCAAGTGAGGCAATCTAACCTTGAAGAAAATAATAAAATCAAAAACTTTGAAGCTATCAAAGAAACTATGAGTCAATTGTATATTTGGATGGATTGATTTATCATGGGCTCCCTCTTACTAATGTATCAATGCAGTATCTAGGAGGTTAGTGAGATGTGTAATATTTCCTCATTTTATCCGACCAATTCCCCCAAGACAAATAAAGGAGAACTCACATTTACAGACCCTGCCCCGGCCGGCAGATTTTGACGTAACGAAAAGCCCTGGCAGTATTTCCTTTCGGGGTTGTAACGTAAGTTACAATTTTTGTTTTAGAAAAATGATTGATTACGTAAAAAAATATTTGTCGTGTCAGTGCAGTTCAAGAGGTCCCGGTTGTTGATATGTATGAATATCCATCCTGCAGCAACAAAAATTGCACCAACACTAGCTAGCTAACAAGACCTGCAATGCTACAAAGCCTGAATGCCCCTCCTCTGTTGGGTCTGGGAATGGAAGGGCGAAAGGCTTAGCCTGCAAGCTAGCTCGCTAGCTGGAATGCTATCAAGCTACTTCTTTACTTTAAATCCCATTCTTCTGAGGGGAAAAACATATGCTACGACTATAAAGAGTCTTCTTCACAATTTAAAACGATGGTTCGAGTATATTTCCATTGTCTTTGAGAGTCGTCGAAAATGCGGTTTCCTCTGAAGGGTAGAGCTTGCACGTCAGAAGAATGCTGTATTCTTGCTCATACCAATTCGGGACGTAGCCTTCCCCCTTTGCCTCCCCGGTCACTTCGCTTGCAGTCTCAGCTACGGCTTGCTGCTGCAGGCAAAATCCCTGATCATCATCATGGCGTCCGTCACACACAGACTCTTGCCGTCACAGCATCTGCTGTGCAGAGCAATAGTGGAAAAGATAACGTCAATATTGTGAATGAAAACTGCGGGCAGTCTGTCTGGTGTGGTATGGAGTGGAATGACACATTTATGAATGAGAAACTGGCAAGCCCTGAACATTAATCTTTTGAAAGAGGATAAGCTTACTAGTGGGTTTATGTTTGGCGATGTATAGTATGCGTCAAACTTAAATATAACTAACAAACAACAGTTATTAGTGTTTCTGTCTGACGAGGGTTGGCCTCCTGCCATACAACCTGATAAAACATTTGAATTAATATATTTAGCCTTTTGGGTGGTTTGCCTATGAACATAGTCGCAGAGTAGCAGAAGGCCAATCTATCATACAAGTTGACTTTCAAGGATCTTTACAAAATTGTTAAAAAAAGCGGAAATTGCATTTCTTTTAAAAACATTTCAAATGGATATAGGGCCTAGGCCTACATAGAGGCCTATACAGGGTGACAAACATTCTCAATGCGTTCTGGTCTGTGGTGCTTATAAATCCTATTAGAAAAATATGCATTCATTTTAAATATAAACTTTATAAAAAATTACAGAATGACACATTTCGTTTGAGAATATTGAGGATATCTGGTGCAATCTATTCATCGACTCCCTTAAAATATAGGTTTAGGCTAAACGCTGAATGTGTTTTGAAAAGACTGAGCCTAAGAACATTTTGTAGTTTCTGAAATTAAATCTGAAATATGATCTTAATATATTATAAGCAAATATAAACAATTTTTTTACAAAAGTCACCAAAATGAAGACGATAATGTCTAAGCCTACTTTTTGTCAGTACTACGGTTTATTTACGCCCCCTACTGGAAATTAGACCTTACTACAATTCAGTTTAACTTTGATTACACCACAACCCTATTTCAAAGCTGTCACCCTGTCAGTGATACATTTTAGACATTTTACTTATCTGTAAAAGCCTACCTCTTTTGACTTACATGGCCGAACATGCGCCATGCACTGGATCTTTCTTACCATATCTTTATGTGGTAGGCTATATAACAGCCGTCCGTTGTTTATTTTAGGATTATTTAACGTTCACGTTTAAGTAAACCTGTAGCCCATGTAGTTTTTTGTATGCCCTAACCGCAGGTACGTAAATGCAACTGGAAGACATGGGAGCTAAACTTGTGACAACCTTGGAGAGGAATGCTGTATAGGTGATTGGTTGGAGACAATGAGTTCTGTTCAGTTTATGCTAGGACAAGAGTATATGTGCTGGGTTTAAAACCATGAGTAGCGGGGTTGGGGCTGTGCGCTGTATTAGAAGGTTGAACTGCGGGAGAGCGCCGTTGTCGTGAAATATCAAGCTTAATTGCATAGTAATATGTTTTCAGACTGTCAACCAGCAGCAAATGTGAACTACTTGAAGATTTTCAATATAGCGCACAGGAGCTGTGCCATTACAAGAGGCTTGTGAAAAAATGCTTAATACATTATAACTATTGTCACTATAATACCCAGTGAGTCTATTTGTTGAAATGTGTCTTTTACAAATTGTTAATTTAGAACAATGAATGAATCAATGGTCAAGCTATTTCAGCTTTTTACATATGAATCTGTAAACAGATGGAATATGAACTGTTAATTCCAAGGTTTTCCAACTAAAGTTTGTTTAGCCTAAAAAATATACATTTAAGACGGGTTTTTTGATAACACAGACAGGCTATTTGCATTCGACTTTTTGTATTTGTATATATATATATATATAAAATGGGTGACGTTATGCTCACGATATAGGCCTATTCATTACATTATTTTAATTCATTCCATTAGACCTACGAAAATAATAGCTTGAAAGACAAGTCTAGTCTTTACTATCAAATCTGTCCACACAAATGAAATTAGACAATGCTTGAGTTTCGTGGGGATAAGCTATAATGGTATTGTTCTTATACTTGCACATGTCTAGCGCAATCAACGGTCGTCCAGCGCGACCCAGACTTGCTCAATGATTATTGGCAACGAGATGAATGGCTTCGAGATTCGCTCTGGCTTTCTGAATGAAACTTGGCAACTACAGCTGCCGCTATTAAGGTGCAAACTAAAGGCAGTCCATTTGTCCAAATATTTGATTATAAGATAAAGCAGGATCTAGCATAATCAGGAAGTAAGTGACAATACATCCATGTAAATAATTAGGAATAGGCTTCTATGCCAACAAGACTTCAATATTTGCCTAACAACCCGGAGCTTTCCCGTCTTTTTTTTCTTCAATTGAGAGTGGAAGTGAATGGACAACATTGATGAAATATGTAAGACAACAAAACAAAACAAGACACCAAATTCAACTATAGCCTACAGTTTCTCACTTTGCAGGACTTTTTTGAGGCCTCAGTATCGCTTGTGGGGTTATGAGACAAGGATTTGGGGTGTGGCCATAAAACTTACAAGTTCTCCTTTTATGCTTTGAGACACAGGGATGTCTTGTCTCACAAATGTAAGGGAATGGGTTATAAATTGGACTGCTTTCTTATGTTAATCGGTTTGATGTTCATTAACACCTGTGTTGTTGATTGTAAGAGCTGGGAGCCTTTGATTGAAAAGAAATGGCACCCAGGAGGATAAAGTGAATTCTTTGAACTAGAAAACCTTGTCTTTGATTGGCATGAGAAGGAAGGAAGACTGAGAAATATCACACAAGGAGCACCTTAATTTACTGAAACAAGGGCTATAATGTGTACGAGAGAAAGAGTTCAGGTTGTATTTTTAAGCTCACAGCAATACAATACTGATGTTTTTGATTGAGGTATAACTGAACTATTGTAGACTGAATTTGCATGTCTTCTGTGATGGTCAGACATTGTAATTGCCCAATTACAACTGTGGCTGATGAAGCCAAATCACTTCAATACAACGTATTGCAGTTTTGAATCTATCACAGTGACCACAATGTGGAGTGCATTAAAGTAGCTGCACTGTCTATAGACTAAATGTATGATTTCATTCAAATTGACTTGAGTACCATGTACAACAATATAATATCCATAGATTACACACAATACTGGTCAATCCATGCAGACACTGTTAATACCAAAATTGCTTTACAAACGTTGTTATCAATAGAAACATGAGATAATGCCATTTTACAAATCAATTAAACATATCATATATGAACTTAAACGTTACATATTTATTTATTGTTTAGTATACATATGTATGGAAACATTTAAAATTATGAACAGACATGTTAAAAATAAACAAAAAGTATGAATCTAAGTCTATAAAATAGTTGTTGCTTTTTAAACCAAAACAATATTGCACTAGTTTAGTCCGATGCATAAACCACTGCGTTTTTGTCAGACACCACAGTGTGTTCTCCCGGACTCATCCGTAGATAGTCGTTCTCCTGACAGTCATCTGTCATTTGCTCTTCCTGTGTCCTCCTTCAGTCTGTCTGACATCTCCGAGCAAATAAGGCCCAATACACAAAGACAGACAGGGCTCTCTCCACCGCCAGCACGGGGACCCTCTTCTAATGTTTGTGTGACAAAAAAAGGCAAGGCAAATCCTCCAATAGAATCAGATAATCACCAGCCTGTGAAGAGCCCTTCTCCAATCCACATCCTCGCAGCCCTCAACCCTCTGGATTAACTGTCTGTTTAGCTAATAATTTTAATCTGTTGGAGTGGTCGAAGGGACGACCGGGTTGGAATAAACATCTAATCCTGGCGTCCCACTCCTAGTTCTCCTTCCCCCTTATTTTTTTTTATCTATACTTCTTCCATGATGTCTTGGATCCCCCACTTAGTTTGGCCCTGATCACCTAAGTGGACTAAAAATGGATAGCAGACTGATTTGGGCTCATGACAGAAATACACACAGGCACTGTGTGACAGACTGTTGCCAGACAGTCCCCCTTGTTTTTGCATTGTTCAGTGAAATGTACACATGATGATGTGTGTGTAGACAGGGGTGCTACGGACAGACTGATTCAAGTGTGTTTGTGTGTGTGTGTGTGTGTGTGTGTGTGTGTTGAAGGGGGGTGGGGGGGTATGTACTCCAGGTTCACAGGGTCAAGAGATGTCCGTCTGGGGCACATGTGTAGAAGCTGCCTAGACAAGAAGATGACCTAACAGAAAAACACATATTCACTCAAAAGTCACTCAAGAAATGTTATTACATTGTAATATTGAAATGTTGTCTAGAAGGTTGATATTGTTACATGAAGATTTGTGATTCCAAAAAATTGGTTGATTTGTCAATTTATGAAACTAGATCAAATTTGTTTAAAATGATCAAATATACATAATGTCTACCAAAACATCCTTTAATTTACAATTTACATTATAGTCCAGAGAGTAAACTGAATGAATTACAACATCATGTCGTATTCAATTAATGCCAGTCTATTTAACCTGGGCTATTTGTGGCTGTTTGAAGTAGACTTTATGGGTCCTTAAATGTCCTGATCAGAACCTAGCTTTAATGTGGCATCTCTGTTCTGATATCGGTCCCCACCCCCTCGACTAAGTGTGAACAACGGGGAGGGTCGCACGCGCATAAAAGGGCTGGCGGATTGTCACAGAGGCACTCATTCTCGCCTTCTGAGTATAACACCGCAACTTTTTCGCTCTATTGCTGGACAATTTTAACCATGGATTTTCTTCGTGTGACTGTTTTGTGTGCTGCTTTTATCGCCGTTGGCAAGGCTTTTACGCACAAAGATATGAAAGACGCGCTGCTCCAGAAACTTGGATTGGATGAGGTGCCGAAGATTCACAAAAGAGATTTAGAAAACCTGATAATTCCTACGCACATCAAGAGTAAATACCTCTCCATGCTAAAACTTCACCACAGCAGAAAACGCAGGTCCCTACCTAGCTTGGCGGGTATCTTGAGAGGAATCCCTGGAAATGCCGGTAAACTCACTTTCCAGTATTTGCAAACAAATGTATCATTACGTGTAAAAGCATCATGCGAGTTTTTGAGTAAATACATTGGCTAAGGTCGTCGATTATAACTTTGCGTAATGATGGCATTAAACTCACACTTTACGCGCGGTACCAAAGGCTGTGAATGTAGGATGACAGCACGTCTATTTTGATTAATAATCTAAACATTGATTTCTATGCTTTTTTTTAGACATTTCTGGAGAGTATGTCTACTCGGACACCACTCGTCAACGAGTGGTATTTGAGATGGACGCCAGGATCCCTGCCAACAGCGAGGTCACCATGGCTGAATTAAAACTGTACCAGAAAGCGTCTCACCACAAACGCTCAATGTCGGAAAGGAAGAACCACCGGCCAGTAAACAACGCCAGAGTCAGCATCTACTGGGTGGAGGTGTTTTCTACCGGCTCCAACAGAACATCGTTGGTCGATTCACGGTAAGATAGGATATTAATTAAAGATCGTCAAAACACAGTGATAATTAGATTTTCAAAGCATGTCATCAAATTATAGGTCTATGTGCTAACCGGTGTTTTAATCAGTCTCACTCTTTCTGTTCACATATAGGTTGATCCCCATTCATGAAAACGGCTGGAAGAGCTTTGATGTGACCCAGGCCGTGCACTATTGGTCCAAGACGCAACAGAAAACACCTATGCACCTGGAGGTGTGGATCGAGGGCGAGAGACCTGGCAGCTACGCCGCAGAAATGGCTAAGAGTGTTCACTTTACCACCCAAGGCCAGACGGACAACACCTTGGGAAACCCCGAGCTCGTCCTCTACACACTCAATCTCGAAGAGTATGGGTAAGGACGCGCACTTTGATATACAGGATATTGTGTGAGAGTGACAATTAGCTTGTATACTCCCAACATTTACATTAATTACCTGAGTGGTGTAAAGGTAACTAACGGCCCTTTCTTTTACGTCTGCAGGTCTCGAGGAGATTGTGAGACCAATCAAAACAAAGACGCGTGCTGCAGAGAAGAAAATTTCATCAATTTTCGCGCACTCACTTGGACTCAGTACTGGATCATCGAACCAGCGGGATACAAAGCCTTCAGATGCGCGGGAGGGTGCAAGCAACCCAAACGCAACTACGGCTACGGAGAGAGAAGGTGCACTGTCTCAGAAAGTGCACCTTTGCCAATTATGTACCTAGTCAAGAAAGGCGACTATACTGAGATTGAGGTTGCAGAATTCCCAAACATGATAGTTGAGAAGTGCGCTTGTACAATGGACAACGTCTCCATAATCTGAAGTGAACCATGGATTCCAGCATAAAGACTTCCAGTACTTTCTATTTAAATATTCTCAAGGGAGTTATATGAAATAATAGGCAAGGGCGCAGATCTGCCTAGATTGCCTCTATTGTTACAAGCACTTTGGATTATATTTTCTCAAATAATGACAGGTGGTTACTTTTGAACGTGTGATTAGCTTCAGTCCTTCAAACACTGTCTGTTTAGACCTCAGATTATATATTTGTGAGCTGTACATAGTATGTATGAGTGATGTATATTATGTTTTCATATATTATGAAAAATAAACATATTTTTTTTCACAAAAAAACAACCATCTCCTTCTTGGTAAGAATTGACCTATTCATGGCATCCCACTGATATAAAATTAACTAATGTAAATCTAACCTTAGAATGTATGGGCCTTTATTTGCACAGTATTCAATAGGACATGGTAATGCTGGGTAAATAATCCAAATTTACCTAATGAGTTGTGTCTCATTACAATGGTGCTTGACATTGCCATTGACTGTGTCAGATTTGTTTGAGAAGCATTTGCAATCAGCTTCCTGAATATTTGAGGTATGTTTACTTTAGAATAAGCCTACATCGTCACATACAGGGACTGGGAATCCACACAAACCTGTGCTACATGTATTTACATCAAGCTTAGGCACAATAGGCAGGACCAAACATTGTTAAGCATGTAAGTCTATGTGGTCCAATATCAATGGCTCTGTTTGCTAGCTGTGTGGGGGTTCCTGTCATTTTAATGGGCTGCTAAAGTATTTAAAACAGGGGGTGATGGAGGTAAACAATGCATAGTCAAAACCAAGAGGTTGTCTGACAGGGAAGTGGATTGCCAGTATAGACAGGATGGCTGGGAACATAATGGAGACGCGGGCAACATCTGGATTGTCTACAATCCTTCCCTTTTTTTCTCTAAGAATTGTGATGTTATGTAAAGCAGGTCAATTCAAACTTTACAAAGTATGACTTTACCTATAGGCGACTTAGTAAAATAGTTTGGAAGTAGGCATAACAGAGAACAACAAATACAAGTTATTTCATTTAAACAGCTTCATTTGCTTCAATAATCTGACAAAAAAACAAAACAACATAGTGCAACATTTGAACATAAATATTCAAAGATTGACTGATAGAAAATATCTCAGTAGACTGTTAAGCATTTGAATATAATTTTTATCCACAATCAGCTTATCGGACCTGAAATACTGAAAAACATTATAGTATTTAGCTGTATGAAATTGGGAAATTGAAAAGGTTTCCAGCACTGTAAACACTTGGTGTGAATACCACAGAAATAATATGCAAACTTTATCATAGAAAAAGTAGGAAACTAATGATTACATGCATCCAGTACAAAACAGGACTTATGGTGCTGAAACTCTACATATTCTGATCACTAGTTCGGGACATGATTATTACAACACGGCATACCTTAAATCAGTTCATAAATATCCATGCATTGCTGAAAACGCTTCAAACAATTAACATTTTATGTAAATATCCATATAGTAGAAAACAAAGGGCATGGAAAAACAGTTTTAATACTTTAAAACAGTGCTTTAGTGGTATACAAGGGATTTAACAATAAATTGTATTTTACGTTCATGAATCTATCCATAGACAAGTAGGCCACACTGTTTCTAACGTGGTTCTTCCGTATATTTTTGAGTTTTACATTGTAACTTTATATTTGTTTTCCTGTGCTCTATTCTATTCTATTCTATCTAGGAGTATGTTATGCTGTAAGGTAGCCCTTTCATTTGCTGGTGAAAATGAGAACCACTTTAACACTTTCTACTACACTGGCATTGGAAATACATTTCAAATGGTAAAAATATCAAAGCTATGGAGTGCATATTTATGCTTGGGTTTCAAATTAAACTATACTATATAGCTATTCATATCTAATTATATCTAATGCACCTGGAGCGTTTCAAGTATTTTAAATGGTATCCATAAGTTATGTTTTGTAACAAGCTAAACTGGCCATTTTATATTTCTTTCTTTTAAGACTAATTTAAGTAGTCAAAGCACAAATAACATTTAAATGTAAACACAGAGAACTACTTTCTGTTGAGTGCATTAGTGGTAACGTTGAACTGGGATCATAAGGTATTATATTTTTCTTTTTTACAAAAAACATGACATAAAAGCTAAACATTTTCCAAAATACTCTTGCAGTTAAATTTTTTTTTTTCATATAGACAACTTATAAAAATAACAAATAAGTGGGAACCATAATTTCTAGTTTGATTAGGAAGTCTTGCTATTGTAAAAAAAGGGTGCTAGAAATAAATACAAATGCATAACTATACAAAACGGCTAATATAGATGCTCTAATTCCGAAATGTCTTTCAGCAATTTAAAAGAAAATGCAGCTTAAGACCAAAACAATATACTAGAATAGCTATGGCTGTAGAAACTGCAAAGGCAAACGTTGAACGTTATAGTTTGCTGCTAGTGAGCTGCTAACGATATATTCACGAGAAGGCTGATGTCCTTACTGTTTGAAGTAGCAAACCAGGTCATAGCCCTATCAAAGGTCCTTTACGCACCTTTGAGCTCAATCAAAAGTCATAAGCCAGAGGAAGTTGTAAAAAAGCAAATTAGTTGTTTATTGTAAGTCTATGAAGTTAATATTACAGGCTTGATGTTTAGAACAAAGACGAAACCCAAAAACCTTTAAATGCTTGCTTCAAATTATGGTATTTGTTTGTCGACAAAAGACTACATATACAATCTAACAATACTATATACCTAGCTTCCAATAAGATTAGGTAACATTCGGTCATTACTGTGTTTCTCAACTTCTCATACCAACAAATGAAACTAACCAAAAACAATATTTACAATTTGTAATATATAAAAAAAAAATTAAGAAAAAAAAAAATCACACAGCACAGATAAAATGCACAACCCTGAAAATCTTTAGAAACATCTGCAACACAAGCAAATGTCATGGTTCCTGATATTCAAATGAGACTTTCTCTTTAAAACGATGTGATTTAAAAGTAGTGGAAAAGGATCATTAAATGTACAAAAAAGAAATTTTGAATGAGAATGAACCCCTAATAAAGCGTCAAAGACACCATCCTCTACTTTAGATGTGGAATGTTGTTTCTCCATGTAGCTTTGAGCTTTTTTTTTTTTTTTCTCCGTCAGTTGGCTTATTTGATTTTTTAAAAGTGGGTTCTAGAAAAAAACGGGGTGTTCCGTGGCTTGAGGTGGGTCTCTCAGTGGGCCACCAGTCCTTTGAACTGTCTCTAGTAATAGCCACCTCCTGGCTGGTACTGCTGGCTCCATGGCTTCTGGTTCCAGAACTGGGAGACAGACAGTGAAAATTAGATTGTGTGTTTTTTCTCTCTCATTATGTCAAAGGCTGTGTAACAAAACATAAACAGATGAAAAAATAAAACTACAAACAGCTCACACTGGGACAATGAAAAGAACACCAATAATAAGAACTGCTTTCATTTCAAAACCTCTACGAGGGTTGTTTAGTTCCTGGATATTTCACACTTGTTTTGAAACGTACTCCAAATTCAAAAAGAACATTAGGCAGACCATTATCATTAACCCGGCAATCGTTAAGACTGCAAAAATTGAAACCAACACATTAAGGGCGTGTTCGTTCTCAACATCAAGAGTCTAGTATCAGTTCACAATTAAATCAATCTTTGTGCAATCAATCTCTTTTGTTCTTTTGTCTTTAGTCTAAGATACTGACCCCTTGCTGCCAGCTCTGGTTGAATTGCTGGGCCTTGTCCATTCCGAAGCCTCCGCCGTTCCTGTTACCAAAACCGCCACCGCCGCCCCCACTGTTTCTGTTGTTGCCAAAGTTACCGTTCTTGTTGCCGAAGCCACCGCGGCTGCCACCGCCTCCTCCTCCTCCTCTCTGCTGGAACTGTGTGGAGAAAAGGGAAGAAAGCGTAGAGACCAAAACATGTCATGTCTTCACACTGGACTGATGGGTATTTCTGTGAATTCAGGAAAATGTACTATGCATGGACACGTTAACTAAATCAAACCAAATCTAAGGTTTATATTATACCTTTACATTTTTGTTTTTACTAATAATGAGACATTCTGGTTTCCTCAGCCCATCAGAAACGTACCTGGTTGAAGTTGCCTCTGCTTCCTCCACCACCTCCGCCTCCTCTGCTCATGTTGGCTCCTCCTCCACGGCCCATGTTGCCCCTGTTCATTGGACCGCCTCTATTCATGGACCCCCCTCTGTGGCCCATGTTGCCTCTCATTGGTCCACCTCGGGGGGATCCTCCCAGGCTGGGAATGTGGCCGCCGCCGCCGCCACCGCCGCTGCCCCTGTTGAAGTTGCCTCGGTTGGGGAAGCCTCCGCGGTAGGCTGGGGGAGGAAGGAATCCTCGGGGAGGACGGTTGAAGCCGCCGCGGGGTCCTGGAGCTGGAGAGAGGATCATGTTTACCACCATATGTAAAGTTGTGATATTGTACAGTCTCCATGCTACAATGTGTCTCGCTTCGATACACACATGTGGTGTTCCCAGTGGAAAACAAAAAAGGCGTGTTCTTTAAAGCTGTTCACATAGTCAACCAATCATTCTTTCCTTAAAGCACCAAGATAGCGTATTGTTAATAAACAGTGGTTCTGCTATCGGGATTTAAACCGAATGACATCCGTACCTCCTCTGAAGTTGCCTCGGTTCTGGAAGCCGCCACGGTTCCCTCCCCTCTGGCCCGGTCCTCCTCCGCGGTTGAACTGGTTCTTGCCTCCCCGGCTTCCTCCGCGGGGCCCTCCTCCTCCTCCGCCGCCTCCTCCTCCTCCCCCTCTCTTTGGGGTCATGCCGCCCTGGTTGGGTCTCTTCTCTGCGGGCAGGGCGTTCTTGCTCTCCTCCTTGTACTGCTCCAGCAGCTTGGCGGCGGCCTCCTTGTCCATCTCGGCAAACACTACCTCGTTGAAGCTCTCGCCCTCCTCCGGCAGAGAGTAGAAACCTGGAGGGCGGTAAAGAAGCAGTTGAGATCGACGGTTAGGTCATAAAAACAATAGAAATAAACCATTCCGAAAGTGTTAACATTTTAAAATGTGTTCGGGAGTAAATCCTAAAAAATACCCAAAGCAGAGGCTAGACTAAAAAGGCATTACTTTTCATTTTGATGAGCGCGTGCTCGGGCACTTCTTTGCCCTCGCACTCGGCCTTCTTCTGGGACCTCTGCTTGTAGTCCTCGTCCGAGGGACACACCACCACGGCCTTGCGTTGGTAGCCAGCAAACAGACACATCTTCCTCTTCTGGCCCGCAGCCGACAGGTTGGTCTGGGGATCATTGAAAAGATCGATTTTTTTAGTATGTGAATGTAAAATTACAAAAAAAAAAAAAAAAAAAGATTTTTTAAAACTATAATTACCTAATCAATAATAAACTGATTGGCAATGAGGTCACCATTTTATAGGTTTATTATAGACATGTTTATCTTTCCTAAACTATATATGGGTACTCAATTGCCTGGTTCACAATCTTATAAAGGCTTCTATTAAATAATACATAAACATTTTATATTCGCCCCACGGTATGTATGGCTTGTTAGATAAGAAGTCTGAGGTCATTATATAGGCTTACATGGTCCAAGATGTAATTCCTTTTCTTGCGGGCGGCAATCTCAATGAATTTGCCCAGAAAGAGAGGTGCACGCTGGGAAATGGCCATCAGTTTGGTCACATCCTTTGACTGGCGCTTCAGACTGTTCATCTGGAGAACAATGGTAGAGTCAGTTTGAACAGTTTTACACTGACAGATTGAGTACTGTGATCATATCTAGAATATAATTCCAGTGATAATCATCCCTTTTAAGTTCTACAAAATATTATTTGAGACTTGAGCACATCTAAAGCCTGTTTACATTTTCCCATTTCTGTCTGGGTGTGTTTTGCTACTAACCATCATTTTCTCCACAATAGTGTCACTGCCCAGGATGTAGTATTTCCCTGGGTTCTCCTGCACGTGATTTTTCACCCAGGTGGTCTTCCCTGACCCTGGCAGGCCAACCATGACAATCATCTACGACACAGACCGTCGGTCAGTAACACACAGCTCAAGACGTGGGTTAATAATACCAGGGGTGTCATCAGTTTAGGAGAAAAACATCAAATAAAAACATCAAATCCTGCCCAATTGAAATACATTTTAATTCCATACAGAGTTAAATAACCCTGTTGCCAAGAGACACCGCATGCTGACAGTCTACAGCTAGCCCCTTTCCCTCTACTACCACTCCCTAGTTACCTCGCAGTCTTTCTTGGTCTCGGGCCCCTTGGTTCCACGCACGCGCTCGTCCACGGGGACCTGCTGGATGAAGGTGTAGCCCTCGGGCTGGGGGAAGTAGGGAGTCTCCATCTGGCCAAAGTTGAACTCCACGGCGCAGTTGTGGCAGATGACGTGGGGGAAGAGGGCCCGCTCGCCCAGGGACTCTTTGGGAACCTGGAAGGCCACGGCCGGCTCCTGGCCATTCTTGGCGAAGGACATTTCAACCTGGTCGCCCTCAAAGTTCTGAGGAGAACAATAACAAGAAAAGTTGACAACTTTGTTAGTTGTTCTACAAAAAGCGTTTTTGGGAGGTCTTTTAAAAAAAAAAGAAGAAAAAAAAAGACTTGAAACACCCAATCTGATCAGAGAAGGTACAAAGCTTTGACTGAGAGAGAAAGCAGACACCTCAGCATGAGAGTGCTGATGCGACTCACGATAAGGCAGCAGATGACGTCGTTCTCATCGAAGGTCTCACCAAAGTCCTCAGTCGTGCAGTTGGTGGTCTTTTTCCCTTTTCCAGTGTAGGCGTACGAGTGCTCCTCTTCACCTGACACCCAATAAACAGATTGACTTGAATAAAAAAAAAAAAACATCAATAACAATCTGTGGATTGAATGTTTCTTGCACTGTTTTGATTAAAACCCATTATCTAGCTGCATGTTGTGACATTAAAGTGCCTCTAGGGGACGCTAATGGGACTCTAAATGTGACATCATAAATCACCTTGGCTGAAAGATACAGTGTGCAATTGTGCATATTGAAAGTGATTTGTAGCATGCATAGAAATCAATCCGCGCCATTTTAAACTGCATGTAAAAGCCCAAGTTGCACTGGAAGGCGGGACTTACCAAGCAGCAGGTTGCCAGTGGCCAGGGACCATCCCACTTGAACCTCATGGATTTCCATATTCTTACTAGAGATATGCTTCACTGGAATCTTCTCAGTAATCTAAAGAGAACAAACAATCAAAATGAAACATTGATTAGATCATAAAGAGAGAAAATTCAGCTACTTGACCAAGCCTAGATACTGAATTGATAAAAAGATTGCGTAAAGTTTCAATGGATGGAGCAATTGGTGGCTTGGATTTCTGGCCTCTTGGATCTCCATCAGAGTCGGCAAAGATACATTTGTATGTCGTAAGTATATTTTGTTTACCTTCATCTCAAAGCAGATTTTCCCCTGGTTCACCCCATAAGAGGCTTTGCCACCAGACCACAGGTAGGCAAAGCTCTCCATGGTGAGAGAAGAGGCGCTGTAACGGTCACGGGACACCTTGAAGTGTAGGTCGCAGTTATCTAGAACACCAAAACACACCGTTAGATACCTAGTTATCTAGAACACCAAACACACCGTTAGATATCTAGTTATCTAGAACACCAAACACAGTTAGATATCTAGAACACCAAACACACAGTTAGATATCTAGAACACCAAACACACAGTTAGATATCTAGTTATCTAGAACACCAAAACACAGTTAGATATCTAGAACACCAAAACACACTGTTAGATATCTAGTTATCTCGAACGCCAAACACACAGTTATATATCTAGTTATTTAGAACGTCAAACACACAGGTATATGTCTAGTTATCTAGAACACCAAACATATGTCTAGTTATCTAGAACACCAAACACACAATAATATGTCTAGTTATCTAGAACACCAAACACAGTTATATGTCTAGCTATCTGGAAAACCAAACACAGTTATATGTCCAGTCATCATTCGGCATTTTATAAAACATTCCTTAGGGAAACTCCAGGCTGACTAATTCGAGACATCTGAAACAATCTAACGTATCTTTACAAATAGAAGTAATTCGGAGAGTGGGGCTTAAATATTAAACAAACCCAAAACTATAATTAAAACTTAAATATGATTAAGACCATCTCTGCCTGACGGTTCCATCTAGCTGTGGACTCACAGGTGTCCAGGCAGACTTTAGTGTCGTCAAACTCCTCATCTTCTTCCTCCAGGGGTGGCTGGGGGGACTTGAATGTTGCCCTGAAAAGAGATATCAGAGCCGGTCAGTCAGACGCCATTAGACAAGAACCTGTGGACGGAACCCGAGTAGGGACTAGGGCACCACCTGCTGCAAGGTTAAGGAACGAGACGAGGAAAAAAAAAAAAAAGGTTTCAAAAGAAGAACAAGTATTGTTTTTGTTTTCCACGTAAAAACATTGACATAAAAAGACATGTGTGGCCATCTGTGGGTTGCCAACCGTTTGAACATAACAGCACTTACCTTGATGAATCCTGTGACATCTAGAGATGAGGAAAAAGTCCTATTCCTGTTTAACACTTATGACTAAATATATCCACCAACATCAAAATATGGGCCTGGCTCTCATTGTTTATGGCTACTGAATTCCTCAGAGGTCAGTCAAAGTTATGGTTGAGGATATATATATATAACTCAGCATGGAACTAGAAGGTCAAATCCCACTTCCAATGGCATGGAGGAGCCAGAGAGAAATATAAGATAGTTCTACACTTGGAAGGCTGAAAATAAAAACTTTGAAATAAAGGGTTACTACTATCTCCCTGAAATGGGTTTAGGGACGTTGTCAAGCTGAAATCCTCAGCAACTTACCAACTCGGGGGAAATTCGGCAACACGCTGCCAAAAATACCTACGGGTGGGTTTGCTATCTAAGAACCAAACAACACATCGGTACAGGGAGGATTAAGCAGAGATTAATGTTTTCCCCAGAATGCAGATAAAGCGCCGTGTTCAACTAAACACTATTTCAGGCAATATAAATAACAGAGGGAAACAGAAGGCCTGAATAACTGGTTACATAATGTTTGGCACAGGGTTTAACTGTGCCAGTTAATCTGTGGTCGAATTATATAATAATTTATAGTATTAAAACTGTTTTTTAAAGATCATTGCCACATAAACTTGTCAAGACTTGGCAGTTCTTAAGCTGATTCCCGCCAAGACTAATTTGGAAATACCTAAATAACGCGGTCACATGATCTTGTTCAAATGAACATAAAACAAAATAAAATGTAAAACTCTTGATTTTAAAATCTCCAGTCTTAATTCTAACTGTCGACAAAGGTCAATGGGAAACAAGGATCACATTATCCATTCTACTCGTTCATTTTCTATGCATCATGAACTTCAGGTCAACCGGACCAGCACATGGCCTGCATAGTGATTGGGATGGACAGCTTGTTCCATCGTACCTAATTAACCCTCCTGCATATTTAACCTTTTATGCAGTGTGATTGACAGCGCATTCTTGGTTCTTTAAGAGGCTGGGGACACTCTGATGACGAGATAATGTTCCGATCAAGTCAATATCAGCAATGAAAAGAAAAACAGAACAAGATACACACAACCATGATGAAACCTGTACAGCGGGAGAAAGCGGCGCTGTAAACACACAAACATTCAGTTTTCTCTTTCACACATAAACCTTGACATGGGGAACACGTATAGCAGGTTTACATAAAATAAAAAGAACATTACAGAGCGAGAGAAAATATGCACGGTCGGATGGCGAGTTCTTCCTTGGACGATCGAAACACTTTTTTTTTCTCTTCTCTGAAAATAAGCTACATCCTCATGCTGCCTACTACTCTGCGGAAATGAAACCTCCTCCCTCTTTCTCTCTCCCACACCCTTCCTCCCTTCCCTCCCGCTCCTTCCCAAGTGCACATCTGCTACTACTCTCCTCTGGGTTGTCTTTGCATCACCTTCAAGGTAGACAAATGGGCTTTCCATAGAACAACAGTCATAGGGAACATATGAAAATAAGACTTATTTACTTTTCTTACTACATAAATGCAGTCCATTAGAGACAATGTGGCTGGGCACTGCAAAAGATAAAATGGTAAGGTTCTTAAGAAGGCAGGGATGACCCTCAAGCATGTATGAAAGTAGGGTAATAATAATAGTAATGGTATAGTTAATTAAATGAGGGTTTTTTGGTTTGCTAGTTAGTGCATTGGCATTTTAAAGCCAATACAGTTCACATAGCTATTGATGGCGCTTCAGGGATACCGAAGGCCATTTTCTTTGTCCCATCCTTACCAGCTGTATTTGTTTTCTTCAATAAATTCAAAGTAGCCCCTTCCATGATCTTCGCGGCGCCTCTTAACACCCTTCTTATTCTTCTGCTCAGCATTCGTGTCTTTGTCCGCATCCCCTTTGGAAATAAAACAAAGATAAAATGAGGTGCTCCTTTTGAGAGAAAGGTCGAACTGGTTGTGGTTGCTGGGGCCAACAAAACCGGTTCATTAGTTACAATGTGTCGACCGTCAAGTTACTGTATTAAGTAAAAGGCTACACCTTGCTGGTTTGACATGTAATAGATGTAAGACAATATGTCCAATATTGATACAGTTCTAAATGACCAGATGGCAGTTACAATTAGCTGGTCAGCAATACTGTACATGGAATAACAACAAGATTTTCTAGAAATTGTATCTGGGGAAAAAGTGCACTGCAAGAGAGAATGGGCAAATAACCCTATAACAAGGCTAGGGGTGAATGTCTACGACAAATGGACAATAAGTCCAAGTGGAACAAAACAGACTATTATTGTCTGTCCAAGAGACGATTATATCATGCAAGACTGAAGGTGCTGTCTGTACCCGCTGACCCCTTTCCCCCACTTGGATACACCAGGTTGACTGACTGACTGAGGAAGTCGCTAGGTGACCTAAATAAAAAGATGTCTAGCCCACAAATCGAGATTATTCTGACCTAAATTAGAAGTAATCTGACCACATAACCTATGACAATCACTAACCACACGGAGACACCAAGATAACCATCAGCATCATGCCCTGTGCCTTGCCGAATGAGTAACCGTAACATTATCTTGCTAGCTTAAAAAATGAGCCAGGCAGGGAGCAGTCCAACTAGCTTGCTAGCTAACGGTAGCATCATGACAAAGGAGTGTGGCATGACAACTAGCGTTAGCTAGCAGATAGCTAACATAAGCATGCTAACCCCCACAAATGACTCATTACCATCTACTGGCTAGCTAACTAACTTATGTTCATACATTCTATTTTCTTCACGGTTTGAGATCAATCGTCGAAAAACAATGGTGTGTGCTTGTTATGTGATATAAATTAACCGAGTAGCGCTAACATAAGTCACCGACGTTCTACAAGACCGAGCTAACGCGCAAGCTGCCTAGCTAAGATTCCAATATGGCCGCTCCAGAATCTGTGCGATAGCACCCGGCATAAGCGAGATAGCGTGTTAGCAAGTGTGACACCCAGTCACGGACCCAAGCCCATTAGCATTTTCGAAATGTTGGACCACGTTAACTCACCCTCAGCGGACTGATCTCCGGGCTCACCATCATCATCTGCGTCTATTTTCTCCATGTCGTCCACATCTCCTTTCAGCATGGGGTCCATCTCCTCCTCGCCGTCCTCATCACCCTCACCCATTTCCTCGTCCTCTGCAACGGCGTCCGCATCACCGCCACCACCATTCTCTTCTTCCACCCCCTCATCCTCCTCGTTGGCCTCCATGCTTTCTTCAACTGGATCGTCCTCTTCGTCCTCCTCTTCTTCTTCCCCCATGCCCTCTTGTTCGGCGGCCTCACCGACACTCTCTAACGGCGACGCTACTTGATCTAGCGGAGAATCTCCGGCTAAGGCCTCTTCGTCAAGCGCGGCCTGCAGTCGGTCCATCAATTCGGCCTTCAGTCCCTTGTCCGACAGCTGACGTTTTTTCAGCTCGTCCTTCAACTCGTTTACTTTCAATTTCTTCACGTTTATTGAACTCATTTTGATTATATAATTAGACACACTACTTAGAAATAAAAAACAAACAAATAATACGATAAATATAAATACAGGACGCCTTGTAAACTGATGTAATTTAAACTGCGCCAAATGGCACCAGCGTTCTCTGACTCTCTCACCGGCAGGAAAACAACGCTTCTGGCTGAGAATTGGGTGGGGGAGGACAAGGGCGGCGGTTACCGTAATTAGTAGTAAAGCAACTCACATTGTGTTTTGGGGCCATCTGTCACAACAAGCAACCGTGCGAGAAAAAAACAAACAAACCAAAAAACTTCTATATGAAAATATTTATATAAAGTATCTGATAGATTTACTTAGGCAATCAATCGAATTATTATTACATATCCAACTAACTGTTCTGTTTTCTTGGCAGCACAAACTCTCCTGGTAATAACATTTGCAGGATTTCTGAGGATGATGATATAAATCTCAACAAAAAAAACGTGCAATTGATTACCATGACTTCCAGTATAATTTCCGATATATATCATGTCATTCTAGTGTTACCACTACAAAAATGCATTGAGTTCGATAGCCTACTTTAAGCGAATGTCACTTATCTATTGTTGCATACTGCATACATTTCTGCGGTTTCCTGTAGCTGAGACCTCATACTTTTTATACCAAATTTTTTTACCTAAATTACTTTACACACACACACACACACACACACACACACACACACACACACACACACACACACACACACACACACAGACACACATATATATATTCTACTGTTACTGTTTTACATCCCTCGAGCAGGTGCTACTACATCTATATACTGTGTATATATATATGCATATATATATATATATGCAGTATATAGATGTAGTAGCAATTGCTCGAGGGATGTAAAACAGTAACAGTAGAAGTTCTAGGGGTCACCAAATACCCAGATCTCCCCTCAAAATTTAAATTATGCTGGACTGATAAATGCTGGACTGGCCAGAGTGAGTAAGGTATGGAATCACATTGTAGGCTGTTCTAAAATATTGTTCTCCATCCCACCATGTATATGGTTATCCCACAGGGAGGGAGCATTAAGACACTGAGAGAACTACTGTTCACATTATTGTATAGTTGGTTTTTATTCGTTGCTAAAAGGGCAATATAAAGCCTTTCGGTTTTGGGTATTTGTGCTCTTGAATAGCGTTCATTCTGCATTGCACGTTCTTGGTAAAGCAATTTTGAGAACAATATTTTATTTTTGACCGTGCTCTGTAGAAATGCTGACTTTATGTGTGTAGTACTTTCAGCGCATTAGGAGAGTTAAGATAAGGATGTCGCTTTATATTGAGTACTCTAACCAAAAGGATATTTCCTGGTTTTGAACTGTTTTGATAGTTGACCCCAGATTACTTCCAATCAAATACTGTCATTGTTAAGAAACTCTTTAGAGAAACTGTTGTCATTGTGTCTGATGGTTGAAGGGTGCATCCCAGACCAAATTATTTTAATTAATCAAATGAACATCGAGGAGTTGATCAGCCCTGATCCTAGATCAGAATTACTCCCAGACTCCTGTGTCACACTGCTCCCAGATCAGCACTCCTCAGGCCAGGCAGTCTTTCTAGTCCACAGTTGAGAATCATGCTCCTGCAGTTCCTCTACGTTATTAGTTCAGGCTCGTGACTGCCTACCCGTGGACTAACATGAAGTAGTTCTATCACTGATATGTGACCGTGGGCTTCATTCCAAATGCGCTCACCTCTGCGTTACGCGCGCTCTCATTTACACCACAACTGATTTAGTTTGACAAAATGCAATTGCCTCAAACTCACACGTCAATAGCAGTGTGCGTGTTCTTTAATTTTTGTTGTTAGAACTGTGGTCAAAAAGTAAATCCTACTATATATATCTATTGTTATCTTATTATAAACAAGTTATCATGGCTTCTCTCACACGGAGAGAAAAGGAGAAGTGTGCTACCACAGTCAACAAAATGTACTGGGTAAGTATGAAACACACACACACAAAATAATTTATAATAACATTATAATGTATTTAATATAATGTCAATAATATATTCATTGTAAAAGTTGTTCACGTAATCTGGCTATGTGGGTGTGGTTTACATTGTAATTTCTTATTTCCCATTCTGAATACAGTATCATTTCGAATTTTAATAATTTTTGAAATTTTTTATAATTATTATGTACAGACCACTGATACACATTTGCAACCGAAATGTGTTTCCACTGGACTCTATTCGGATACTGTATTGTATCAGGACCGGTGTTACTCGACGGACCGTCCCTCTCCCGAAGGCGCACGGTGTAACGGCGATCAACAGAGTCCGAGAACGGATGTCGTTACACCCACCAAGGGTTTCAAGGGAAAGCGCACTGGATCTGTGGATAACCTGGATGACACGAAAACTGACAATTGCCAACCCACTATGTCAGGGAGATGGAGCGATCAAAAACCAGACCGCAAAGTTCTCTGCGATAACTGTTCTGCAATTTTGGTTGGTCTGAAGAAGCAAGCGTTAAGTCTGACGGTTCACCACAACTTCTCATTCAAGGTATATAGTCAAATCAATTCTGTTGTTTCGGTACACAGTGGCCAGACGTGTTCTGTGAAACTATGTTTAGTCTATATATCTCAAACTTGCTTTAGACGCTAGTCTTTATTTTGTGAAACCATACAGTGCAAACATGATTCGTAGACTTTAATGTTTGGGTTGCAGAATATATCATACTCTTGTCACCGTTTTCTAGCACACTGAACTATTTTCCAAAAATATTCGGTATAGCCTGTCTGCACCGATGAATCCAGCACTATGTGCTTGAGACTTGAGTCAATAGTAATTGACAGGATGGGTGAAATCCGTTTCAACATTTACAGTGACTCAGTTAAGGTCAAACAAGTGCATCTGCTTGTGTTGTTGAAACGATCATGAATATTTTATAAATTCGACCATGTGGAGAAAAAAAGAGAGAAAAAACAACCCTTATTTTTTTCCTGTTGAGAGGATATGACACAGAGGAGCGTCATGTTTCTTAATGCTACCACAGACCACTGTTAGACAGACACTGTATCCCAGCGTGTAGCTTAGCCATGGTCGGACCGAGATCTGATAATGTGGCTCTCTTACAGTTTTATTGATTTCCTCAGCGGTCTGGGCATGGTCTCTTCAGTGTAGACTTTCACAGGCTTTCCACTCAGAAGTGCAGAAGTGAACTGAGCCAAGCTGCAGTGGATGATAGACTTCTGTGCTGACCTGGTTACTCAAGTAGAATTGAAATGACTAGAATGTAGAAGTCTATGCTGTTGCAACTCTTCTACAGTGACTTGAACATGTCTTTTTTTTGGTTGTCAACCGAAACCATTAGAAACAGAAAGTTAAATTCTGTATGTGGTTGTCTCTTGACAACAGGCTCGCTTAGTGAAGAACAACCATCTTTTGGATACCAGCCCAAATGTCCATAGCTCTGGGCTCTCTGTCTGATCGACTCCTTTTATTTCAATTTCTATTCATATTTAGGCCATAGAGCCATTCTGAGGAATGGCAGTTTGAACTGTGGTGTCTTTAACAACGGTTGTGTGTGTGTGTGTGTGTGTGTGTGTGTGTGTGTGTGTGTGTGTGTGTGTGTGTGTGTGTGTGTGTGTGTGTTTGGGGAGAGGGGATTCTAGGGAGCTTTTTTTGGCTCAGCTGTTTTTGAGTGTGCCGTTTCTTAGACCCATCTGTGTTTAGGATCCATGCTTTATTACAGTTAGTCAGGATTAACTCTATTTTATCTTCCTCTGACATAATGTGGGTCACTGGCATTGATAGCTCATAGGAATACGTTTTTGGAATTAATCTTTAGTAGTGGCATGAAGGAGCGAAAAAAACAAGGGGCGTGGTAATACCCTGAATTCGTCTTTAGTAGTGGCATGAAAGAGCCAAAAAAACAAACCACAAGGGGCGTGGCACTGCTGTGTCTGTACATGGCAGGCTGGACATGAACAGATAAATAATATATTAATGTGACATTCTGTGCAGTTGTTTCAGTCGTAACCTATTCTTTTTTAAAACCTTTCATCACAAAAGACTAGGAGTCTTTTTTTTGTGCAATAGTTTCATTTAAATAGATTTTTTTGAGATTTATTTTATAGTTTGTAAGTCATTTTTTAAAATTAGTAATCAATACATGTACGTATGTCATTGATATATACTATATATTTATATATATATTTACCAATTTCAAAAAGCTATTCTATTTCAAGGTCAAATAAACAAAAAATGTTTGAGCCATCTCCCCAGCTCCCTTTACAGTATGTGTGCATCTATTTCTGGTCAGGTTCAGTCATTCATTATTCATGTCTCCTTTACCTCACATTCCACAGGAAGCTGGCGCTGTGTCATCCTTTCTCCGTGACAACCTCCAGGTCCACAGTCGCAGGGCTGCGTCAGAGTCCCGCCACGCGGCCCAGTGGATCTGCAATGCGTGCGGAGCCCACCAGAGCCAGCTGAAGCAGGAGGCCATCCTACACCTGGTTCTGTCCAGAGAGCATGCCAAGTGGGACGGCCTGCCCCCCGCTAAGTCCACCCCTGGATCCTCCACCACCACCGCCATCGCCGCAGCCACCACATCCCCTGCAACGGCAACAGTGAAGCCCCAGGCCCACAGCCGGATGCACAGCCCTCAAAGCAGCCCCAGGACCCCTCATAGTCCCAGGACCCCTCATAGCCCCAGGACCCCCAGGAGCCCTAACCCCAGACGGCCCTCTACGAGGCCCCCTAAGCCCCCCTACATGGAGATGGATAGATGGGTGGAGGAGCAGCAGCAGCTGGTGGCCTCCATGTCCCTGACCAACAGCAATGGTGTCACTGTTTACCCCTATCAGGTACTGACTTCTTAGTTAAGCTTATAAGCACAGCCTCAAACAAATATGAATGCAACATTTTTTTTCACTCACTCACTCACTCACTCACTCACTTACTCATACAAATTTGTACGCACGCACACACACATTTCTTCACATTTATTTCACATTTCACACACTTTATTCTTTCCTTTTCTCACTCACTCACTCACTCACTCACTCACTCACATACTCACTCACACACACACTTATTTTTTCTTGCTCTTTCTCACTCACTCACTCACTCACTCACTCACTCACTCACTCACACACACTTATCTTTTCTTGCTCTTTCTCACTCACTCGCGCACACGCGGACACACGCCTTGCCACTCGGTTTTATGTGCCGTCAGAGTGGATTAGATCCTGAGGAGAGGGACGTGTCGTTGAGCCGGTGATTCATAGCGGCCAATCGGCCCCTATTAGATCCCCCCCTCTCACGCGCTACCCCTAATGGAAGGGAATTGGGTCGGGATTTATCTCCTGCCATAGAAGCAGCCAGTCAGGAAGCATTTGTGATCAATAAAGGCCGGTCGTCATATTTTAACAGTTGGCTGGTGAAATATGCATGAAGATGCTGATGCTTTTGGTGGCCTGTCCTGTCCTCCTCCACCCCCCCCCCCCCCCCCACCGCTCCCTGTCCCATCCGCCTCCACTCCCCTAACCCAAACCTTTGCCTATCCCCACCCCCCACCCCCTAGTTTCTTTACGACCAAGCATTGCGATGTAAGTCATATTTGAGACGTTGAGAGTACGTTGTAAAGATAATCTTCTCCGGGATTCAGTGCCTTATATTGTCTCTCATTTCACACCGGACAGCGTCGTTCTAGTCAGGGGTTCCACAGTGGCGTGGGGCGTGAATAGGACTCGCAGGCTAACAGTGAAAAACGTGACGTTCCCGTGCTGTCCCAACCATAATACTTAAGCAACGGCAGCTTTGAGCAAAACCACACAGAGGGATTGGGAAGGAACCAAGGGGAACGCAGATGGAGACTATGAGGATTGGAAAACAGAGAGAAGAGGATTGGAAAACAGAGAGAAGAAGATTGGAAAACAGAGAGAAGAGGCATTTTTAAACAAAAGGAGAGCGGGAAAGGAGGGAGCCGGTAGATGAGTAGACGCACAGTGGAAATGAAACAAAGAGAAAAGAGCTTTGGAGACAGGAAGAGAAGAGGAATATATAGGGGGGGGGGGCAATGGGATTAGTAGGATAAGTTGACGTTAACCCTCCGCATCCCAAGCTACCCTGCCCCCCCCCCCCCCCCCCGCCCCCTCCACCTCTTCCCGCTTCCATTCCTAACCAGATGCTAGTCCGGCCCCCGGGGTCTCCTATGGCTGTAATTGGCATTACATGGCTGAATGTTTCGTGTGGTGGTTAGGCTGCTTTGTTATCTCGCCCCTAAAGTAAAGGCTGCAACGTTGATGAGACATAGCCGCTGCTGCAGAGAGGGGGCTGCTGCCTGAAAGCTTAAAGGACTCTGTCTGTCCTGTTCTGCCTGCGGCAAAGTTCAACTGACTTTGTTGTTCACAGCAGCAGCAGCAGATACTGAGAAGTCATCACACACACACACACACACACACACACACACACACACACACACACACACACACACAGACAGAAACGCAGACCGACACGGTGTTGAGCGTACAGACAAACAGACGTGATGAAAAGAAGACACACAAACACAATGCATTCACAGATGTTGCTCATGCAGATACACACAGACTCTCACCATGTCTGACATAACACACATGAGAAAGCATACTCATATACACAGACACACACACACACACACACACACACACACACACACACACACACACACACACACACACACACACAGAGAGAGAGACATGTGCCCTCTGGACAGAAAGCTGGATTCTGTGTATTCAAGTCCAGGCTACATCTCACACACATCGTCATCCCCAGGCTGTGTTACGTGTGTGTGCGTGTGTCTGTGTCGTGTGTGTGTGTGTGTGTGTGTGTGTGTGTGTGTGCGCGCGTGTGTGTGTGTTTTTGTGTGTATGTCTGTGTGTGTGCACGTGTGTGTGTTTGTGTGTATGTGTGTGTGTCTCAGAGAGTGAGAGAGACAGATATAGTATGTGTGTGTCTGTGTGTGTGTGCGCACATGTGTGTGTGCGTGCGGTGAGCGGGGCGAGGTGAGAGTGTGTCTCGATGTCTGAGTCACGGCCCGTGCTCAGGCAGAGCAGTCATCCTGAACGTCGTCATGACCCATTCCTGACACCATGAGACGAGGAGGGCCACACGATGGATGCTCCATTAACCCAATGTGCTCTCATCCCAGTGCCTTACTTAGGGCCCTTGCAGACCATCCAGAAGCTTCTTCCAGGATAATTGCCGTGACAATTGCCCTTTTGAACTATATGTGACTCCAAAGATAACCATTTTTGTCTCCCAGGTTGATGCATGAAAATGCTATTCTGGCAACAGGACCGAATAACAGTCACACATTCGTAGCCTCAAAACATGAAATATGAAATTGTACAAATACACAAATTCATGTATGATTTCCCATTGTGTGATGGTTTTTTGTGATTTCCTGGTTGTTGTTCAGGGTTCGGATGGGTTTCCGGAGGGATTCGGTGACGAGGCCGCTTTGCCTCCACCCAGCCCCAAGACGGCTCACATCTCCCGGGTAGCCACGCTGGCCAACTCCACCGCCATGTCCTTCCTGGCCAGGTAATAATAACTGCCTGCTGCGCTGCATGACCAAACGTTGGGCTGGACTCTTAACTGTCTGAAACGTACGTACCCTTTCTTTGCCACTTTGCTCAGAGACTTTTGACGTGATGAATAGTTCACAGAGATTTCGTAAGGAAATTAAACGTTTTTAGATACTTGCAATGCATCCTTGGGTGTATTACCATTCAGGGAAGAATTCACTCAAGTTTTTTTTTTTTGGTGCTGATCGGTACCGGTATCGGCTTGATTTCTTGAACGAATGGAGCACTCCGCTGATACAAACCTCCCCGCTTAAGCAATCCAGGCAGTCAGAGACAACACTCCAGCTTGCTGGGGATGAGAGTGAGAAAAAAGGAAACTAATGCACTGAAACAACTTGGTAAACATATAGGCAGAGTGCACAAGGTGCACTTTGATAGAATATTTATTTGATAGAGTGCCTTGATCTATGAATTGTAGGCTGTGCCGGAACGCTTCTTCTCTTTACGACGTGGTGCTTCTTTTTATTATTTGGTTTACTGATGTATGGTGCACATATACTCCTGTAGGACACGGTAGACTGTTTTCCAGTGTGTGACACACGATGGCACCCTGTGAAGTGTCTTTATGCTCCAGAAAAGCCCTGTATAAATAAAATATATTATTATTACAGCAAATATAAAAAAATCGCTCTTCAATCACATCCATCACTTCAGCTCGCATATTACGTGTGAGCTCTAATGGACCAGCTTCCATTATCATTCACATTCACTTACAGAATTTATAGACAATCATAAATCCAATCTGAGTTATAAAAATAACAAACTTCAATCAGCTTTATCGCATCTTTCCTAGTGAAGCGTTTCCTTGGCACCAAATTCTCTGTTGTCCAACAGGGCAGCCCAGAAGCTCAATCTGACGTCAAAGAGGAAGATTCAGAACCCTCCTCTTCCTCCTCCTCTATCGTCGTCTCCATCGGGTCCTAATCTCACCACCTGTTTCCGTGGCGTCTTGCTGAGGGCTCCACCCCCTCTCCCCACCTGTTTCCTCCAGGCCGCCAGCAGAATGAAGGACTCCCCCCACGCTGGCAAGGTTAAAGCTGGCCATGAGCCATTGACCAACCCACTGTTTCAGTTTCAGATTGGGGGAAAAAAATGTACATGCTGGAATGTGGTGAGATTGTGAGATTGGGTTGGCTGGGTTTTGGCCTATTGGTTTTCCAGTGGAGGTTATTTATATGTAGTGCGAGCGAATTGAAGGGATTAAAAAGGGTATCCATCACTATTCAACAAACAAAACACTTTCAAAGTAAACCGCTTTCTTCGAACGAAGACATTTTATTCTATTATTGTAATGTCTTCATCATTTTAATAAGTAAACAAGCTAGTCTATAAGGAGGCAAAAGCGTTTTGATTTAGTCAGTCTATTAGCAGTAAACATGCAATAGTCTTTTCCTCACGTCCACTCTCATAAAGGCGTTACCAAAGCCCTATAAACTAGGATATACTTAGAGATTCTGTAACAACTTTAAAATCATCCCCCTCCCTTTATGATATGCTGTAATGTGGTGCTAATGCCTCCATTTTGTTTCTACCCTCTCCTCTCCTGGGATCGAGGGGAAATCAATATGGCTGCCCTGCCATATCTCAGATGGGTGGAAGGGCAGGGTTTAGAGTTACAGATCACTACTACTCAGACTCATGCTCTTCTACTCTATTCAGATTCTTGCATCGGAATTAGGAAGGGGTTCATTTATCTTGGAGTACGTTTTATTTTAAATTTCGTTGCCTTTGATGTGTTTCTTCGAGTGCTACTTTGAGTCCGTTGTTTATGTCAAAGCAGACAGACGTTTAAGTGGCTGCAGGGGATTTACTGCAATATTCACCTTCACATAAAACCCCTCAAAACCATCAAATGTGGAGCTGCAAAAAGCAGTCTCACTCAGGCAACAGGCTGCGCTGTGATAGTCGAGAACACTATAATTTTATCTATATTTCAATGTAATACAATTTTTATAAAACCTAAATACTGATAGACACACAAAGCTACCGTACACTCAGGCTTTCCCTCGTTCTACTACCTGAGGTTTACCTGACTCCTGTGCTGGCTTCAAAGAGACTCCATGGAACAGCAGGAGGTCCGGTCATCAAACGCACTGGGGGACTGTGACGTTTTGGAACAACATATCTCTTCTCCCGACTCGTCCTGAGCTAAAAATCCCCTTACTCTCGTTTAGCTTAAGCGTCTTACACCTGTTTCAAAGAGAATGTTATAAATAGAACGGGAGAAAAACCTGGGAGAGTCGCTGGTTTGTCAAAGGAAACTACGTTTTCTGTCATCTTAACAGGCAGCTTAGAACCAAAGATGTTTTGAGGAGACAGAAACCCCTATTTAAATCTATTATCTGGCTCTACATGCCACGTAGATAGTAAGGGGTGGAGGGGGTGTATGGAACTTACTTTGTATGAACAAAGTTGATGCAGTCGTGTTTTTGAATTTCACTCGTTTTGTTCATATTTATGTTCTAGCTTTCAGTTCTGCGAGTGTTTGTTGTCAGCACTTGTTTTGAAGATAGTTTCACTTGAGCTTTCTACTCGTGCTCTTTTATGTGCACCCCTCTTTAAAAAGCAGTGCCTTTCCAAAAAGTTTTCTTGTTGAATAAATAATACCTGCCGTAGCAGGGTGTGAAAGGTTTTTTGTTACTCCACACACTCAACTGATGCACTGCTCGTCCTCGCTGGAACGCATTCATACATTTTACTTTTCATGGTCTCGTCATGGGTTTATTTAGGTTTTAAACTTGTCCTGCATGAAATATATTGTTCTGTTTCTGATGCAACAATTATTTTACTATTGTTAAAGCACCTTTTTAGCATAGTTTAGAAATGTACAAAAATAAATAAAACTTTATACTACATTTTTGCAATTCTATCAAATTATTTGAAGGCTATGGCCCTGGTGGGATCCATTGTCCGTCCTTATCCTTTTTCTCACCCAGTGCCTCTCCGCCTGCCCTTTCCCCCCACAGGTCAAAGTCGTGCTGCTGGTTCGCCCTGGCTCCCCGTCACCCTCCGACCCCTCCCAGCCCCCCGTCCTCCAGGTAGACCCGTCCAGGAGGAGGGTCACTGTGACGGACCCGGGCCGCCAACGACGCTCCCCTCTGGCCAAGGCCGGCAAAGACAAGGCCCTCCCAAAAACCTACACCGTGGATGCTGTCTTTTCCAAGGAGTCCTCACAGGTCAGACAATACAACCCCCCCCCCCCCCCCCCCCCCCCATATCCACCTCACTGTGTCTTGGTTTGTTATCTCTGCTTGATGACCTGAAAACTGATTGAGGCTCTAAAAAGCCTCCGTCTCCAGTCTGACTGATGGTCATCGCTGGCACACGCCGTACGTCTATGTACTCTATCTTATGTCTTCTTTGCTATCTTTTTCCTCCCCCTATCTCTCTCTCTCTCTCTGTCTCGCTCTCTCTCTCTCTCGCTCTCTCTCTCTCTCTCTCTCTCTCTCTCTCTCTCTCTCTCGCTCTCTCTCTTATTTTCGCTGGTTCTTTCTTATTTTCTTTTTTTGGAATCATCTTCGCCTATGTATTTTTCTCTTTTCATATTTCCATACTTTCTCCTCCTGTCTTTCTCGACATTTCTTTCTTGAACTCAATCTCTCTTGTTTTGTCTCTCTTGATCTCTCTCTGCAATTTCCCTCTCCCTCTCCCCCTGCATCTCTCTCTGGACACACAGATCCTGTGTTTATCCCGACGAATTCATTTCCAAGCATTTTTTCTCAGATTTCACGTTGTTCAGTTGTCTCCGTCTTTACGTTTGCATTGCATCACGTACGAGCTCCTCATCCCTTTGTTCTTCATTCCAGGAGGAGGTGTGCACTGCGGTGCTGGTTGACGTCATCCGCTCGGTGGTCGATGGGGCCGATGGCTGCGTGCTCTGTCTGGGCTGCAGTAGCGCGGGTGAGTCCAGGGCCGCTCCTGTCTTAAGTGGATGAGGGGGTCAGGCCCCTCCGCACGCCAGTGGGCGCTAAGTGTTCCAGCACTGTTTTTTTTTTTTATGTTAAAGCACTCCCTCTGCTTTTGTCTGTTGTTCTCTGTGTGTGTGTGTGTGTCTCCTCGATCACCCCTTCCCTGATCCTGTCTCTTACTGTACCGGTGACACACACACACACACACACATGCACACGCACACTCACACAAACACACGTCCGCTCTCATTATCTTTCGCTCTCTCTCGCTCTGTCACTGATTCTCCCAAAAAAACACCACACACATCCCGGCTCAATCTTTCTGCCTCCCAGACACAAGCACACACACACGCACATGCACGAACGCATGCACAGACACACACACAATACACACACACACACACGCATACACACACAGACGCATACACACACGCATACACACACACAAACACGCATACACACACGCACACACTCACTTTTTCTCTCTCTCTGATAGATGTGCACTCACACACATGCAGACGGTCAGCCACCTGTGCTCCATCTCTTTCTCTTACTCCGTGTGTCTCCATCTATCAGGGACATGAAAGGCTTTTTATTTCCCCTCCTCTTTCTCTCTGCACTCGTTCATCATCCCCCCCACTGTGGACAAATGAGGGTGGATTCATCAATATTACAGTGCGAGGGTTTTACCCCTTTCTTCCGCCTGTGAAACATTTAGGGGCGGACGATTGCAAAAGTGACACAAATATTTTCCCAACTCTGAGCTCGGGGGGACAAGCAACTTAATGGAGCGTAAGAGCGCCATTAGGACGATGGGGCCCACTTAGCTTCTCTGAGGCTTTTCATTGCATGACAATAAAAAAATACGGTCTTTTTGCACACACACACACATACACACACGCGCAGGCACACATGTGCGCACACACAGACACACATGTAGGGTAAGGGCAGGGTCTCCTTGGAGCCGCTCCCCCCCCCCCCCCCCTCTCTCTCGCATGACGTCGTAAATCTTATTGAATTAGTGGGTCCTATGTAGACGGATAGCGCCCGGCTGCCACAGGGCATCAATCCACCGCCTAGAATCACAGTCTCCATGAATAATGGCAGCCAGGCCTTTTTAATTGGAGAAAACCAATTCTCTTATCCTCATTCAATTAGCATCTGGATTGAGAGTGGGCAAACGTGGGGCATGCCTCTCCAGACTGGGGACTTGTGCTGTAATGTGGGGCAAGAGTGCACTGGGAGGGCGCACCACAATGTGCACGTTTTGCACGGAGAAATTTAGACCCAGACAGACATACACACACACACACACACACACACACACACACACACACACACACACACACACACACACAGAGAGACACACACGGTTGCTTGTCCAGTCTTACTTTTATCCTGGTTCACTTAGTGTGGTTAAATGTCACACACACACACACACACACACACACACACACACACACACACACACACACACACACACACACACACACACACACGCACACACTTTGTGTGCGTAACGTGTGAGTGTTATTTGGAAAAAGCACCAATTGAATTCAGCCACCATGGAGAGTGCAGTGTTCTGTTAAAAGGGTGTCTTTGTTTTTTCAGGGTGTGTGTGAAATAATTCGATTCTGTTCCACATGAGATACACTGCGTGGAACAGATTCTGAAAACCTCTTCGAGCTTTTTCCTCTCCCCATTGATCTTAAAGACACTGGGTTTTAGGCTCAAGTTTATTTTATTGTAATCTGATTTTTGATGCAAGCAGATACTGAGATTCCCTCAAGGAAAAGTGGGCATGACAAAGCAAATTGCCACACATCTAATTTCATCACGCAGACTTGACTAACTGCTATTTGTATATGTTTTTACTTATTTATTTATTTTTTTACCTCAGGGACTTGGTCCACCTTGGTGGGGATTGATAAAAGCACCGAGACACTGGGGGTCATCCCCTGTGCCATCTCCTGGCTGTATAGACACATGGAGCAGAGGACGGAGAAGGCTGGGGCTGGGGCTTGGGCTGGGGCTTGGGCTGGGGCTGGAGCTGGACCGATTGTGTCCGTGTCCGCTATGGAGCTCTGTGAGGAAGATGGGATGCTGAGGGACCTACTAGCAGGTGTCAGCGCCTCGGGCCAAATCCGGGACGTCCCAGCAACAGAGGTTCATGTCTACGAGGACCCCGTCTATGGCATACAGGTGTGTAAACAAAACGTCATCATTATATTCAATAATACATACATACATAGACAATAAAATGTAGGTGTCGAATGTGTTGGCAATGAACCTTCACACAAACATAAACGTGTTTTTTTCTTATCTTTTTCTCACTCTGCATTTTTCTGTCTCTGGATTTCCTTGCAAACTCACATATTCACCCAAGCACACAGCAGTACACCTACAAGGAGGTCATAAGGAATATCAGCCCTACCTAAAATAATCTGTTGGATTATTAATTATTAATAGGCCCCAAATTAGTGCACACGCAGAAAAGAGCCTATGGAGAAACTTAATCACGCTCCATGATCATAGTTACATAATGACAATGGCGTTGTCACATCCCACACGTGTATGCATGTAATGCCATACGTGTGTGTGTGTATGTGTGTGTATGTGTGTGTGTGTGTGTGTGTGTGCCCTCCAGCTCCAAAACCCCAGCGTGGTGAGTGCCCCTGACGCAGAGCGCGCGGCTTTCCTCCTGGATGCAGCCATCGCATCGCGTCGCCGTGGCGACAAGACGAGCGGAACGGGCTGTGATCTCACGCCCTCGTCCGGCTCCCATATGTTCTTCTCTCTGCACGTCCGGCAGCCTCCCCCTGAGAGCGAGGGCAAAGGTTGCAATGAGTCCTAATCTACATCTGGGAGCTATAAATGCATCATTTCAATAGTCTCGTGCTTGCTTGGGCACACGCACATATACTGTAAATAAAAGACTAAATTTGTGTATTCATTTGCTTTAATCCTCAGTGACCTTCAATACCATGTAGTGTTTTGGGGTGATTTGAATCTAACTGTCCAAATGAACTGTGCCCTTGTTAAACGTTCAGGAATATTTAGGATGTTTATTTGGGACAGGGTGATTCATCCTTGTTTTAACTTTGTTCCGTTTATGTCTGTCTTATCAGATGATCATGTTTCTTTGATTTCAGTGCCTGTCTTCAGCTTCTATTGTTTCTATTGTTCTATTGTTGTCTTTATATCTTCATTCTCCTCTCCTCTCCTCTCCTCTTCTCCCCTCTCCTCTCCTCTCCGCTCCTCTCCTCTCCTCTCCCTCCTCTCAGGCTCATGGACCTCTAGGAAGTTGACTTTTATAGATTTAGGTGGCAGCGGTGTGAAGGGGCTCAGTAAAACCAGCGACGGCGCAAGTGGACTTTGGTACCCTGAACTGACCGGCACACTCACAGCTCTTCTCAGCGGACACCGATACCTCCCCAACAGGTCCCGGTCCAATGTCAAATGTCACAGATGTAAATCAATCACACTGCCAATTTTAAAGGCGATTCAATCTGAGTAATCAAAAAATCAAAGGTCAAACCAGAGGGCTACTGTTGTTTTATTATATTTGGCTTACTAATTTGACCTTATAGGTTTCATGACTTGTATGTTGATGTGTCAGCAGAGACAAATGACGTTTCGGTCACGCTAACGGAGGCTGCGTGTGTTTTCGTCCTCACAGGGACAGCAAACTGACCATGCTCCTGCAGGACTCTCTGGGCGCCGCGAGCGGTCGCGCGACGGTGATCGGCCAAGTCTCTGACTCACCGTCTCACCGCCTGGAGACTCTCTCCGTAGTCCAGGCAGCGTCACGCATCCGCAGGACACAGAAGAAAGCCAAGGTTTGTGCCTACTGTACATGCGTGTGTTCACCATTAGAAGGCAACTGTTTATGGTAATACGGAATGACACTATATTGCTGACGGAATAACATATATATGTTCAAATTCAATCAGTGTACATTGTGGAAGCATACGTTCAATATTATCAATAATTATTCAATATAAATGATTGCAAGGAGTGATTTCACTTTATTTCACTTAAACTATTTTTAATTTTTTTTCACTTCATTTTTTATTCCTTTATTTATTTCCTACTGCAGTCTACCTCATGTTCTCCCCACGGCAGGAGTTTGAGCAGAGGGAGACGAGGAGGGCCGCACTCCCTCTCCCTCCGGGCCTTCCACTCCACCGGCACCGTGGGGACCGCCCCGCCCCAGCTCCGCCTCCGCGGCGAGCCCGACGACCGCTCCAGCAGCGACCAATCCTGCGACACGGTCATCCACGTCCACGGCGCCGCCGCCGTCCCACCGGACGCGGGGAGGCTGCCGCCGAGCCAACGGGAGTTCCTGCCCATCGTCCCGTCCCTGCTGCTGCGGCGCGGCAAGGCGGAGGAGGACGACCCCGAGTTCACCGCGCTGCTCCAGGAGCTCCTCAACATCCCCAGGCTGCAGGGAGGAGGGGAGGAGACCAAGGGGAAGAAGAAGGAGGAGCAGGAGGAGGACGTCCTCATCCGGGAGCAGGGAGTGGAGGCGCCGGCGAGGAACGGAGGAGAGACGGGGCAGACAGAGGGAGACCGTCTGAAGTGCGAGACGTTCGCCGAGCTCCAAGAGCGCCTGGGCTGCATCGACGGCGGGGCGGTCGCCGCGCCGACGCCCAAGCCCTTCGCCGCCGCCGCGTCGTCCCGCCAGCCTCTGCCGACGACGACGACGACGTCCCCGAACAACCCGGGCCTAGCAACGGCCGCGTCCGAGAGAGACAACTCCCAGCTGTTGCTCGGCGAGGTCGGCGGCGGTCCGGTGTGTGCCGGGGACAAAGCGGCAGACGGGCTTTTCCCCGGGGAGAGCTTCGAGAGGGAGGACTCGGGTCTCTACGACTGCGAGGAGGGCAGCGCCGCCAGCTCCAGCGAGGAGCCCCCGAGCGCCGTGCCCACCCTCCGCGCGGCGAGCCGCACCGACCCCGCCGAGGCCCGTCCTGCCGACCCCCGACCCCGTGACCCCGCAGACCCAGGGGTCACCCCCGTCCCCAGCTCACGTCCCCTCTCACTGCTGCCAGCGGGAAGCCAGGGGAAGTCTGAAGGCGCCGATTGGCTGCAAATGGATTTGAGGACCTCGCCGGTGGGCAGGAGTTCCCCCATATCCCCCACCCTCTCCTCCTCTTCGGCTCCTTCTCTGGCTTCTAGTGTTTTCCTGGAGAACATTTTACCCCAGTTACCAGCAGAAGAGCTGAAGGAGATGAAGGCTACTATAACCGTGAGAGTCCAGCAGCCATTAGATTCGAGTGGTCAGGACGAGTTAGTGTTTACTATGACTGAGGAAGTAACTATTAGTGGAGCGCTGGAGAAAGGAAGGATGGGAGGGAACATCATTCAAATCAGAGATAGACAATCGTCTGCTCAGGTTCAGGGTTCCACTGGCTCCCGTCCAATCAGAATCATTAGTAATATCGGTGAAGATTCTACAAAGGCACCGCGTTCTAATGTGGTAGACCCTGCAGTTCAGACAATGACCAAAGAAGGCATTAACCAAAAACCACGGTCTCAATTCAGAGTAGAGAAAAGTGTTTTGCCCTCATTTATAAACCCAATGCTGCTTGACATAAGTATGAGTGGTAGTTCAGAGGATATTAAAGGTGGAGGGATATCGGAGACTATTTCTGAACCCGAGCAGGCTACGCCAGAAGTCCCTGGAGATGATAGTGCCCCAGAGATAGAAGGTGTGGCCGTCACTAACGACAGAGATTATGGGATGAAATACGAGAACCCAGAAATGATGTCATCCCCAAGTCGACTCAACAACATTACATGTGACAACCCGGTCTTTGAAGATTTCGCTTTCCAAAACAACGCGCGAATCAATGAAGTCACCAAAGCAAGATGTCCCCCAGACAGGTTCCTTTTCAACAGAAAGGATAGTGTTTACCTGCCTAGCTCTCCAAAAGGCTTTCTCGGAGAAACCGCTAGCAATTCTCCAGAGAATCGTTCACCTGGTTGTCTAGCAACCGCCCAAGCTGCCCTCAAAACAGCCAGTCTGCCCCGAGCCTGGCACCGTGGCAACCGACAGCAGACTCGCCCCGGAGACGAGCACAGAGTCCCAGGGGGGGTGACATCATCCACACCTTGTAGCCCCGGAGTCACTCCGGAGAGGGGCCAGAAGGCGGGGAGGTCCCCAGCCAGACACCAAAATCTTTCTTGGGCTAAGGAAAGTCTGCCTCCCTCCCCATCGAGGAAATACAGTATGGAGCGTGGTGTCCGGGGAGCTAGCAGTCCGCTCAGAAAATCCAGCGACTCACTATTAAATTCATCCATTGTGAGTGGGCAATATGAGAGGAGGGGCTCAGGTGGGAAGGTGAAATCTCCAATTGAAGAGAGCAGTCGGCTGTTCAGTTATAAACTGGAGCAGTTGGCCAATAGGGCCAACTCCTTAGACGGAACCCCGCTGGAGTTCCAACCGCTGGACCGAGGCAGTAGCACCACGTCGGTGAGTTCCAAAGGGAGTTCAAAGGGCAGCTACGAGGAGGGCAGTTCCAAGGGGAGTTCAAGGGACAGCTACGAGGAGGGCAGTTCTACTGGGAGTTCTAAGAGAAGCCTGCATGGAGGTTCCAAAGGGAACTACGAGGGAGGTTCCACCTCGCCCAGGTCCAACAGGAGTCCGAGGAGAACCGCTAGAACCACACATGCTAATGACCCGGGTACCACCTCCACCACTTCCAGCACCCACCACCACCACCACCACCCCACCCATTCCCCTCGCTCACCCCGCTCGAAGCTCTCCGCCGTGGGGAAGCTGATGATGGCCAGCCAAAAGGTCCGCCGTCTCTCCACCCCGAGCACCAAGAACCTGAGCTTCTCCCCGAAGGCCCTGCGCCAGTCCGTCAACCGCAGCGCCAGCTTGTCCCCGGACGGGAAGACACCCGTCAGCCCAGATCGGGTCCGCTCGGCCCCCTCTTCTGGGTCCACTCAGTCCCTCAGACGGGACCAGACCCCAAACCCACCCCGCCCCTCCGCCAAGTCACCCATACGGGTCATCAACGGCCGCGTTTCCGAGCTCCTGCTCACAGGGAGAGAACCCGTTTCCAATCCGACCCCGGGAGAACCGGACAAAATGGCTGCCGCCAAGTCCGCGTACGACGAGCGACTCCCCTCGCTCCATCCGGCCTCTCCCGCTCACCGCCTTCCCCGCCCTCCCCACCAGCCGGTCCTCTCGCCCTACAGCCGTGTCACCGCGCCCCGTCCGCCAGGCCACCTCAGTGGGCACGCCAGCGACGTCACCAGCGTGCTGAGCGGGGACCTGCCGCCGGCCATGGGGAAGACGGTGCTGTTGTGCCCCAACCGGAACAGCATGGTGAGCAGCGGCTACGAGAGCATGGTGCGCGACAGCAGCGAGAACACGGCGGGCAGCAGCGCCTCCAACCGAGACTCGGTCAGCGACAAGAGCTACTCGGCGCTCTGCGCAGGGAGAGGCAGCTTGGGGCGCAATGTCAGGAGGAGGACCAGTACAGGTGAGAGGAGGGGAGGGGAGAGGAGGGGAGGGGAGAGGAGAGGAGAGGAGAGGAGAGGGTAGTGTGTGATAATAGAAATTGTTGTTGCGCAATAATTTATGTACAATGAATATTGCATACAGAGCCTGACATGGCAAGGTTATGTAATAAGTGCTATATATTGCCGTTGGGCTCGTAATTTGTAATTACAACATTTTTCTGGGTTGTGTTTGCAGTCACATGAAGATATAGTGTAATGTTTTTGACACTATATGAGGATCTGCACAGAAACAAGTTGATGAAGTTGCCACAAAACAAACTAAAGGCTTGTCAACGTAAAAAAAAATGTATATGTGAAATAAACCAACAAAAAAAACAGTGTAGATCACAAATATTTTTTCTTTGCAGTTTATAAGACAGGTTTACTGCAGGATTACCTTTTCCATTTAATATTCTGGGCTGGCGAAGATTCTGCTGTGTTGCCATTCACAGTCCATTTACACAGTACGATGACATGGCTATTAGCTGGTCTGTTTCATACTAACGATGACGACTGCGATTACTTAGCAATTCTGCGTCCAAGTCGGGACAGTGATGTAATCCCAGCTCCCTGATAATCAATGTTGACAAAACAAAGAGACCTCTTTCTGAATCACGCAGACCCACCCCCACCTCCTTCACATTGTGCTCAGTCGGTGGGAGTAGTTAACCGCTTCAGGTATCTAGGAGCATACACAATGAGGACAAATTGAGTTTCACCATGTTGATGTCATATCATGAGAAAGCCAGTTAGTGATTGATGGGCTTTGGCATCAGTCAGAATGTTCTGGAGATTGTTCACACCAGGCTGACAGCGTGTGGTGTAGTATAGCGTCTTGTTATGAACGCCTCGGTCTGGTAGGGACATTTGACTGGAGCAACTCAAAATGGGCAAGTCAGGGATCTCAAA
>JAPMUY010008099.1:0-32500 GCA_026901105.3 Galaxias olidus
TATTATTATTAATAATAATATTAATATGGCAATAGTCTGGAGACTAAGTCTAACAAAAATGTGTCAATAAATGTAGTTCTCTAAAAGAACAAACACAACCACAGAACGTTTGAAACATTTAAATCCACCACACAGTGTGTGGCCTGCACGCAGGGCCCTCGAGCTCCACGTCCAACACAGGACATCCAGTGTTTCACCACACTGAGCTATTAGCCAGGACCTGTTAAGTCCTTTGTCAGCACAGAAAGGGGCAAGTGTTGAGAGTTGATCTTGCCAGCAGTTCTGTTCTTGACTGGGCTCAGACTAAGCTGCCCCGGGGTGTCTTAAAGTGTACACGTGTGACCGGTCGCGAGTAACCCGTGGACTTCAGTCAATCAGAACCGTGAGAGAGGGAAATGGAGGATATGCTAAGAGATTTGCTAGGATCTAACCCGGAGAAAGAGTTGTAAAAGAATTCGGTGGAGGAGGCTGTACATGAACTTGGCCACAAGGAGAGTTGATTTGTAAATGGTGTTGCGAAACAATTTTCTGAGTTAAGGGTTTCGGAACAGAGCCCAGGTTATAGCCAGGAGTTCAGAGGGTGCAAACTAGAGGTCAACAGAATGGAAAAAAAATGAAAGGTAGCCATTACACGTCAAAAGCATGTTGGTGAGGTAGTAGCAGTCAGGGTCAAGGTCGTAGGATTCCACTATAGTCAGCTCAGAATGCAGAAGAATTTGCAGAGTACATTGATTTTGTCATGTGACAAATAAAACTTGAACTTGTTTGGTTTATGACAGCCCTAAAACACAATGAAAAGTTTACATACAGACAGTGCTGCCATTGAGGCTGACAGGACTTTTAAATGGGGGTTGTTTGGGCAATGTGCTAGGGGCACAAGAAATACGACAAGACAAGAAATAAACAAACAAACAAGACAATGTACACACATACAGTGGAATATTCCACTGGAAAACTAGCCCAAACTAATTCAACAATACTCAGTTGTCTAGCCTAACAACACTATTATTGCCCCCAGTTTACTACTACATGGCAGGCTGCTTGTGGCAAAGAGCAATATATTTATAAATTGATGTTTATGTGTTTATGTGTGTGTGGGGGGAGGTAACTATCTAGTTTATGTTTATTTTGTTACAGTCACAATTAAAGGATACATTTGGTGACTAACACGAGTGTTTACCTCTGACTCATACTTTTTACAGAGGAGAATGCTGCTTTGACGGGAAGCTTGTCGCAATGCAGACCACGTGCTCCTGCTGCCCCAACCAACACAACAACAGCTTGGTCGAGTCAAACTGTTGCATGTGCATGCCGCCCCTCCCCTCTAAATGCTGGCTCTATTGTTATGCTATGCTAATGCATACAGACAGCATAAAAGACCCCTGACACACAGAGCTTCCCATTTCTCCACAACAGAAATGCGCAGTCCCTTTTGCTGGGATTTGGAAGTGGGATGTGGAAACATTAGGGTGCCCTACCTCAGGTAGAAAGGAGACATTGGTCGCTCGTCATCTTGGGAGCTGAAAAGTGAGAAACAGAAGAAAAAAACAAACTTGTGACTTGATAAACACAACACAAAAGACTGTTTTTACTACTGCATCACCTACAATGTTTTAAAGATTAAATTGTATACGCACTCCTTTTGTTTCCTAACAATAGCCTAGTGCAACAGTTAATTTTCATTGTTAAGCATGTCTCTTGTAATTAATATGATCTATGGAGAGAAAGGCACAGTCCTCAATTGTGTGCCAAGGCTTTTGCTGGAGACTGGCCAGGGACACATGATGGAATTATGCAACGATAAGAGGAACTTAATATTGAGGATTGCTTAACATTTACATATCCTGACACTGACAGGGTGAACATTTCATAACCGTCTGTTCTTGTTTGCTTCACAGAGGATACCATGCAGATTGACTTTAAAAGCAAGGAATAGGCCTAGAATATGACAAGTAAATAGCCATGATAAGTTTTTTTCAGTGTTAAATGGATGTTCTGTTAAATGCATCAGCTGGGTGAGCTTGTTGTAATACAGTACCAGACATGGGCTGAGAAAAAGCACGCTGTTAATGGACAACATCGGGCATAATGGCACAAGTTATTTTTCTCATATGTTTAACACAAGTGTCAGTGTGTTAAAGATATGTACACTATCCAATCATGCATGGCTTGGTTAATAGATTTTAAACAATTAATTCAAATACAATTATTTGGTTAGAAATTTTCTATAATTTATCAAATTTCTCTATAACTAAAGGACTGCGCTAGCCCAACATTAAGATTTAGTCATTGTACAAATAAACAGTGGCTAATACTTTAATCATGGGTTATACCTGCGTTCTGCCACTTTAAAAAAAAAAAATTTAAACAATGGACTGATATTCGAAAGGGTGAATTCTTATTGAATAGGCCGTTCAGTAAATCTTTTGGCACAGGGTGCTCTTTGGTACGTGACAAACCACCATGTAGCTTACGGTAAGGGGCGAGTTTGTCAAGGGGAGGAGGAAAACAAGGCTGCTTTAGCCACTCAGGCCGGGCCGCACCAAGTTCAAAACAAAGGATTTAGGTTTCAAGTCAGGCTTGCTTCAATGTGGGCCAAAGTTCACTCCACTTTAAAAACGTGCCTTCTCACATGACCCTACTTTTAGGAACAGTACGTTTTCTTAAACATACTACGAACATAGCGTTTGATAGATTCAGGTCCCGCACCAAGATGACCTTCCCTATTGTGTTTACAAATTCTGATGGAAACCATGCCAATGTTCTTGGATGGTTTTAAACAGACTAGCAATCGTATTAAAAGAATGTGTGCCGGCACTGGCCGTCATAAATTTCAAAAGCGGAAATCCTGTTTACCCACTACCTTACTTAGGGAATAACAAGCGGCTTTGTGTAGACTTGGAAATGCCTTGATCCCTAGAGAGGCCACGGAAAACTACCCAAGACTCCCAAAATGAAAAAGCTGACCACCGTCTAGCAATTCCCCAACAGTTGAATCATTTAAAAACTCTGAAATAGATTATCACTGTAAAAGGGAAACCTTTGCGTCATTGCATCATTTAATTACTATGTTAGTCATTGGCTATCTGGAAAGATCTACCATGACAGCAAAAGGTGAAAAGGTAATGCAGTTACATTAGGGAAAAGTTCAGTACAGTGCATGATTGGCAGGTGATAAAAACAAAGTCCCTGGGGACATCCACATGGAGTCTTGTTAGGGAGTGTTACAGACCCCCTATCCAAACTCCTCTGCAACCAGTCTTTAAAAATCCTCAGATTCCGTGAAGATGATGGTGACAGTTGGACATTCTTTGAATAGTTGGAGCATAAGACCTGCAGTGCACCAAACATAAAGGGGTTGGAGCTGCTAAGGCTTTGTGAGCACTGCTCAGTACACACCTTCAGAACTCTCTCATAAGCTACGGAGTGTACATTCCATCGTATGAGAGGGCGCTAAAGAAGGCCATAGCCATCACGATTCACAGCTTACACGCTGCGTCTTAAAAAGCATGAAAGAACACTCTCACGAACATTTTGTGAATGAAACCACCATGGCTGACCTCACCAGTCTCTCGGTACAGTAGGTGGGCAGGTGTAGTGTGCCGTACTGTCTGCCATTTTGATTTAGTAGCAAAAGCAGGGTTAAGTGCTTCTGACCCATAGTCACACCTGCAGCACTACCTTTAAAATAGTGTTTTTCTATTCAACTGTGTAGTTTGAGGGTTGCGTGGTGGAGTTATTCTATTCAAAAATGCCAAGGAAATATGCAGAAGCAAAAATGAAAAATATGTTTGTAATTTAGTTAGACCACGCTCACATTTTCTTCTTTCACTGGACATAGAGTTTTTCTGATAGTTCTGAAGGTTGTCTTAGATTACACTTTTCATCTTTAACAAATCCCTTCAACCTAGCTTTCATTAAAAAACTCTTCCTACTTTAAACATGTATTTATTTCAATTGCATTTTATCCTCAGCTTTTAAATTTTTGATGTGCCTGGTATAACCCGTATTTACCTTACACATCATATTGTTTAAATTTACTATAAAGGTGGTTAACAAGTGAAGTTTGGTTAAAGGGGTTGGAGGGATTGATAATATGAATTATGCAATTGAATACAAATATTGCACATGGTTTAAAAAAAGAACGACGAGAGACAAATCAAAAAGGAACCCATAACAGAGGTCACTATTTGACCCCACAGGGGTGAAGAATTCACCCTGGGTAAACAGCGAGCCTAGACCTCGACAGCTCTACCAAACGGAAAGAGACAGGTGTTTATGTTGGTTATCATGTCAGCTAAATAATGTGAGTGATTCATACCAAAATTAGTGGCCTAACAGAAGGACCTGAGAGACCCAATTATATTACAAGATCAATTCTCAGTGGTGGCTCAGTGGTTAGCACTGATGCCTCACAGCAAGAAGGTCCTGGGTTAAAACCTGGTGGAGTTTGCATGTTCTCCCCGTGTTTGTATGGATTTCCGCAGGGTGCTCCGGTTTCCTCCCACCACCATAAAAAACACGTTTAGGGCTAATCTTCCAAGGCACTGGCATAGAACTGGAGCTGGTCAACTTTCCCTGCGGGGCTAGGTCGCCACTGCAAAAGAGAACTCGTTCTCAGTTAGACTTACCTGGTTAATCAATGGTATAAAAAACAAACAAAATAATTCATTGATTTACATAATTTAATTTAGAAAAAAGTGCAGATATCCTATTGGATGAATTTGACCAACCAAGTTGAATAGCTAAGTATTTGACCAACCAAGTAGAATAGTGAAGTACTTGACCAACCAAGTTGAATAGTGATGTGTTTACTCTCTACTACACACAGGCCAAACCAGTTTGGCTTGGTTTGCCCCAGGAGGGACACAGCAGCTAAACGTTACAGTCCGAAAACAGATATGTGCCTGACACAGTCTTATTAACTTGCTCCTTTCCCATAAGTGAAAAATTAAACATTTACCTTATGACCTTAACTCATGATACTCTTGTTTACTTCCAATTGCTCACCATATGCTATTGAAGATGTGAAGAGGCTTTCTAAAACAAATGGGTGACTTTCCTATTTGGAAAAAACTGTGCTGTCAAATCCTTTCTTTTTGTCAGAATTGCAAAACAGAAACGGCCATTTCTGTATCAGCGTACCTCTCAGTCTACCAGATTCCTCGGGCACAATTCATGAGTGACACTAGGCTTTGAACACACACAAGTCTACATATTAACTAAGATGGGGAAATCCTTTCCTGATGATCTCCAGCTAAAAGGTCTTTCACAATCACAAGTTTGCAGCCAGAGCCAGTCGGAGACAGCTAGCATACTGCTATCGCGTTTTGAAATGTGCCTTAAAGTTAAGACTGCAGACGGATACAACTGGGGTCCCCCTGTCATAGATGTACATAGATCTGTTACCCAATACTGCCTGATGAGGAGGCCTTTTGAGGTGTTAGAGAAATCCCCCGAAAGATGTACAGTCACTCAAGGGGTGGGGAAAGCTAATGCCACCTGATATGGCTAGAATTGCGGGGAAGCACCTGTTAAGGAACGGATAGTTAGTACATCGTTTACATCCTAAGAGACTTTACTCCCGGATCATTCTGGAACAAATTATGACCTGCACTTTTTGAATATTTAAATAATATAAGGTTCTATTACGAGCCAGTGTTTTTTTATCAGGCTGACTAAATCATCGAACGTCTCCGTTTTCAAAAGCCGACAAACGCCTTTAAAAAAGGTGTGGTGATCAGGTACGAGGAGTTAATTGATCTGATCGAAGTAACAAGGTGGTACCGTGTTTAGCTACTCATAGTACATGTGTGACGAGGCCCTCCCAGAGTCTTTATGTAACATGTTGACACCTCTATTGCTGAACATGGTCCTGAACAAGGTAAGGATTCTACTAAAGGTTACTGTTAGACCCGACACAAATGCAAATAGCCTCACACCTCCCTTCACAAGATCACCTGTGACTGGCCACTGATTACTTGAAAAACGTATTTGTTCCCTAGAACAAGTTAAGTGTGGTTTTACTGAACATTGAAACATTGTTTAAACTGAGAACAAATAATTTTTAGGAATGCTCCAAAAAAAAAAAAAACGACAGTCTAAACAATGACACGACCACTTCTTCACTCAAAATGAAACCATCTCGTGGTAGTAGCAATTCAACCTCTGAGGACTACAACTCATAAAAAAATATTTAAAAAAAAGAATAGAAGACGTTCGGTCTCATTGGAATGTGTAGTTCAAAGTATTAAAGTAAGGATATAATTGTAGACCAATAAATCCCACACATTTTGTTAAATACTACAAAACCGATCACTCACATAGAATCTAGAATACTTACACAAGGAATAAAATTTACTTAAAATATAACACCTATTCCTTTTGTTTACTACAGTAGCAAGTAAAGACAGATGGCTAGTAGCAAACATGCTAATGGTTACTCAGTGCAGGGTACAGATCCCCAACAACAGAAACAGCTGTAGCCTTACTATTCCCAGAAGGGGGACACCTGACCCACATGGCTTCCAGTTTCAACTACTAAATTAAGCATGCCTGGATTCCACAAGCTCATTGCAATGAGACCCCAGCCCTTAGATCCTAAATGGCAGCTGCATGTTCCATATCCCCATCATTACCCCCTGTAATATAGGCAAACTGTAGTCATAACCTGTTCAGAATCAATGCCTCTCACACTGTATCATTCCACTAAAAAGGTATGTTTCCAAGCAATGATGTATCTTGTTGAAGACATGTTTCACAATATACACTGTGGAAAACAACTTAGTTGTATGTGGATATATATTTTTCAATACCTAACCATCCCCATGCTGTGCTTACACTCCATGACTTATTTGACTTGAGAATATACTTGGAAGGCAAAGCCTCGAGGGGTCAAAAATGCTTGTTCACAAATATTATTTTAAAAGGATGAGCTTTTGCTAAAAGACACAACATAGACAACATGTCAACATGATATTTTAAAATCTGCTCCTTTATAAATTACTTTATAAATATCGATATTGCTTTGCTTCGATATTGCATGCCTGCCTGCAACCCTAAAAGAGGTGATCAGGTAATTCAAAGCCATATCCTACCACACCTGATTTTTTAAAAAATTCAATTCAACCCAGAGTCAACTATTACATTAACACATTTTCTTTGATTTGAAAGGTTTAGAGTGAGGAAATATACTTTTCACCACAGACAATACAGGAACATTATGACCGGACAAGCACATACCTATCGCGGGCCTCCATGCTAATGGTAGAGCTGACATCAGAGGTGTCCTCCTGGGGTAATATAGGGCCAGGGGAGTCCTGGATCTCTGGGGGCGAGGCCATCTCTATCCTCTTGGGGCCGGGGCCACTCAGCTCCAAGGTCGGGACCGGGGACACAACCAGGGGCAAAGGGAGTAGCCTTCTATGAGGCAGGCCGTCAGAGGGGCTGGGGTGGGGGACAGCTCGGACCACCGGCTCACTCCTCGCCCTCCTCACCTGTGGTTGGAACACAAACGAAGGTGCACGAAAGGTGAGCAAGATCTCTTCAAACATCACCACAGGTCAATTGAACCAACTAACGTTTATGACATGGAACGTAGACCGAACACACACATTTTATGATGACTTTCAACGTCTCTATAATACAAGCATTTGAGCGATCTGCAGTCAATTGGTAAGGCAGGTGGCTGGTCCAACAAAAAGAGATAAGAGCAAAAAATGAAGTCGGGCTTTAAACCCTTGTGGAGCTCTTACCTTGCTGACCATGAGTGGATTTAAATAGGGTGCATCTTGGCTTATCGAATACGAGAAAAATCTCAACCTCACGACAGCGAAGTCTCGGCGAGCGGAATGCATGTCCAAAGTGGGTTTGCAACAACGTGTGTATGAACGATTAAAGGGGCACAAGGTTGGTACAATGCGTGAGTGAAGGCAAGTAGTAAAATGGAACTATTTAAATTCAATTACACGAAGAAGAATACCAATTGTTTTGTGTGGCAGTAGTGTAGTAATTTTCAAGTCAAATGCGGCAAACTCAGTTAGGCTCAGAAACTAATGGTCTTGTTAGCAGCTTAAACAAGGCTTTTTTTTCACCACAACCAATCTGTAATGGGTTTAAACAACACCACTGTATTGATTGCTGGCACAACAACCAATGAGAAAAACAGAAGCCAGTGCCAGCACATTGCAACTGGAGCAACTAACACTAATGTACGAGTTAAGAAACCTTTAAAAACGGGACGTCCCCCTTTTGGAGCTGGAAAAATGGATTTAATTACATTTAAACAGTAGCCCCAAGGAAAATGGCCACTTAAAACTTGGAAACAGAGACCAAACCCCAGGAATGGATGAATAGCTCTTTTTATGCACAGGGCTCATTGATGGATGGAATAGTAAAGAGATGGCAACAAGGTCATCAGTAGGAAATAAAGCTCTGTAGCACGGGGTCTCTCGCTGCCTCTTCACAATAATTGTTATTATACTGTATATTTAACAGGATACACAAGATACACATGATTTTGAATGATACAACCTACATCCGTAATGACTAATGACCTGGGAAATGACCTGTTTGACAGAACAAATGTAATTGGCAATTGTGGTTTCAGATAAAGTGACCAAAACACTGGACCTGGCCTAGTAAGGAGCAATTGGAATTACAGCAGGTAAGGATTAGGTGGATCAGCCAATATGTCTGAACTATACTGTGTAATGTAAAAGCGTACCTGTTAATGTGTTAATGGAGAAATAAATCCACTTCTACAAGATTTCCACTTGTAAAATAAAGGGCTTGGCCACATTAATAGCAGTGTTCTCTATGGTGCTAGCTTGCTACAGTGGCTATTTGGTCCAAGTACAGAGTAAATTGAGACTGCAGCTATTTTAAAATAATAAATGTAATGCAATTCTAATGTTGCCGTTACCATAAGAACAAAATGTTTTCTTGCATCATGACATTCCAATCAGGCCAACATTTGTTTTGTGCAATACTGATCTGGCTCACAAATGTAGACAAAATAAAAGCAGGCCTTAGAGGTAAACTGAATTGAAGCTGTCGCACACCTTTAACAAGTGAAACAGTTCAGAGACAATATAGTCATTGCAGGACCCTTCAAATGATTACCAACTTGCAGTAACCACTCATATTTCTCCAAACTAGACATTGGACTGCGCTGGTTTAGATGCTAACTCAAATTAACAAGCTGGCTTTACAGTCCAATAAAGATACTCAATCTACACTGATACATTTCATGAAACAGTGCTTAGATTTTATAACAGTCTTAATTTACTACAATTTCCCCGGGATCAATAAAGTATTTTCCATTCCAATTTAGAATAATACATCTTGAACTCAAACCTGATAGATAAAATGTTCCCTGAATGTACAATTGTTATATTTATGACGTTCCTAGAAGGCTAGTTCAATAAACATATGTCACCTTAGGTCAGTGTATTTGTCTGTGTAGCACCTCATCTGAACCTGTGTGTGAGTCCCACACAGACATACCACCAGGGCTTACTTGTTTCTTCAGCAGAACAGTCATCTCTACCTGCAGTGATACTTGGGGCCAGGGCGATGACAGACCCACACCAAAGCACTGCCTTCAACTCTTGTCACGCCAATCCAACTAAAACATCTGATCGACTAGCAGTGCTTCGGAGTGACTTGTTAATTCTAGTCCCGCTCTAACGTTTACCGTCAGTAAATAATGGCGGGCTAATGCAAGGGTTAGACTGATCTACAACCGTTATTTGTGTTAGGTGAGATATATGATAACAAGCTGCTTTTATGAGAATCCACATCCCTCATAACTTGATAAGCGATAAAGATGAACAATAACACAACCCAATATAAATGTTTTGTCAATAAAACCACCTTGTTATGAATCACTTGGAAGTGAGTGGATTATGAGTTAGCTAAAGGAAATATCAAAACCTGGAACTGAGTGGGTGCTGAGTACAAAGTCTTCTAGATCTAGCGATTTGATAATAAAACGTAACAACTTTATTTTGTTGTATTTTCATAGATTAAAGGAACTACCTTTATGACAGTCGTAATAAAAGTAAGCCGCTAAGATAGACCGGACACACCTTTGACTTGTTCATCAGTTAAAAAGAGACAGCAAAGTCAATATGGGACCCTTCAGTTGATTAGCTAGCAGCAACCATTCTCACGTTTCTCTAATCTAGACGTTGACCTGGGACAGATAAGCACAAAGTGCAACACGGCTGTATGGAGCTGTTAAGATATCTAGACCAGAGGGGAGCATGCTTCAGCAGAATGGAAATATGTTATGGTACATTTATAGCAAACGGACTCACATGAGGCAGCTTGATGGGACAGAGCACGCAAGCAACGTATGCTTCATTGAGACGGCTTGGCTGTGTGTCATACCGCCACACGCTTCTCTCCCCAAATGACACTTGGCACAGTAAGGTTTGGAGCGTGTGCGAATTTATAGTACTGGATAATTGTGTGTGACAGTGTTACGCCGATGTATCATCGGGTTCAGCCATCTTTCCTGGCCAAGGCCCACACTAAAACACTGCTCATGACTTCCAACTGTCAATCTGGCCACACTACCTAAACAACAAGCCACCTATCGTGTTATTAGTTAACCCTACACCCAACAATCTTCAGCCTTTATCTGCGCTGGTTTAGATATTTCAAATAAAAACCTGACCATTTGCACTACTGATGAGCAATAAAGATGAACACATTTAAAATTACTTCATGGGAGGAGCTCATCAGACACTCGGGCTACAGCATGGCTAACACCCACAACAGCTGACACTTACATGGGCCAGCTCAACACTAGATGATTAAGTTATCGTGGTTAGACAATTAGACGTCGAACTGTATGGTTAATAAATATGCATATTGCAGAACAAATAGACATGCTTCTGATGGTTATCTTGGTAAAGGATAATTGCAACTGAAGGCCTTTGGTGGCCCATGCACTTCTTCAGCGGCCACAACATTATTTTGCAAAAGAAAAAATGCTTTTCAGTGAGAACCTTTGTGAAATTTGCCCATTCTCTCTTTTCTTGATCTTAGTCAGCAAACATGCTGTACCTTCTTTTTCCTTGGTGTGGCAGTAGACGTTTCACTGGAGGACACTACCAGGGGGTCTGTGCTGTCCAAAGGATTGCTGTGTACAGCCTATAAAAGGTAAACAGAGAAGAAGGTATTAGAGAAGGAACGACAATGACTTAATTACACGCTCAAGTCGTTCAAAGACCGGTGATGACCAAGAGAAGACATTAATCCCAGTTTAGCAATGGAACCTTAATCTATCATTTCAAGAGCACTTAGCTGTGTTCTTACAGAGCTTGTGTAGGGAGCTAGCTAATTACTGCAATGATCGTAAGCGTAAGAAAGCAGACTTCCAAAAAGGATTCCTGCACGGGACTTTGCAAGGTTTGCACTGAGAGTTCCACATAGGGGCATGTGCCAGCACTGTCACCGACACAAACCTAAACACTTTTTCCATAACAAGGGTATTGAAAGTCAGAAACACACACCTTTTTCTTTCTGGATACTGTTGTTATAGCCTTTGGAGGCGGGCTGGGAGCTGACTTCTCTCTGTGTGTGTTCGTCACGTGTGCTTCCTTGAGACACCAAATAGACACAAAAATAAATGTGAACACACACACACACTCCTCTACACGCAGCTCCACTACAGAGAGTCAGACTTCGGAAAAAATCCTGCTATGAGCATTATTGAACCCCTGCCCTGTCAAATGGTGTGAAATATCATACAGCACCCTTATTTATTCTAGAGTTGATTTAGGAGGCCTGGTTCTGTGTGAGATTTACTTTCGTCAAAGAGCCAGCGTCCAGACCAGATGAAGCCAGTCATAGCCAGCAGACTGGCCAACTATATCCTGCAACCTCAATGCAAAAGGTCTACACGGTGTCTGCTCCTGGGCCTCAGCGGGACAACACTACATGAACGTCATTACATCATTGCGAGAATGACAGAGAGGTGCTTTTTTGGCAAAGAGCCTTTCCCATAGATCAGCCAAATATCAAGAGACATTTGCGAGGCACAGCAATAAATTCCCCCAACATGCTTTGTAACTTTTTTTTAAACTTTTTATTTATTCACCAACCACTGACAGATTTTGTTACTGATCCTCCACGCAGAGGCAGACAAGCCATCTGGAGCACAGGGAGCTTTCAGACTGGTCCGCTTTACAATTGGGCAAGGTGTTGCCAGGTGTTGTAGCAGAAGCGCTAAGGAAGAAAACTATAATTGAGCTATGTTTTGCTAACTTGCTAATTAGTCAACATCGGCAGTAGCTGTACATGTTGTCAACATTAACTAGAGCCTGGAGCCCCAAAGGAAATACATTCATTCACTGCTAATGATCACCTAGTACGTCACAACAGAACGTAACAATTATTATCCTGAGCTTGAATATGGCTATACAGCCATTGTCAGCTATACTAATGCACTAATTATGACATTATTTATATTAAAGTAAATGGGAGTAGTATTACTTTGAATTATTTAAATGTAAGTTTAAATTATCCTAAGACAATGATTTCATATTTTGTTAAGTGTGGCTTTGGTTGTATGAGTGGTGGGTTAAGGTGTGAGAGGTGGGTTTTTGTGGGCCTGCAGGCTAATTTTTCCTCCCCAGTTTTGCAGGATCAGCATAAAGCAGCCACACAGGGGTTGACCTTCATCAGATGTCACTCTAAAGCGCTGGCCGCAGGCTACTCTAAACGCTCAAGGGTCAGCGTGTTAAGAATAACCTTTGCTGGGTCAACTTTGGGCCCAGACAGACAGCGGAGTCTGATGAGCGTGGCCTCATCCAGGAATGTCACATGCCTCAGGTATCCTCAGCTTTGAATTACCCCAGTCATGATGTTCCTCCAACGACGTGCAGTCATACTACTGTTGCATATTTTGTATATCTGATAATTTTTTAGGTTTTGTTTGTGAAAGTTTTCTTGACATAAAGTATTTTGTTTGCTCAGTTTCTCAGCGACTCCTACTGGGAAACAAGATAGTTGGCCGTTGGAGAGGCCAATACACATCAAACTAAAGCTTCAGAACGGAACTGACAGCCTGTGATTCACAACTGCAATTCCCTCAAATATCTCTATTTCGAAAGACTAAATGTTACTTAAAGCTCTTAAATAGAAAAGCGGCTGCCTCTGTCAGGTAGGAGCAGGGGCCTAAAAAAACAACACAAAGTACTCCTGCATCACATAGCACAAAAGTTGGAATGTAGCATGAGGGAATCCCACATCACCTTGACTATGATGAGGTTAGGGTGCTCCTCCGGGAAGGCTCCTCGGGGGCAGTCGGTCCGGTGCTCAAAGATACTGCTGTAGTTCTGGATCAGCTTGGCCATGATCTTGTTGCAGATGTTCTGCTCCTTCATGCCTTCAAAACCCGAGGACACACTGGAGAAACAAAAAAAAGAGATGGAAAACTAGTAATAGAAAGATTTTACTTTATTGAAATTCTAAATGAATTCTAGATATTATTCACAAGATGAGCATCAACATGAGTTTAGAAATCCCTGTCACACAGAAAGCTAGCTTCTGCCTGTTGTAGCTTCTGACCACTCCAAAAAATATGCCTTAAAAAAAGGTATTTGGAGCAATCCACAAAAGTGCCAGGCGAATGTGATTTTGTTGTACCTGTATTATTATAGCCCTGGTTTCGACCTACACTCTGAGGTACACTCAACCAAGGCATGCCACCAAGTCAAGTCAGTTCACTCATCCTTTGATATCCCTGATGTAAATGGATGCCGATTAATCAGTTGGGCAAAATGCAGACAGAGCTGGGTCTGTTCTAATTTTACACCCCACACACACACACACACACACACACACACACACACACACACACCACTGTAAATGATCCCTTGCAGAGGGAACATGTTGTACAGTCTAAGTATGATCACTTTCTGCAATTTTCATCCAGGGATTTCCTGACATCCCACCACAGTGATTTATCATTGGAGCTGCCAGCAACCACACAGACACAAGCAGGCAGAGGAGAGGGGAGTGGGCCAGGGGAATGCACGCTTACAGCGCACCCACTACAGAGTGGAAGACAGGAAGGTGAGGACAGAGGGTGCCACGTGAGCTGATATGTGTGTGTACATTAGACACCATTTATGAGCGACAAGATGGGGCGTCTGAAGCAGCAGGTTCAAAGAGGTGCGGTGGCATAGTAGTAAGATATCGAGCATCCTTCACGTCTTAAAATAACTTTAATGGTGCTATAATGCAAATAAGCCGGCCCATACAAGTTCCCACTGTTGACAGTGCGTGTCAGAACAGAACTACTACCGTTAGACATAGGAGACGTTCGTAGAACCTCGTAAAAATAAAATTCAATGACACGTAGATCCAGGAAGGGGTATAAGCACATCTTTACAAAGTGTTGAAAATCCCGACAGGCTAAGTCAAGTCCATCATAGAAATGGAAAGACGACTGCATCCAGACTCATTCTAGTGGGCTGTTCTGCCCCACTACAGAGTTAAAGAACCTTCCAGACAAAAACAAGAGACCTATGGAACAAGAGCTACACAGAAGCCTGTCCTAGGAAGAAAACAGGGCCACACCATAGCAAGTGTGGGTGTGTGCAAGACAGCTCATGGCAGATTCTGAGACAATGTGCTGACAAAATCAGGTGTGTGATGTAATCCCACTGACAACTCTTTAACCTGTGGCTGGCTCAGACGAAACATGGATGTACTTGCTTTTGGGGTTGCAGGGAGTGGAGTACTTGCCGGGAAACACAAACACAGCCTTAAGGCCAACCCGATTTATTTGACAAAAAGAGCTTGGCTGGTGCAATTATTCACGTCGATTCACGCACAGCCAAGGCAACACTGGAGTCCTTGAGTGTCCAAGAACACCATTAAGAGTCTGGCACGACTTGCATGATACATATTACAGTCACTCCTCAACCAGATCTTTCACAAATTTGAAAGGAATCATAGGCACAGATCCCAAATCCAAATGTGCAAAGCAGACACCAAACCTAAAAGAAGATTTTCGATGTAATTGATGCCAAAGGTTGTTCAACAAAACGTCGACTGAAGTGGCTGAATCTTCAAGAAAACAAAATAGGAGGTTAAATATTTTTTCACTGTAAAAAGTGTTGTGCGAAGTTTGAATCATGGGAGGAAATGACTTATTTGCATTGAAAACTCTGTTATTGACTAGTGACACAGAGGCAAATCTGACAGAATTAGAGAGGGGGTGTATATTTTCTGAAGGCACTGTGCAACTATTAAAGGGCAGATTTACGAGTGGCCTCTGCATTCCTGCCGTGACGGGTCTATAAGTGACAGTGTGTTGTGGAGCTGAGCGGAGGTTCTCACTTTACTGGCTGAGCGGCAGCACCCCCTGTTGGACAGTTTAACCTCTGCCTTACCACAGAGAAGAGAAAGAGAAAGAGATGGACAGATTGATCAACAAGGATGCCCTTACTAGGAATACCAAGTCCAAATGAACTCATCCCCACAGCCAATACACCCCTCCCAGTTCTCACTGAAAAACATTGGGTCCGAAAACGGTGGCCAGGTTGAGGGCGGTCATGCGGTTGTCCTTGTGATTCCGGTCCACCTGGGTGAGGAACTGGCAGAGGTAGCGGAGGAGCGCGTAGTGCACGTCTGGCAGCTGCAGGAGCAGCTCCCTCAGGTCAGAACACGAGCCGTCATCAGTGAACTCTGCAAATGCCACAACACAAAGAACACAACCACAGAATGTTACTGTACAACCAATGTTCAGAAAGGTGGTTGTAGTAGCTCTTTGAGAAACTGTATCTATATTTTAGATAATAACACACAACTACAGAAATGTGGCACCTATTGATAGGTGAAGGTGGACAACATGCACGTAAACAAGTGAAAGTCAGGAGGACAAACAAACAACTCAAGAGCTACATGTCCTAGTGTTTGCGCAATTCAGTGAGCAAGCCCTAATTACACGCAGCAAAACAGATCAGATGTGACTTAGTTCTCCTGATGAAAACACACACAAAAGCCTAAGAACCTTTAATCTGGCAGAGTCAGCAGAGTCCTTAGGCGAGCGGTTATCAGGCAAACAGGGGTCAGGGTCAGGTTACAGTAAACACGTTGAAATGTTGTGCACTCAGTGTACCAGTCTTTTTGAACGTGACCACACTTTCACTCCGCCAGGATACGGAGGCGTGCTCAGCTCTGATTAAAATCAAATAAACACCGGCTTGGAACTTCCAGAATAATTGTAATCGTCCCTGGGCAGCGCTCAGTTCCTTTTGGCCCAGATCAAATGGCTGTGAGTTCTAAAAAGAGCCCGCAATCATGATATCTTAAATTTGGCGAGTGGCTCTCGTAGCAGCCTGGCTGGAGATGGCGGGAGCCGAGCGTTCTCCTCCGCTTCATGTGCAATGGCTGAAGTGTTATCGGGTGAAACTGTAATTAAAGAGAGGGAAGGACAGGTGCGGCGAACATGGTGTTATTTCTCGGTATGACAGAGTAACAGTTGGGTCAATGGGTGGATCAAAGGAAACTTCTGCCGCTGATCTTCACAGACTGATGTAAGACAGTGGTGTGTTTTTTTGGGGTCTAGAGGATAGCAGCTGCTTGTAGCTTCTAGGCAAACCTCCTCATCAGTTTTAACCGAGCCACATACTGTACAGTAGTGTGCGTGTGTGTGTGTTTGTGTGTCTGTGTCTACATGGAAAACTGACAGGCATATACTGTAGGAGATCAAATGGTAAAAGCTGCTTGGTCACACACCTGACAGCAGTGTGATCAGCACTCAAATTGCTCAAATTCATACTGTGAAAATTCATACTGTGAACTAAGTAGACAATTCACCAGGGGAATACAACACCAAATTACTGGGCCATTAAATTGGACAAGAATAAACAAGAAAAAGCAAATAAAATCTCAACAATAACGTATCAACAATAGCCCTTTGTCACGGTGTGGGGTTTCTCTCCAATTATTGGTTTCATCTGTCCTTGTTAGTGTCATTGTGTCCACCTGGGTTTTTGTGTTTCATTGGTTCTATATGTTTTTGGGTTGGTATTTTAGTCCTGTCTCGTGGTTGTCCTTGTCGGTGCGTTGTTCAATGTTGCGTGTGGGCTGTAGCCTTCCTGTTCTCCTTGAATAAGTACTTATTTTCACCATTCACCCTGTGCCTGGGTCTACTCAGCTTTGCCAGGCTGTGACACGCTGGGGTTTGATGTTCCCAGATGAGAGCTGCCCAGTAGAGAGCTCGCCCAGTCAGCCACAGGATGATGAACCCCACCTTTCGACGCTCTGAAGGTAGGAGGTAGGAAAGACCTCACAACCTCCCACCTCACCTCCATAGCGCTCCTCCAGCCGGCCCTCACCTGCTGGGTCTTTCAACGGTCGATGCATTCTGTCACAGCCTGGTAAAGCCAAGTAGACCCAGGCACAGGTGACTGGTGAAAATAAGTATTTATTCTAGGAAAAACAGGAAGGCTACAAACCACACACACAACATTGAACAATGCAAGGACAAACCCAAGAGACAGGACTAAAACACCAACCCAAAAACACAGAATCAATCAAACACAAGTACCCAGGTGGACACAATGACACAAACGAGGACAGGTGAAACCAATAAGAGAAACCCCACATCGTAACACCCTTCCACACCAAAATCCTTTTCCCATTGTTGGATATGTTAGTGCTATAATATGCCTTGAATAGCAGGTATGTAGCAAAGAGAATAACTCATGTGGTGCACTGACACATACAAGTCTGGACATTGCAGAGAAAAAGCCATGGCAGTGCTTAAGAGCCAACATGCTAAAATGATCAGCAGAGGCAAGCCAGTCTTTCTGGCACCAAAGGTGAACTATCTGCAATGGCTGGTAGCAAAGGCTATGGATTACATCATACTCTGACTGCTTCTATGTGGAGCTGGAAAAAATCCACCCAGTTTGGGCAACAAAATGATCAAGAAAAACTCTTCAGAACATTTTCAAAGTCATATATCTATGTTTTCTTATCCAGACAGTCAAATGTTGTAGAACTGACAATGACAACTCACAAAGTAGCCGGTGTACCTCTGTTTGGTACCTGGGCCAGAAAACATGGAATTAAACCTAACAAGGACACAATCTGTGTTCCTTGACTTTCAAGTATGACCGGCTTTTGTATTCCTGTTTTAATTGAGACACATTTAAAATTAACTCCAAATTTTCAGTTTTCTCCCTGTCAATCGATTTTACATGTAGATAATGTTTAATCAATCCTGCTTCTAGCTAAAGGTTACTGCCACCACCCCTCCTTTGTCCTACTGGAAAGGTACCAAATCAATCTTACTGAGTATACAAAGTCACTGCCAGGTTGTATTCCAAACAGCAGCTGCCCTAATGGGCTCCCTGGCCTAAATACCAGACACAAATAATAGTCATGTGATGGGTTAGAACTGACCAGCAGCTTGGCCAAAATGGGCATTCCAGTCACACAGGCTTATTTAGAAGATGAAGAAGGGTAAATAAAGGACAGGGACTCGCTTAACCTTTTATGGACTCCAAATATAGCTGTCTCCCCCTTTTCTGGGCCCCGGAGACACACACACACACACACACCCACAAACTCACTGACAAGCTGACTAAGGGAATCCAGTCCCTTGCTGACTCATGTCCTAGCCAGTGTGTGTATTTTGTTAAAGGTGTGGGCTGCACGGAAAGTGATCAGTTATCCAAGTATGGAAAGGGTGCCTATGATGCAGACACTTATCGTGTCATGTGCATTTCAGGGCAGTAAACTTAGTCCACAGGGATACCATAAAACATTACCATTACATTAAGATCCTTCTGTCTCACCTTGGTGTTGACGTAGGACAGCCAGTCGCACGGTGGAGTCCACCAGACCCTCCGGTAAGTCCCTAAAGTACTGTTTGAGCAAACTGGCCAATGTGCATATGTCCATGTCCTCAGACAGGAAGTCCACTTCCTCGCCACTCTCCAGCCGCTGTTTCAGGGTTTCCACAGCACGTACATTGCCGTTAACCCTAAACAAGCCCTCCTGCTTCATTCCTGGGGATGAAAAGGGAAGATATTGACCACCAACCATTCATAGGATAAGTGCAGCTTTTTCAATCAAGGTTTATGTGGTTAATTAGACGGGTTGTATAAAATGATGGTCAACAATGGCTGAAAAAAAAGTAAAGGGAAAAAATAGGAATGGAGAGACCTAGCAGACAGCTGAAATGCCAAGTCCTTCATTAAAGCTACCCTGTATTGAATAGGCTACTTGGCAGAACGACTACACTACTCATATGGGTGGAAATTATGTATGATACTTACGTTTACTTTCTCAGTGTATGTATGTATGTATCTGTCATGCACCTTGCAACAAAGGGGTTGCCTTTGTTGTAGTTATTCTTTGTCATCATTCTGAGGAAGATAGTAGCGTAGGCCAGCACTCACAAGCAATGACGTTAAGGTGGCTACACCATTGCTCTTATGTGCTATCTAGTCACACACAGACACATTCACACATAGACCATGCCACCAAATTGCATACACCCCGCAACCGTTAAATGCTTCAGGGTTTGCCCGTTTTCGCTATGGGCTGCAAGCTGCAAACGTTTGAAAAATAAACTTTGCAGGCTTGACTTACAACCATTGACTTAATTTGTTAATCATTGACAATGTTTGCGACAGTAAGCAAAACATTTGTAGAGCAATGCAAAAAACAAACCATTCAAACTGAACCCAAGCAAATGCATACTATTTACTAGTTAGCATAATTTCGTTACAAGATGACAACGTGACATTGAATTGGCTAGGGCCAATAAGATTCTTCAAAAGCACGTGAAAAAAGTGAAGCGTGTACAACACATGGTCCTTAGGTGGCGCTGCCCTCTAGTGGACAATGATAAGGTTCACAGGTATTATATTACTGAAACGATACTGATACATTTAAAAGAAGTTTAACTTTTTAGCAGTTTCACAGGCCTACTTAATTTCTGCCTTCAATTGTTGCAAATTAAAGTGTATTATAATCAAGGCTTACTGTGATTTAACAACAAGGATACCGAATCTAATATTTTTGTAGTTCTTCAGACTTTGTACTTTGTACAGACACTGTCAACCCTGTCTTTAACACCATACAATACATTTATATGACCTGTTGACTCAGCAGCAACCATGGCACCTTATATTAGTAACAAGTGCACCACAGCTTCTAAATGTTGCAGTTAATGCCAAATGTTTCTTAACGTCTTAAGTTAAAGCTAGCTTTTAATACTTTTTAGGCGATTTAAAAACATTCTATTCTGTTTCCATCCTGCTCTGTCCATTTTCTCACCATGCTCTCTGAGATGTTCCACCATGCGCAGCACCACCCGGGGCACGCCGTCCTTCACCAAACCCAGCTCGTTCAATTCCAACAAGGACACGCCGAACAGCCTGTTCCCCTTGGCTTCCACTGCCCTGGGTCTCAGAATGGGCAGCTGCACCATCTTTTTCACGTCCTCTTTGATCTGCACAGCTGCCTTGCTGTGCTGCAGGGAGCAGAAGAGAGAGCAGCAGTCAAACACAGGAACTATGGGCACAGTGCGAAACGACATCGTTGGCATCTACCAGGCAGGTCCCAGAGGGCGAGCGGAGTCTTAGGAGTTTAGTCTGTGCCCTATTCCGGGGGGGGGGGGGGGGGGCTCCCTGCTCATACACTCTCCCCGACACACACAGACACACACACAAACACACACACACACACACGCACTGAGAGGAGAGAGACGGGGTATAGAAGACAGGAAAGGCTGTCATGTGTACCTGTTGCTACGACGAGGATTTGGTTACCATGCAACACCTGTGACCAAGGGGAGGGTGATTGCTCAAGCAGGCATACAGTACACACACACACACACACACACACACTCAGACAATTGCAGTCAGCCGGCTGCGTTTGACCGGATGGAGTGCATTATGGATTGAAGAAAACACAGGTAGTGAATTTGCCTGTTGTCAAGGAGTGTTACTATTTTGGACATTGGGGGCCTAGAGACAAAAAGATTTCCCTGGAGAGATCCTGGACTAAATTATAGAGTACACGGTGCCAGGTTATTATAATTATATCTTATCCTGGTTAAACCTGTCGCTGGCTGCCCTACTTAATAGACTAGACTAGAAAACGTAAACACACTTTTTTTTCAGAATGCACACACAAATTAATGTTAATTTTCCCTGGCTTGATTTGATGTGGCTTCCATTAACAAGGACACCCACCAATCATGATCATTAGCACTGGTACTGGTGATGTTGCAATGCTTTTGTGTTCTCTTCAACTAAAAATACAGCAATATTTTATTCTTTGGGGGCTGTTTAAACTTTATTACACATCAATAAATCAGAAGCTTGGCTCAGATTTCATTTGAAGGATTTACGGTAGCACTAGATACCAGCTTAATATGACCAACACAGGGTTTGATGCTTATAGTGGAGTTCTAGATATGCACCAGTCGTAGCAAACTCCATCATGTGGCATTAGTCACCCTGGAGTTCATGACTTCAAAGGAGCCCCTACAAAGAAGGGTGGGAGGCCCTGTTTCCGGGCACCCACATTGAGAGGCTTCACAGGCACAATGTGTTGATTGTCGAATGATCTTGTTGCCATGTGTAATAAGACATATGCCATTGAAACATTCTTTCAAATCTGCTTTAAACAATTAGCTAGCTCGCATAGACTGTCATGTAAGCTGTGTCTGATTTCAGAAATATCTGTGTGAGAGTTTGAGTGAGTGAGTGTGAGTGTGTGTGTGTGTGTGTGTGTGTGTGTGTGTGTGTGTTTATATATGAATGTGTGGGCATGGCTTGTAGGTATGTATGTGTGAATATGCCATAGTGCAGTAATGAGTGAGTGTTGCATGCCTGCAGGCAAAGTAACAATAGCATTACAGATGGTTTGGCTTAATCACATTAGATGATGTCATGTAGACATTCAGCAAAAACTCCAACATCTATTTAGGTTATACTCTTCAGACAACAACATCTTCCTTGTCATAGAGAAAAACAAGCAATTGAGCCATGACCAAATGTGAAATGTTCAGAATGTCAGCTCCTTTGATAAGGTATTATTTTGCTGAGATCCGTATACGGAATCTGTTGGACCATGTTGACTAGGCTAGAAGCTCTGCATTAAGTCTCCACATGCTCAGGCATAACTAAGACAGACGTGAAGCCCCTCTAAGCCAGGGCTTACAAAAATAAGGAGATGGGATACGTATTAGTACGGAATATATTGCTGTGTAAGCAATACAATGCCGTGCCTTCACTCCCCGCACAATTGGTCTCCCCTTTTTCACTGAACCACTTATTATTCAGTTGCCGGCAGTTGATGTTAGCTGATAGATACATGTCTGTCACTGAGTGAGGCTTGTTCCAAGTATGGATGTTAATGCATTATCACCTGGGTCTAGACTGGTCAATGAGACACTTGTAAGTGACCAGGCAGTGACATGTGGCACCGTATGGCACCATGTGGCTGTAACCCTCTCTATGATGTCAGAGGATCAGAGCAGCACGGGGCAGCATGGGGACTACCCAGTGAATGTGTGTGTGATGGGGGCTCCAGGTCCGTAGTAGAGATTCAGGAGTGCTCTCATGTAGGCATTTAGGAGCTAAGCCTGTCTGAGCTACGCTGACACAGTGTGTCCTCTCCGTCTGCCCTCTTACACACACGAGCACCAACTTTGGCTCCGGTCACAAAAAGGCCCAATACGTACAGTTGCACAGGCATGAGCTTTACCTCTCCTCTCCTGCTGTATATAAAACACACATTTACGGCATGGTACATATCAAGACTCCCTCTCTTTCTGTTAGACACCCACACACACACACACACACACACACACACACGCACACATTTAAACACACACACACACACACACACGAACACAGTGCGTTCTCTCAGTCCCTCTGCAGTATGACTGTGCTCTTTCGTTGACCTAGAGATAGGGGTAAGTGTAGTAGTACTCAATCAGCTGACAAAGTGCCGTGCCACACCACTGCTTCCTGCCTCTTGCTCTCCCACATTCACACTCCCCAATGTTCGACATCAGTGTAACTTTCAAACCAGTCGCGTTGTAATTTTAGAGAACTGAAATCTGGAATAAAAAAGCTTATATTCACAAAGTTTATGTTTGTTTGCTAAGTGATCCAAACCGATTGCAACACACACACAAACACACATATACCACTACTTTTACCAAAAACACTGATGTTTAGATGTTGTTTTATTGCCCTTTCTGTGATCTACAGCCATGTAGCAAGTATGCCTGAAGGGTCATCCAGCACAGCATGTAAATGGATGCATGCTAATGTCAATTGGTCCCCACCTCATTGTTTACTAGGAGAGCCTATTGTGATTAGCCAAATAACCCTTATCCCTTTCTCCCTCACCTCCCCCACCACTACACCCCTCTCACACGCCAGCCCTGAGCCAAGGACTCAGCTGAGGAAGTCTATTGTCAAGAGGTTCTGATTAGCTATAGTGCTGAAAAGTCAGATCTTTCCTCTGCTGGAGTTCAGAGACGTCTTCAGAGTAATATTCTGGAGGAGCTGGATCATGCATGGATGGTCTTGGTCTTTGGGCGCCAAAAGATTAGGCTTGAGACAGTGTGAACACACCAAGGGTTCATACCATAGCTTGTTGTGCCTCTTTCACTGACTCATCAAATGGATGGCAAGCTCTGGCATGTTCCCTCGTTTCGCCTGCCTCCCCCTCTCCTTCACCCCGCCTCCCCCTCTTTTCCAACATGGGTGGCCAGTGAGACAACTGGTTCGAGGCACCACAGTCCCTCCGTCAGTCAGCAACAGCTGCTAAACTGAAGAGCCTATGTGCATTTAACATGTATTAGCCCTAGCTAGTCTGAGTGTCGTCCAGACCGTGTTAGGAATCCTGTCCTACCACACAGAGGAAAATGAAACATGATTCATGTATTCCTTTAATATTGTGGAAAGTTTTCAGATGTTTTGTGGTGAGGGTGAGCCTTACTAAAATGCAAATGAAACCACAGGACCTCTGCAGTAAAAACATGGTACCGGCCAACATAAGGGTGGCAGTGTTTTACTTGTCTGACTCAACAGTGACGTTGAGTAGTAGAAGGATTGGTCTGCTTATAAGAGCGGAAAGTATTCCCCTCTATGAGTCACCTTTACTGGCCACTTGCACACGTATGGTAAATGTTGTCTTGAGTGTGGGGCCATGTTAGCTTCAATGACAGCAGAAAGAGAAAACTCACAGGAACGTTGACAGCCAGTTTGAAGTCTTTCTGTGCCTGAAACCATTGTACGTGCTGAATTTTCTGTGCCTGAAACCATTGTAAGTGCTGAATCACACACAGACACACACAGACACATACACACTCCCACAGAGTCCCGTTATGCATTCTAAGTTCCTACAAAAAAGGCTTACACACACTTATTGTGCGAGAGCACCCCTATGCCGGCAGGAGAGCAGACTTTTACAGCTACTTACACAGATGGTCAAAGCTCCAGCCCCCATTCTTCCTGAGCAGTTATGCCCTTAAAGGGGAAAAGAGGAGGAAAAACTGCTGTCCTCCCTCCTGCTTCTCCTCTTCTTTCTTTCACTCTTGTCCAGGGCACACGCAGACACTTTGCCTGGAGCTAAAGGATCTTTCCCTCCGTAGACGTGCCATCCATACTGCCCAGGGAAACAAAAGTAATCCAAAAATGATGTAGATAGATAGTGAGGGGTAAACACAGGCCTTCACATGGAAACTGCTTCACAAGCCCTGAACAGAGATTAGTGCCTCTCTCTCCCTCTACTTCTTGTGTCCCCCCTCTTTCCCTCTCCTCCTGGCTGAAATCTGAGCCCCTCCCTCTGATTGGTCTACAAGCCGGGACATGTGATCTAGGGGTTAAAACTTTGAAAAGTCTGTGCCTGCAGGATCTGTCTGAGAAGAGAAAATGAAAGAGAAGAATTTGTGACCAGTTTGTGACCAGAGTGAGAGACAAAGACAACTGGTGTGCAGTGAAATGATGGCGTCGCGTCTTCAAACCCATGTGTACAATTGAAAGAAGAAATAAAATGCGCAAATTCAATTTAATAAAAATTTTTTTAACTGAATTTACATCAATTATGATAAAAATAATTAGAGTGAAACAATTATCTGTACAGCCTCACCCCTTCCTGTAAACAGTATCCTGAGAAAAGAAGCTATGGCTCAACAATATCAGTGTTCTCATTGCATATAGTACATTTATAGAACACAATACAATCGATTAAGCTCAAAGGTGAGGTAGGGTGTTTGGAAACAGCAGAGTAAGAATACTCGACCAAGTCTCTCATGGCTATACATGTTACACAGGACACCGTACTCCAGGATCTGTGATTCGGATCAAAAGTAACCTTTCATTTCTAAACGCATGATTGACGACTTAGCATTAGAAGAGTCATTTGACACGTGGCATCTGATAGCGTTAGTGGCTTTTGCTGTTGTCGTAGATGAACTTCTTCATGTTGTGCTGGATCCAGTCGCTGAAGGAGGACACGCGGGTGAACACGGAGGGCTTCTTGTCCTTGATGCAGCCCTGAGCGCCAAAGCTGACGACACCGTGGACCTCCCATGCGCTCTCGGTCCCGGTGGGCTTGCAGGCAAACGGGCCACCCGAATCACCCTAGAAGGGAGCAGAGGCATAAAGGTGAAAGGTTAAAAGAACAGGCCAGTTTGGCTTGTGGCTTAAAAGAACAGGCTCATAAATCAGGATATTATGGTCTTTTCTTTCTTTGGCGTTCAAACACATTAGTTAGAATATTCTTTCTTTGGTATTCAAGGGGGTATTTCAGTGGATGGGGGGGGGGGGGGGGGTTAGAAACACAGGTTGCACAGACTTGAAAAGGGAATCTAAATCAACATTACGCTCCACATTCTCAAACACATTCCTGGCCGTTTCCTCCGAGGGGAATCCTCGCACACTGGTGGGAATTAGGAAAGAATGCACCTAATTAATGTGACTGGCCGAGATATTCCCATGTTCGCTCTCCACTAGTGACAACATCTCCATCAAAGGCTGACCAATCACAGACTAACACCATCCGCTGTGTTTCATCATCCGTGGTCCAATAACAACATGCCGAATCTGCTTATATAATCACAACAGTACCAAAGACTCTGGGTCGGCCAATTAAGACTGACACGCACTGAAGGTGCACCCCATCCACCCTGTCCAATCCAGAGAAGTGCACTCGTTCAAGCCCAAACAAGCCACTGTGCACAGCCATTGAGCTGTACAGCAAGGGGACACAGGAAAACATGAGCGCTTATTCTGCCAAATGATAAGGTACTGTCTGTTTTCCTGAATGAAGAATGTTCCCTGGCCAAACGAGAACCGTCATATATTTATTCATTTGGATTCATCCTTTATTTAACTAAGACTAGTCCCATTGAGATATCTCTTTTACAATGGAGCAGGCCAAGAGGAAAACACCCGCCTAAAACATTAAAACAGACGTTCAACAATACAACAATCAAAATAAAATATTAAAAAGAGAAAGCAGCCTCAGTAAAAAAGAAAAGAACATGGCCACATTTTATTTAAAACAAGAGCTTATATTGGTCTTTACTGACAAAAGGGATTGACAGATTTGAACTTGTTTTTGCAGCAAATTCCAGGACCATGGGGGATAAAAGCAAAAAAGCGAGGTACAGTAAAAGGCAGCAAGTCATTAGAACGAAGGTTATAATGACTAGCTGAGTTCCGCTGTTAACCTCCTCACCTTAGCCAAGGGAGAGGACCTCTTACCTGGCAGGCTGACTTGAGCTCGTCCGGAGACTCGTAGCCGGCACACACCATGGAGGGTCGCACCGCGTCGGCCCAGTAATCGGGCTTACTGCAGGTGGCAAAGTCCACGATGGGGAGGGCTGCCTGGTTCAGCTTCTCAGACACTTTGGGGAACAGGTTCCCTGGGTGGAGAGAGAGTGTGTGTGAAGGTAGTAAAGAAGAAATGGTGACACTTATAGGTCTACTGTCACCCTGAGGTCACCCTGAGGTCACCCTGAGGTCACCCTGAGGTTACCCTGGGGTCACCAAAGACTGTATTTTCTCAAAGGCTCAGAAACACTGCTTAACTTAAACCTGAAACATCCTTCGTCTAGCTATATTTGGTATCCTGGTACTGACGGAGTCTTTCACTTTTTGGGCTGGTATTTTGCTTTTCTGTTGTTTCTCTCTCTTCTGTTTCAGTTGTATGCGTTCCTAGGCTATAGCTCTTTCAAATTGCTTTAATTTTGTTCTGATATAAATGGATTTACAAATAAATGTTTTGTTGTCATTATTACTTTTATTATTAAAAAACCTGCCCCACTTGCTTTGTTTCAACCGCATTGCAAAGCGGGCATGTCGGTTCTCGTTAACGTTTTCGTTATTCTCGTCACGCTGTTTTGCCAGAACGAATGCATTCTGATCCAAATCTATCATGGACTCTGGTGCTGATTCCCTAACACGGGCGCTGTGTAAAACAGCCAACATTGGCTCTTCTACGCCGTGCTGGTTTGTTCAGTGGCCTCCGGCCTGCACTAGCCCTTGGCAATCCTTGTAGTGGGAGTGAGGATATCTTGCCACAGAAGAGGCTCCGTACCTTTCTCATCTCCCCAGCCGGTGACGAAACACTTGGTCCCACCCGGCAGGAGCGCTCCCGGCTGGGGCAGGCACACCGGGCTGATCTCCTTGGTCATGTTCACCGGCTTGGCCAGGTGCACCAGGGCGATGTCGTTGGTGATGTCCGTCTTGTCCTGCTCGTAGACGAAGCCCTCGTGGCGGATGATGCTGTCCACGGTGTAGCAGGCCTCCGCCGAGGGCACGTCCCTGGACGAGTTCATGTGGTGCTTGCCCAGGCACATGCGCCAGAAGCTGGGGTTGTTCAGAGGCCTGGGCTTGTGGGAGGGACAGGGACGGGGGTTAGGCACTTTAAATGTGCAAGGTTTAAGGTTATGACGCCTACTAGAACTGAAGGGCCAGACAAAGAGGTGTCTCTTTGCGTTGCTAGGGTTACGTAGTGTAGAGACAGATGAAGGTACTTTTTAAACAGCTTGTTTTGAGAGGTAGAGCATGAGTGTATGTGTGTGTTGGTGTGAGTGTGTGTGTGTGTGTGTGTGTCTTACACCATGAAGCAATGGGCCGCCGTGAGGATCCATTCCTCATGGATCAGCGAGCCTCCGCAGCCGTGCATGTGAGGCAGGATGACAGCAGACGGAGTAGCCTGGTGGAGACAGCGAGAGCAATCCATCAACACACACACACACACACACACACACACACACGCACAAAGACATACACACACACATTCACACACACACATTCACACACATACTCAAACACACACACACACACACACACACACACACACACACACACACACACATACACACACATATACACACATACACACACGCACACACACAGACAGACAGTATACCTGCATGGAGACCTGCCAGGGCCAGGAGTGGGGCACGGCCTCCACCCCATTGACCACTCTGAGGGTGGCGGTACTGGGGGGCACCGCTGGGCTGCCACACTTCTCCGGCCAGTCTGGGGGAGAGCAGGGACATTTCACAAACCTCTACCAGCATGTCCGTTATCTTACATTCACATTTTCATTTGAAAAGGCAGGTAGAGAGAAATATTCAAAACACCACCGAACCAGACCACAGTGGCGATCAATGCCGAGTGTTTGTACCCTACACAGGAACGGTTTATCAAACGTCACAATCTCAACGACAAAATCGAGCAGCTCCACAGGTTTGTCAAGGATGCCTCAGCGGCTGGTCTGGCTGAGGCAGGCTGTGTGTGATGGGACTCACCGATGGTGATGTTGTCCCATGGGTTAGGTGGTGGGGGAGGCAGGGTGGGGAACACGCTGGCGTCCGTGGTCCAGTAGGCACGGAAACCCTTCTCCTGGTTGGCCCCGTTGCTCAGGAAGCGGACCGCGGCTGTGTTGCCGGTGACGGTCACGTCGGGAGGTACGGCAAATCCACAGAAACGACCTGCACGCACAAGCAACCACCCGTTAACAAAGACTCTCGAGAGGCCATTGCGTTGAATGGATACGTGACTCGTTTTGATGGAGAAGCATTTCAGTCTAAGCCCTTTGGGAATTGCGTCGTCCGTTTGAACTTGGAAGGGGACGTACAGCAGAACGCGTGCGCTCTTTGTTTTTACCAACCTTGCGAGGCCATCCCTTCCCCTCCGAAGACCTCCACCCAGTCCACACACTTCTGCAGCGCCGTGAGGGCCTGCACCTCAAAGTGGGTGAAGACCACGTGGATGCTCTTCGCCGAGGGCACGGTGATCCTCCAGGTGCACACGGCCTGGCTGGGGTAGTCCTGAGGCCAGTTGGGGGAGGTCATCTCCCCCTGCTCACCGCTGAAGCTGCCCCCACATGGAGCTGAGAGGGTGGATGTCAACAACGCGGTGGGCGGGGCAAAGGGAAAAGGTTTGGTACGATTACATTAACGCGGTGGCAATCGGTGTCATCGTCATTTGATTTAACACGAGGATAACCCCACGTATTCCACACCAAAACATGGCGCTCGCAAATTAACTCGACTGAGGTTCATCCTGGTTGTGACTGCCTCTCCCCATCCTGTCTCTCTCTCGTGCAAAGCACGCCACTAACCGATTCCCTGTCGGGAGGAAATCGTCGACGGACACGGACGACCCTGCTCACCTTCACTGGGGTCCACAGCTGTCCAGGTGGCCTTGAAGCCCGTGTCCACCACCTTGTCGTTGGAGGTGAAGGCTAGGCTCAGCGTGTCACCGTCGCTCGCCAGGGGCAGGGGGGGTGTCTGGCTGCAGTGGGTGCCTGGGGGGAACAGGGGCGGGTGGGTGTAAGGAATGGAGGAGACAGGTTTAAGAGCTGCCAATGACTTTTATTGTTCTTATAATCTGCTCTTGTCGGGTGAGACGGCGTCTAATTGCTAAACTCATGAAAGCAGTTTAATCTCGCCGGATAGCGCGGCGAGAACAGTCCAACAAAACAGCGATCTGTGTGACTAAGGCCATCCATAAGCTTTTTTAGGGGGCTCCATTTATTATAACAATGCTCAATGGGGATCACTATGTATTGCTTCGATGGCTGCTTACAAAGACAAGTGAAGACAAATGACTTTTTCCAGCCGGCGTGTTATATCTCATCCTTCAGCCCTTCTGTGTGGCTGCCAAAGCAAACACCTCGACTCTGGACAACGCTCATTTACACTTCATAACCGTCCCGGCTAATAATATCAGTACGACGTGGCAGGAGTAATGCGTCCTCTCATACCAGAGCGTGACTCGGTGCTTCATCTTTAGGGCGGAAGACACACACACACACACACACACACACACACACGCCCACACACACACACACACACAACACAGATACAGAGCTCATCCCAAACACACAGACAGAACGCACGACTCACGCCCACGCAAACGGACACTAGCGTGCAGACCACCTACCTAGACTGCCCAGTCTGTCGGTGAGGGTGACCTTGTCGTTGAGACACAGCTGGCTCTGCTCCAGGGAAAAGTTGTGGAAGTGGAGGTGGACCAGTTTGCCGGCGGGCGCCCTGATGTTCCACTGGCACTGGGCTTTGTTGGCGTAGCTGCCAGGGTGACCCATGGAGGACAGGGTGCCACCTGTGCCAGTCACGTCCTTTGGCCCACCACAGCCAGATGCTGGAGGGTAGGAAACAAAACTAAACTGTAATTAATCCTGGTTAAATTCCCAAACTGGCCCCTCATCAATCATGGCCACCTAACCCCCCCTCATATCCCAAATGGCTAGTTAATCCCCTATCCTGCCCCTTGTGGCACTTCAAAAGGTCATAACTGATGTGTGGTGAACCGTCGGGGCACTAAAATGGCTGCCGTGGCATAACCTTAGTGCTACACATTGGGGATCTGAGAGTCTCCCCCTTACAGTGTAAAGCACTTTAGGTATATTGAAAAGTGCTATGTCAAAATGCAATCAATGATCATCATTATTGTTAACTAATCATTGTTGGAATGTGTCAACATTTTTTGTCATGTAAACTACAGCTTACTGCATGTTTGTCTTGCGGTATAGTGCGCTGTACATTTCCTCTGACACATGTACGCACGCACATAGCCATACCACGTGTACACTGTTTTCAAACCCCCAGAGAAATGAATGAACACGTCTAAATGGGAGTGTAAGCATTAAGTGGACTGGACGAGGCCTGCCCCGTCCTGTCTGTGTGAGCCGGTCTGAACCGTACTGTGAGTGTTGTACATGTCCCTGCGGACCACGTTCTCGATCCAGGGCACGTAGGCCGAGGAGCGCGTGAACACGGAGGGCTTCTTGTCCATGATGCAGCCGATCGGGCCGAAGCTGGTGACGCCGTGCACCTCCCAGGGGCTGTCGGGGCCGTCCTGGCACACCAAGGGCCCGCCCGAATCCCCCTGTCAAACAGAGCCACACAACAGACGTCTATGGAGCATAATAACCATACTGGTTCTCTTTGTGTCAGGGCTGTGGTCGTAGGATATTCTAGGATCATTTAGTACACATGGCGTCACAGCGACGTTCGTAGTTGTTGGTTGGGTTGTGGGTTTAAAGTGACAAAGGGCTTGCTTTGTGTCGTGCTGGAGACTCCGTACCTGACAGACGGACTTGAGTTGGTCGGGTAGCGTGTAACCACAGCAGATCATGGAGGTCTTGACCTGGAACCACCAGTAGTCCATCCTCTTGCAGGTGTCATAGGGCACCACAGGCAGAGCCACCTGGTTCAGGGTCTCTGACACTTTGGCGATCGTGGGGTCGCCTGGATGAAAGAAGATTTCAAACATACCTGTAAGTGGTTTGGGGGCGTAAATGAAACCTTTGCATATTTGACTATTCTAAAAGTTTTTGTATGACCTACAGGTCACTACTCGGGTTTGGAAAACAATAAACACAAGTGGACGTTCTAGTGAAGTCCCACGGATGCAGTTACACCTTTCGTCCACCAGAGGACATGCTAACTGTAGGCAACCACACCAGTGCGACCAGACACTCCATAGCAGACCAACATAGCGCAGCATGCCAGGTCAAAGCCTGAGGAAAGTCCCCCCCCGTCCCCCCCCCCACCTGTCTCGTCTCCCCAGCCGCTGGCGTAGCACTTCTTATTCGCCGGCAGGACCTCCTCGATGGAGGGCAGGCAGGCGTAGGAGATCTGCGGGCTGGCGGTCACGTCGCCGTCCAGCCGCACCAGGGCGATGTCGAACTCCACGGTGGGCACGGCGGGGTACTGGAAGCCCTCGTGGCGGGAGATGCCCGTCACGTTGAAGCACTCCTCGCTCGGCTCGGTGAGAGTCAGGTTGTGTTTTCCCAGGCACATGCGCCAGCGCTGCAGCTCATCTGCATATCTGGGAAAGCCAGGGAGATTTTCTTTTTACAATTAACAGTGCGGTGAAAACATTGTGCTCACAATTAAATGCCACTGGGAAAGGCACTGTGTAATAGATGTGCCACTGTCACT
>JAPMUY010008099.1:37500-202500 GCA_026901105.3 Galaxias olidus
CAGCAGGTAAGGTGTTCTCTCGAAGACTCCACCTTCAGTTAACAATACATATTTTCTGGTAGAGTAAACTCAACTGTGAATATATTTGCATATTTGTTTGTTAAAAAAAAAAAAAAAATTGTCTTTTGAATAATACCGCAACAAGAGCCCCCCCCCCCCACACACACACAAAGAAACACGCACACACAAGTCCCCCCACCACCACGCGTTGTCTCTGAGAGAAGGTGGTGTGCCTTTGGCTGCCTCCGCCTCAGTGCCCCAGTCCTTGAGAGCTAGATAAAGCTCTATCAGCCGAGCTGCAGCCTCTGAAGTGAATAATAAAGGCTGGTAATTTACAGTTTGCAGGCTCCTCCGCTGAGGCAGATCCTAATCAACAGCTTTACAGCCCGGGGAGACGGGCGCACTCAGGCACCCAAGCTGTTGGCCTGGCGTGCTGCTACACCCACATAGTCAGAGTTCCTCCCCCATATGTCGGCAACAGGCCACGGTCTCACTGAATATCACGCTTTTCAACGGCACACTTGTTTGTTCGTTTGGTGTTGTGCTCCCCTGGAATCTGAAAAGTGCTCTTGTTGGCGTTAGCGCAAGACGTAAGAGGTTATCGAGTGCCGCTTGGCGGCAGCCATTTTGTCTATCAAGAACAGTTGACGGAGAGGTGATGAAGAATTCACGCCTAGACAACTGAGAAAATCTTTTATGGTCATTTTTGGTGACATTTAGGATAAATAAACCTTTCTTTTTTCCCCAGGGACAATAGAAAGAAATGAACAGCGTTCCACTTACCAAGAGTCTGGAGGTCGTCCGAAACAATGAGCTGGTCTTCTTTGCACTGACCAGCCTCCCCCGGGACAGCCATGTCTGTGATTTGCAGTTTGAGTAAGAGGCCAGAGGGCACAGAGATTTGCCAGGAACAGTCCAGATGAGCGGGATATGGGTTTGGAAATCCAGGGGAGTGGACCACCCCTTTTCTTCCAGATAGCGCTCCTGGACCACCACAGCCAGAGTCTGACCAAAAAAGTTATGTTATATTTTTCCAACCATTAAACATGGACCTTAATAGCCTTGTGCTTTGACAGTTTTAAAGCCAACCAGACTAAGTTTTAACACCAGCCCACGGTGGGGGCCGATACTGCAGTAACTTAATTGACCACTAGGGACACAAAGTTTAGCTGACTGAGATGAATTAAGCTCCAGGGAAATGCCTTTTTCTGTCAAGCGTAACAAGACGCATTCATGCTTTTGCAGTTGTCATGCCCACTTTAAATTTTCGCCTGTGCAAAGGGGAAGCAGCCATTACCATTACGCCAGCTAGCCCCGGCTGGCCGAGAAACAGCCTTCATTGCTCATCCGTTTGTGCTGATAGGCTGAGAAGCCTTGGAGATAGCCGGCCGTTTACTGCGCTATGTGGATTCTCCAGTGCCATCTATCTAACTGATTAAACCCAACGTGCTTCATCGCTGAATTTCAATGAGGAAAAATAACAGGGGGCTTGACAGTAGCCTTTCCATAGGGTGGCGGTTCAGCAATGTCAATAGGCTGTCGAGCGACTGAGCCCCAATCAATTATGCACCAAACGGAGTGCACATATTTCAGCTGCAGTCAAGACTAAGGAAGAGTTTTTTTTGGGGAGGGGGGGGTTGCCTCGCTGGAAGTCAATACCTCCTTTAAAATCATAGAAATGCAAAACAAGTGGCAGGTCCGTTGCAAGGAATAACTGAACCTGGGGGATTGTCTACCTGGACTGCTGGTGGTGGTAGGTGTCTGGGTGGTGGGTGTCTGGGTGGTGGCGGGGCGTGGCGTGGTGGCGGGGCGCGGCGTGGTTCCTGCGGTGCTGGGTCTGGCGGTGGTGGGCACCACCACAGGGGGGAGGTTAGCCTTGGTGTAGGTGGCACTGAACCCTTTGGAGGTGAGCGTGCCGTCCGTTTTGAAGCGGAGCACCATGGTGTTGCCAGTGGATTCCAGCGGGCCCGGGACCTTGCCCCCACAGAAACGACCTGACACAATAATAATAATAGAAATTCAAAACAACATTCCATCATGATGGGTGAAGCCACTGGACACGAAAAGCTATAAAGTTCGACATAACAGGGATGAAACCTCGGCATTGTTCAGAGTCAAGACAAAATGGATTCGAGAATGGATTCTGCTGAAGTTCTGCGTGGGAAGTTTTCTGCCAACCTGAATAATGAATCTCTCTCTCCCCTGGTCATGATTGTGAATCTAATCTTTTGATGGACCACATTATTCATGCACTCCTAAGTGAACGTGAGGAGCAACACAATGCTGAACACATCCTAAAGCGGGCTCTCCAGGCAAAGGCATTGCGGATATCGATCGCAACTCCTGCACCATGAAACGCTTGCTGTCGGTGGGATGGGTAGGGACCGCCAAGCTGTAAATGGTTGAAGCTGTGCCTTTGCCGTCTTCAAAGTCGACAACTTTGTGACGTAAAACCCTGCGTGCGTCTCAGAAAATCTGCATGTCTACCCTTTTGAAGTAGCGAGCGCACATAGAACGTGCCGTTCATGCAGTTCACGTAGCATGCCCAAGTGTGGCAAGTGTCTGTGGCGGCCTCTATGTAACGCATACGAGCCCGTATGTAATCTATACAGGCTGCATGAATAATGGAGGGCTGCCGTACCCATTGAGGCGGAGCCGGCTTTGTGGCCGTCGTAGACGTCCACGTAGTCCCTGCAGGCCTCGGGGACCAGGTCAAAGGAGGTGAACGTCAGCCGCACCTTCTCGCCCTCCGGCACGGTGATCTTCCACTGGCGCCACAGGGAGGCAGAGGAACAGAGAGACACATACACAGAGTAGAGTGAGCGAGTGAGTGAGTAGGTGAGTGAGTGAGTGAGTGAGTGAGTGAGTGAGTGAGTGAGTGAGTGAGGGAGTATAACCCTTGGAACGCCAAAATAATAGGCCTTTAAAGCCGCAATGCATAATTCAATCTAATCTAATGCTTGGTGTGAGCCCGCGATAAGAGGATAAGGAGTAGTACAACCCCTCCATTAAGATTTCTCATAATGATTGTTTACCCCGCAGTGGGTTTTCTGTCAGAGAGTGGCTTTACCAATGTGGGAGGTATGGTTTGTTCCATATCAATTCAGGGAAGGGTTCAGTGCGGCCCCATGCGGAGACATATGGCCCGTGGACCGACGATGCATGGAACCGCCACGGCCCACATGTCAATGGAGCCGAGTCAGAAACACGGCCAAGGAATTGTGTTGCAGTCTGCAATAGCTCCAAGCGTTTTCCCCATGCGTTCCGTCCCCCCCCCCCCGTCCCCCCCCCCCCCCCCCCCCGTCCCCCCCCCCCCCTCTGTCTCTCTCACAAGTGGCGGAGTGCCGCAGGAGCTGCATACTGCCATAACTCATAAATAAAAACCTTGACTGCCGCCCAGTCCCTCTGCCAGCACAGACACTGAGGGACAATAAATAATAAACAGTCAAATCACATCAAAAGATCATCCTCATCCAAACTAAACTAGCGCGGGACAGCCACGTTGTGATTTGCTGGATTGCCATCGATTTGACTCGAGGCAGGTTGCAAAAGCATCCATCAATGAACAGGAGCGGGCAACATTACTGCGCTCGAAGGTCAACTCTGTAATAGAAAAACACGGTTCACTTTTTATGGTATCCAACCACTTCCAAAAAGTGCAATGATGTTTCTGTTGTTTTGAAGCATAAATAGTCTAACAAGTGTAGACTGTACAGTTTAATCACAGTTTGTGACTTTGAGACAGATGATGTTTGATAGATGTTTGTGTATGTGTGTGTATATGTGTGTGAGTGTGTGCGAGACTACGTGTGTGTGTGTGTGTGTGTGTGTGTGTGTGTGTGTGTGTGTGTGTGTGTGTGTGTGTGTGTGTGTGTGTGTGTGTGTGTGTGTGTGTGTGTGTGTGTGTGTGTGTGTGTGTGTGTGTACCTGGTAGAGGGCTCCGTTCTCGTAGTTCTGTGTTGGGAATCCGGGGGTCAGCAGATCTCCACGGTCACCTTGGACAGACCCACCGGCTCCGGCTATTTCTGGCAGCGAGGATAGAGAGAGGGCACTTCAGCTCCAGACATCTCAAAGACATACCCCCCCTCTCCCTTCGCCTCTCCCTTTCCCTTTCCCTCTTTTCCGCAGTGCCTCACACCTATTGCTCGCCATAATGACACTTCCTCTCGCTCTGCTTTCTAGGTCAATCGCGTGAGGGAGAGCTAAACACTCATCCGGAAGAGGATTTCAAAATGGCCTCCCAGATGCTGACTGTTCATAATGGCGTCTTGGGTTCTTACCTGAGGCACTCTCTGGAGCCACGGCTTTGAAATGGGCCTTGAAGCCCACATCTGTTTTCCTGTCGTTGGTGTCAAAGTAAACCACCAGGCTGTTGCCCAGGGACACTACCGGCTTGGGTTTAACATATCCGCAGAATTTACCTACAAAAAATATGGAGAAAAAAATCAGAAAACAGAAGAAACTGAAAGGAAGCGAATGAGTTAGAGCTTTCTTTGACTTTGAAGTCATGAATATATTCATATTTTTTGGGGTCCGTGCACTCGTGAGAACGTGAAAAAGAAGGCAGGAAGCATATCTGGATGTGAGGGGACCTGCAGGAAGATGAGCATCAAAGGCAGAGCTGACCTCCTCCTTAAAGCAAACTGCAACCCAGCCTGATAGCTAGCGACAGTGCAGCCAAATGTAGAGCACCAGCAGCAGAATATCCAGGGTGGTGGTAGCGGTGTGTGTGTGTGTGTGTGTGTGTGTGTGTGTGTGTGTGTGTGTGTGTGTGTGTGTGTGTGCGTGTGTGTGTGCCTGTTTGTATGTGTGTGTGTCTGTGTAACCACTAGCTGCTGCGTCTGCCCGTGGATGGATGGGCTGGTTTGGGCGTGACATCAAAGCTCAATCCCCTTAGCCCTGGAACGCAGGCTTTGAGTGTGTGTGTGTGTTGTGTGTGTGTGTGTGTGTGGGGGGGGGGGGGGGGCACAAGCATATGTGGTGGTAAAGCAGAATTGATAAATCACTGGCCAAGGTATTCAGGACACTTTGGAGGAGATGTGTACATGTGTGTGTGCATGTGTGCGTGCACGCTCACGTTGTGCAACTAGAGCCCGATCCTGTGACTCTGTCTACCAATACCCGTTGCAGACTGTAAGCGGTAGATATATTGCACACTGCCAGTGGACACGAGATGCATTCAATATTTCCGCCTGTCCTCTTCGACTCCATCTCCCTGTGCCTCGCCGGCCTCCCCGGCATGTGTCAGGAGCAGTATGAGGTGAGAACGGAGGGAGATGGCCTCGGGGCGCCCTCCCTTTCTCACCCTGTCACAACCACTCTGCTAAACACACGTCGCTGCTCGAGCCCCACACACGTTGATATGAGTACAGTGCACCGTAGAAGGTGTTCGCCAAGTAGGTTCTAGAAAACGGAGTGGCACACGTTTTTTTTTCTTAATCTAAGCAGCTGCTAGAGCGTGGACTTGAAATAAATGCGTGCGAAAAAAATTAAAAATAAACAACATGCCAGTTTCAATGCCGCCATGAGAAACTGGATGGATGACTCAACGGGAACGGAAAAATACTAAACCCTTTCAAAAAACCAGAATCCTTTGATCCAAGTGACACAAGGCTATGACCGCCGACACGGCAGAGACAAATCCTTCGCCTCGCGGAGAAACCTGAAAAAATCGATATTTCTCCACGGTCAGTTTAGAGCATCTTCCCACAGTGTTCCCCCTCAGGAAGCAATAAGGGTTAACCTGCAAGAGTCCTCCCCCCTGGTAAGGGACCCTAATGTCCCCAACTAGAAGCTCCCCGGCGCCTTACCGATAACTCCCAGGGTGTCCGTAAGTGTGACAAAGTCAGCCGTGCACAGCTTGGTGTCCTCTAAGGAGAACTCCTCAAACCACAGATGGATCACCTGCAACACAAGCGTGCACGTTCAGAATAGAAAAACATTATTATTACAGGGGCAATCGATTCTGAGCCACGGGCGTGAAACGGACATCAGGCAAACGTTGGTGCATGTGTGAGTGTGTGTGTGTCTGCGTGTGTGTGTGTGTGTGAGGCAGGCAGATTGAAGGGAGAGGAAGGCGTTCGGAGCAGGGTAAGTGCATAGTGTATGTGTACATGTGAAGGAGATAAAGAGAGAGAGAGAGAGAGAGAGAGAGAGAGAGAGAGAGAGAGAGAGAGAGAGAGAGAGAGAGAGAGAGAGAGAGAGAGAGAGAGAGAGAGAGAGACAGGCTAGACACAAGACTTGAAAACAGACGAGATAAGAACGGAGGAGGGCTTGTGGAAGGTAGACAGGGAGGTCGGGCGAGAGAAAAAAGAGAGCGAGAGCAAGACAGCAGAGGGAGGAGAAAATGGGACAGAGAGAAAGCCCTGGATTGAAAAAGGAGAGAGGGATTGGAGAATAGAGGGAGGGGGGGGGGGGGGGGTTAAGGCCGTATTGGAGAAGCGTGGGCCAGAGATTTAGCGATGAGAGAGCGGGGAGGGAACACCCAGGACCCGGCGTGCATGTGTCAGACACCGAAGCAGGCAGCCAGACAGCCTCGCTGGCAAAGCAAAATCAAGTGCTCTGTTTTTCCTCCCATCTTTCCCTCTCTCCCGGCTGTTTGCTGGAAGTGAACTAGGCAACGTAGCCATCTGTCAGGGACGCTGCCACTGCGTTTTAACCACGCTCTCTCCCTACATTCCTCGGCCGGGCAGGCAAGCTCTGCGTCCGGCGAGCGTGATGAATGTAGTACACAGAGGCATTAATCAGAGACGCGTGCCTGTGCACCCATGTAACCACAAATCTCTGTTTGGAGTTCGCTTGTTCTCTATTGGAGAGTAGCAGATATGGTGCAGTGTCATCAGCTCATTCAGCTCCATCTCAAAGACTTGATTTCTCAAGTCGTTGTTACTGATGACGCCATAGAAGCCTTATATACTGTGTCACTTCCTTGCACATATACATAATAAACGAGGAGCTTCCTCTGATTTCATATTCATCAAAGGTAACTAAGGTAACACCTCTTGTTGCAGTAGTATAGTAGGATACAATGCGTGTTCCTATCAATACCTGACCAATTCTAGTCTGGCTTTCTTTGAAATATTTCATTGTGAGGTGACCAAGGGATGACAGAAGCAAGTGACATGTACTAATCAACCACACAAAACCGGTTGGAACTTTTAGGAAGTGTCAAAGGCTTCTCCTTGCGTCGCAAGAACCGACACATTGTCGCGTCTCTACCTTTCCAGGGTCCACTCGAATGTGCCACGTGCAGCTCTTGCCGTTGTCGTAGCTGCTGGGGTAGTTCCAGCTGGTGAAGGTGCCCGAGTCCCCCGCCAGCTCCTGTGGACCCCCACAGCCTGAGAGAACACCATTGCCTACACACAAACACACACACACACACACACACACACACACACACACACAAGGGAAACGGAGGGCTTAGTTGGCCATTGTCATCATGCCATCACAGGGGCTACTTAGAGATTATAAGAGGGCCAGAAAGTTAGAGAGATGACCATGACCTATGTACTAAGTCAATTCCTCTCCTCGTCTTCAGGCTTCAGTAGGAAATGCAAACGGGGAGGTACCCTGGCAACAGCCCTGATGATGTCAACAGCCGGTCCATGGAGTTTCCCCAGTGGATGTTGCTGCTAGGACAGATGTGATCACAGGAACAGCTGTGTTTAATATCACCCGGTCTGAACATAATCAGCCGCATTGTGAGAATGTGATTGTCTTCATTATCCCATTGGTGGTTCGTCTTGTGAAACGTGGGTTTTCGTTTTTGGATGCCGTGCCTCCTTAAATGTCTGATTGGATGGCTTAGATTGATTGACGTGGGACAACCGCGAAGGGATGGTCAGCGATCTGAGGCATGATGACACACTTCATACAGGGTGATGGTAACGTGTGGTGCAGCAGAAAAGCGTTTATCCATTCCCCTCCATAGACTCCTCTTGGCTGCAAACAACATGGCGTCCCTAACTGCCACCTCACACACCACAAAACAAATTGATGGAAATGTGAAGCGATGTCAGTGTTTGTTGTCTCAGTGCACCACATTACCCAGTCCCCCCCAAGGGCATGGATATCATCTTGTTCTCAGTGAAGTGTGAATAAATAATGTGTTCCCTAAATCACAGATGAAATGGGAGAACAAATGCAGTAGGAGGTGGGAGGAGAGAGAACTCGGTGGAGGAAGTCAAGAGAAAGAGATAAAACAATCGGAAGACAGAATTGGAGCATCACTATCATTCGGCCCAAAAGAGACACACTTCTGGAGACCGCCGCACCTCGCAGGCCTGTCTCTGTCAGGGTGTCTGATGAAGAAGCAAATTGTGGCGCGCGCATAGAGAGCACTATCGATCCAAGATGATCGGTCGATTAGCTGAAGTAAAGATTGACAACCGTCCAAGGACAAACGAAGCCCGTCTCCAGTGAGATCTCGGCATGTTTTTGACAGCACGTTGTCCATAGCATGTCATATCGTTTCCCCTCACAGTGTCTCTCAATCTTTCCTGGTGCAAAAGGGGCCAACATACATTTGAGTTCAACTCCAAGGACACAAGGGACATCTTAAAACAGAAGGGGGTCGGAACAGAAACGATTCAACGTTTTTAAAGCTTAAACAAAATGTCCTCGTCCAATCATCTGACAGAAGAAGAAGGAGAAAAAAGAGCAAAGTTAATTATGCTAGTGGACACAGCTAGATGGTCTGTTCAGACCATATGCCCGCCAGCTACAATCACGCTGTGATTGATTGCTGGACAAACAGCCATATAGTAGGGGGCCCGATAGACGCTCGCCTTTCCAGAGGATATTCCCCCACCAGGGAACTTTGGCCTATCTTGTTTTTCTCTGTCGCCACAGCTGTGTCTCTGTGGCCCATGGATGTCACAGTAACTCACACAGCAAATACACAGAGCTCTCTAGGTGAGCAGGGCCCTTCACCATGTGAGCACCTTTCATGGCATGAAATAAAAGCTTGCATACTTAGATTGGCCACGAGGAATGTGACAAGGAGTACAATGGATGTGACAAGGATTAGGATAAGGAAATAGACTGATAAGGCTATGGAGAGGATGGGCTATCAGCAGCAATGGGCTATTATTATGTAATAAATAAATTGTGTTCTCTTCGTTAAATCAAGGCAAATCAAAATGCAACTCTTCAGATGCCATAGAACAGTCTCCTATAAAGTCTAGAGAATAAAAGGTAACAAAAACCCTGTGATGACACAGTCATGATATCAATGCCTCATTAATCATAGTTGCATTGGTCCACTGAGTCGTTGGAATGTGAGATAATTAGTACAAAGACAGCTGAGAGCGGCAACCTGTTATCAACCAACACACCATGTGCAAAAGTGGGTCCTTCCTGAATGTTAAACTCCTCAAGTGAGCATGAAGTTAGGCCACCTATTACCTCACAACAACAAAATTGTCCTTACATAATGTTGGGGTGACACATTAGTAACGTTAAGTCACTCACCGTCTCCGCTGCTTGAGTCGTCTGCCTTGTCAGTGAAGTAGATGGCCACCAGGCCCGCGCAGGCTATGGTCATGGCCAGGAAGAGAAGGACCAGGCTCTTCTCCAGGGTGCTCAGACCCTTGCACCTGGGCTTGCTGCGACCCTCCATGTTCGGCATGGTGCTGGACGTGAAGGGAGTGAGCTGTGGCTCTCCGCTCTGCCAGCATCTTATTGTTATCACGCCAACCTGTCTGAACTTTGATAATATGCACGTACCTTGGACCTACCTGAACATGGAGTAATATTACAGCTGTTGGTCCGGACTAGTCCCATAAATTCTGTTATAAACATTATGTTTTTTATACTGTTTTTCACAGGAAATGTACATACAAAATTTTATGTAAATTACATTTAACTTATTAATGGGAGGTTTGGGGTGGTAGACTATTGTGATAGAAGCTCTATTCAATATGATTTATTTATTTTATGACCACTACATTAGCATCATCCATGACAGGTATGTCAAATATTTGGAGTAAATAAAAACTATATTGCAGCCAAGGAGCTGGGTTTGACTATTGATTTAAAATGTTTTCATTGTTTTTCAGGAATATAGGCCTACGTCTACATTATAATAAAAAAACAACTGACTTGACCAAATTCTGTGTGCACTAAGTGGGGTCCACTAAACGACAATACCAAACCCAACACCAGAGTTTGCTACCGCAAGGTTTTAGAGGGAAAACATTTCTAAAAAAGGACCAGTAAAAAAAACATTATGGAGTCTTCTGATTAAGAACCACTAAAAGTCACATAAGTCCAATTAATTAAGCTCAACGACACACTGGAAGGCATGATGGGTAATGGGGTCAGGATCCGTGGTGTTTAATGTGGGTTCTGATAACAAGGATTAACAGATACATTCGAAACCTTCCACCTGCAATAGACATGAGCTTATCAGGGGCTGCAGGGAGACAAAGCCATCCTGGCACTTCAGGCTAAATACTCTAATGTGACCTACACTAAGTGTTGTAGCACTTGTCATCGGATGCAATTAAGAGAGATAGAAGGAAGCGAGGCCTCCAGGGTGGAGCAGAGAAGTTTAAATCCACGCTACCTGGCAATCAATTAGCTGTGTGTGAATGACTAAGAGGTGTTTCATGCTGTGCTTCTTGTTGCACTGAAAACCGTGATGTACCCTGATATGCTGAAAGACATGCCTTACCGTTTACTTGTTGCTTGCAGTACTGTACTTGTGATTTAAGGCTCTCTCTCTACTCGCTGAGACTTGATATTGACCGCTATTGGGGTTTCATTAATTTAATGCAATTAAAAAATATTATTGTACAAAATGCACAAAGGGTGTGATGAAACAGAAGGCCCTAACCTGGTCTGTTAGTCTCTTAAGAAACATTCCTCATGGCAGTGTGGGATAGGCTAGAACACATTAATTGGCTGCGGCTAGAAACACGTCTGGGTGTTGTAAAGGCTTGTGGAGATGTGTTATCATGGCACGGGGTACAATAAACAGGTGTCATCACCGTGTTGCCAAAGGTGAAAGTAGCGCCAAACGGCTGCGATAGTGACAAATCAAAGTCCGCCCCGTAGTTTTTATTTTCTCCAAACACAATCCTCTAGGCAATTACCATGTCCACCCTCGCCAGGCATGCTGTGCAACACATCCGTCATGGGCCGGGAAGATGAGCAACCTATTCTTTAATCAAATTCCTTGGGTGACAGTGATGGTATTTCTAAGTATGGCTTTGTCAACAGGAGAGTGCCCACGCTGTGAAGGAGACACACCATCAGTGGATGACGCCCCTCCAGTGGACGCCTTTCTAATTGGACTTTTAATCCGGGGACACAGACGGGAGAGCGACGAGGTGTCAAAACATTAATGACGAAGGACAGTTGGGCAACCCTAATAAGACCCTAATCAGCGGAGTGCTGCCGCTAGGCCCCTTCCTTTAATGTCATCGCCCGCCGTGGTCATAGAACATGGTGATAACTTTGCATGGCAAATGCGATGCAGATTACTACAGCGTGTGAGGGGCTGGGGGGGATTGCAACGAGGTCAGGAGGAATGGGCTTTACAAGGACGACGTGGCTCAGTGCGCCCTTGCCTTTCCTACCCACGTCTTCCATTGCCTTGCAAGATGAGGGCTTCCTTTTCCTCCGTTTCTCAAACTGAGAAAAGGCGTTGTGATGGAAGCACCTTATCCCTGTGCGGGGACATGGAAGAGGACAGTGTTGGAATTACTATGCGCACAGCTTTCTGCTGTAATCGTGCAACAGCACAGAGACCTATTCCTACCAGACGCGATCAACAGCAATGTTGTTCTGGAGGGTCATTTGTGGATTGGATTGCCATACAATTCATTCTCAACCAGGAGACACCTTCCCTGTTGTTAAGTGGTTGCCCTATAGGCAGTCCTGCAGAAGTGGGTGATGCGCAATACAGGTAGCATTGTGGAATTGCGTGACATCCCCTGTAAACCACGGCAAAGACAAAGTAACAGCGCAATACAAATACAGCTAAAAGCTACTGATTTCCACCCTGTACCCCCAACGCACAGGAGAAAACGTTGTGCAGTGCAAGACAGTCCCGCAGATTTATAGTTCATAGTAATGCCTTTCTGAGTGGGCCTGCATAAGTTTGAGCCATGTTGGGGGGACTTTGGAGTGTGTGTGTGTGTGTGTGTGTGTGTGTGTGTGTGTGTGTGTGTGTGTATCACCTCCATCAGGGCTGGGTTTGTTTTGGAGCGCTTTTCTCCACTGGGGACCTATGATTTATGGGCGCATCTGTCAGCCATAATAAAGCTGCCTCTAATGAAGCCGGGGGAAGGTGACCTTCTGGGGGTTTGTGTGTGAATGCCACTGTATGTTTCCTGTACGTGTACTGTAGCGTGTGTTTGTGTGTGTGCCAGTGTTACCTGTACGTGTACTGTAGTGTGTGCTTGTGTGTGCCACTTATGTTTCTTGTACGTGTACTGTAGCGTGTGTTTGTGTGTGTGCCACTGTTTCTTGTACTTGTACTGTAGCGTGTGTTTGTGTGTGTGCCACTGTATGTTTCTTGTACGTGTCACAAGTGATAGCGTGTGTTTGTGTGTGTGCCACTGTTTCTTGTACTTGACAGAGAGTGTGACCCTCTCTGTGTGTGTGCTCTCTCTCTCTCTCTCTCTCTCTCTCTCTCTCTCTCTCTCTCTCTCTCTCTCTCTCTCTCTCTCTCTCTCTCTCTCTCTCTCTCTCTCTCTCTCTCTCTCTCTCTCTCTCTCTCTCTCTCTCTCTCTCTCTCTCTCTCTCTCTCTCTCTCTCTCTCTCTCTCTCTCTCTCACACACACACACACCACATAAATAAAATCAATATCTACTGTATATACAGGTGCACAATCCCAATACACCCCCAAGCCCTTCACCCCCTCCCTACTCACACACACACACACACACACACACACAAACGGCCTAGCACTGCACCAATAAATGTAGGCCACCTATTCCAGTGGGAATGGAGCGTCCATGAAGAGAAAAACCCTTTACGGTAGCTCCGTCAGCAGCAACTTACAGCACAGGGGGGGTAAACCCGGGAGGATGCACGAGCGAACCGAGGGGAGAGAAGCATGGGCAGACTGGGCAGGGGAGGACAGACACCGCAGTGGGGAGGGCTGCTTTCGAATCACCCTGCTGTTACTGGCTTCTGCTGCGCACATACCATATCATCCTTTCAGAAGGGAGCGAAGAGAGGGAAGGAGAAGACAAAGGGTGGGGAAATGTAGAGACGGAGGGGGGGTTAAGAGATGGAGAGAGCGGAGAGAGAATAACGGAGAAGACAGAGGGGGGGAAGAGAAAGGCAGGACTAGATGGAAGACAAAGAGGGAGATGGAGAGGAGACATAAAAGAGACGTTTTCCACTCCGTCCAGCTGCGCTGACTTCCTTTTGCACCAAGCGGTTTAGCTACAGCTTGCATAGGACGTCGAAAGACAATTTCCAGATCAATAGCCACTACAAGGGACCGCTAATTACCCCACTCACCAATCTTCAGACACAATCAGGAAATTGTAATTAACACTCCTCATGATAAAAGTGTGTCTAATACGCGTCAAATCATCGGCGGGGAAATAATTAGGTATTCTAATGATGATTAGGATGCTGCAAATGGCTTCCATTGAAGCCGATTCTTCGTCTCTAAGGGCTCTATCGGTGTTGATCAAAAACACTTGTCTTGTGTTTATGGCGCTAACTGGGTCATCGCACTGTTATTAACTGTGTTCCTACGGGTAACACGTTGAGATTCTCAAATAATTGCCCAACAACGTTCGTCAAAAGCCTCCAAGGATGGTTCAGTTCAGTGAAAGGGTTGCGTTTATAGGAGAAAACAAAGGTGCATGAAGGTCTTCATGAAACACACACACCACCAGTGGCATAAGTATTATTTCTGATTTAGGACTCAACTTCAACTGCCATTTCTTGAGCACATTTTGTTCATAATCTTAAAATATAACATAATTATGATAAATGTGTTGTTATTATTAGTTGCAATGCATGCTGGGTGCCTGCACAGTGAATCTGCCTCCAAAATAACACGCTTAACCTGTTCTATACTTTTCAAAAACCTGTTTGACATTCATTTTCCCCCCAAGAGGTGAAAATACATCATAATTAACCACGCAACATCTTAATATGGCTACTGTATAAGGTTCTAGCAGAATCCTCTCGATAGTTTGTAGATATTTAGGACTCTCACAGGGACGCCACAAGCTTTATAGAAAACCAAGTGACCTTTTCCTTTCCAGACTGGTGCAGTGTCCGAGAGCCTTTTATTACGTATTGATGCAGAGTCATCTACAAAGGCCAATGTCATGGCCGCGTGCAGTGAGTAATTCTACACATTGCTCCACTGCTTCCTGTTCAGCAGAGTAGCCCCCCCACTGCTTGCGCCAGTCACCTGCATGTCTCTCAGCATGTCAGAGGAAACCCCCTAGGCTGCTTTTCAACCACTCTCCTCCCATTCCAGGCCGTCAGTCTGAGCGTTAGTATATGACTCGATCAAGTTGTTTCCTTGTTAGCCGGTAACACTTTGCATCACACCACTCCTAAAGGCTGCACTCTCTGTGTTAACATTGGAGGTCTTTGTCTATAACGTGCTATTACATCAGGGCTGGCACGTTGAAGGTTTTTGGCATCTGTTGTAGTTATTGGCTTAATGGCATAATCTGGAGTAACTTCATTGGAATAGCCTAATTGTATCCTAAAAAGAACAGGCTAATTATAATGTTGTTACAACTAAAGCACACAAAACAAAAGCAGTGCACCATTATCAGACCATACAGTACAGTATGAATTGATAATCAATTATTATGCTGTATAAGGAACATAGAGTACATAGACAATCCATACATTAGGAAGAGGATGTGAAAGCAATATTTAACTGTTCTCTGTTTACAATGGCAGTGGGTGGTGCAGTATTTGAACAGTCAATGTCCCATTCTCTGTCATAGTAATGGATCTCCCCCTGTGCTAACCACTGTCTGTGGCCAAAGCTAACCTGTAGATCCGAATGGGAACCAGTCACAATGACAAGGGGTGTGAGGGGACATTAAATATTGAAACACATATCTAATTAAGGAAAAGGAAAGGAAACCTACATTAGGGCTCAGGACCAGGACAGCAGCTACAAAAAAAAAACGTTTGACGGCCAAATAGATGCTGAAAGGGTGGTAGGTATAGGAATACAGGACCTGAGGTTAAAAGTCTATTCTCCACAGGGTTGCGCCTCTGGTGCGTTAGCCATACTCTCCAGTGTCAGTCTTTTCAATTGGCAACTGTGATAATTGCCTGATATCTAACCAGGTGTTACTATTCAACACAATGGAGGTACATGGTAGGAAAGTTATGCAGAAAATAGAGCATAGTAGTATTTTATTTTTGGATTGTGTAAAGTGTAGGAGACGTGGGCCTATTGATTTTGCAAATACATCTGAATAAAATTAGGTAATTCATTACAGGTTTATACTGAAATGGGGAAGTTTGCATTTTTTTAAATTTTTTATTGTACGTTTTTATTTATGTGGGCAAAATGGCAATGATATAATTACATTTAATAGATTTAGGTTATTTTGACAGCACAATTACTGAAAGCACTTGCTGTTTGACTTGCATCACATTTATTTTAATATTCGTTTTGTATGATAAAATAATATTTTAAAAAATTATATACTTTGTTTATAATGATTCGTTCTTTGTTAGGTATGCTGGATCCAGCAATACAAAAGCTGGATTAGCTAAGGGTAAAGTGAGTCGGACATTGTAGAGTAGAGAGCAAGACCAAAAGGTACAGACCAATCATGAGTATGCAGACAGTGGCACATTTTTGTTGTCTCACAAATGGCAAACTGGATTTTTTTATTTGTTTGACTTAAATTTGTTGTTTGGACTGACTGAGTTAAACTTGTCCCTTTAAATTTCTTTATTTATGAAAACGAGACCTGGTGCAGAAAAACATTTCCACTCTATAACAGTTCACACCCCCTCAGTGACAGTCTGAACTTAATTCTCTTAGTTATTGCTTTATTTAAAATGTCATGAGCTCGGAGTACAGAGCCACAACAAATAGAAAGATGTGCTGCAGTTGAAAAATCCTACGCATCAGCCTTTTGAGATAGTGTGGTGGGGGCTGCAGGGAGCACATATACTAATCCAATATTCAGCTATTCTACTTCAGACCGCCCAAAACATTATATTGTAGATCAATCTATATCTATGTGTACAAGGTGTTCCCAAACACCCCTTTTTCAGCACTTCAGCAATGTGGAAGCTATTTTATACCTTAGTTTTGCTTGGAAACGTATGATATTTTGAAACAGATGACTTTCAAGCGGCATGCATTATCTACTTGAATAAATCAAACTGTCACTGCTTGAGACAGCAGGCAATGAATTCAGACAAAACAGATGTGCAACACTTGACCTTTTCTTTGTTTAATAGAAAACCAGGGGAACAGAAATTAAATAGAGCACTGAAATGCAAACAGGCCCATTTTTTTCCACAATATACATAAAAGAGCACAGCTGAGTTTATCTATTAGGACAAAAATAAAACTAACCCATTTAAAACAAATCTGCAAAATTAATAAAAACAATATAACAATAGTATAAACTAAGGGTCTCGATTCACCCTCGTTAACGTATACCAAAATGCACCAACTGCAATGACTGCAAAGTTGACATGATATCCAATTGCACAATACTTTGTATACTGACAGTGTAATATGTACGCCCAGTGATCAGTGCCATGACATGTCTAGGTCTGGCCTTCATAGAGGGATATCATATAACTGGCATAATAACTAACATACATGCATTTCACAAGTTATTATTGCCTTTTGTAAGTTTATATATGTTAGATTTTTTTTCCATCTTTCTCTCCTATTGTAGTCTATAGTCAGCTATTTCTAAAAATAAGTTTACAGTATGCCCTGATGTAACACACTCCTTCATAATCTTAAGCCTTAACATCTAAGACTTCACAAGTGTACACCAATCATTGTGTTATCAAAGAAAGCTCCCTGTCCTTATCCACACGGATACCAATACAAGAGGAAAAACAAACTGGCTCGTGGCAAACAGAGGTTTACACAGGCTACCCGTGCCTCTCACTACTCCAAAACGGAGGAGGGGGCAGGCCGCGCGCAGCAGTTGGGCCGTCGGACATTTTTCAGTAGGGACCTGAAAACGTTTTGCCTCCTCTTGTTTTTCCTACCGTGACGCGGGGACTCCACAGCAGAGATGGACTTCCTGATGGAGGTCTGGACCATGATCTTCTTCTCCTGCTCCTTGATCTTACACTGCAGGTGACTCTGAATGGCGAAACCCAGGGACTCGGGGTCCACTGAAGCCCCGTACACCTCCCAGGTCATCCCCTGGTCGTCCCACAGCACGTCGTGAACACTCTTCCCCCTCTGCTTCCCTGACTCCTCCCCATTCTTACGCTCCTGTTCCAGCTTCTGCTTGTTGGACTTGGCCTCTTTCTTGGACACCGCCTTGCTTTTGTCCTTTTTGCTGTCTGGCTTGATGACTGCCTTGGGTTTAGTGTCCTCTGCTGTTGGTTGCTTTGTGGCCGGTGGGACCACTGCCGGTTTGGACTCAGGTGTGACCACTGCCGGTTTGGCTGGAGCAGGCTGGGGCAGAACACACAACACTGTGTTTTTCTCTGATTTGGACTGGCAAACGCCAACCGCTCCCGAGGACGACTCTATTTGTGAAGACAGAGCAGGGAGCTTGGCTGACTGAGACGGCGTTTCAGACACCAAGGGCTTCACTGCGCCAGACTTGCTACTGGAGTTTGACGCTCCACCCTGACGGTGACTCGCAGGATCCGCTGGTTCCTTCCGGCTGCATGGTTCAATGTTGATCTGATAAACGGGTTGTAGAGGCGGAGGCCCTGGCTGGACATTGCATTGAGAGGACGAGCCCGGCTCTTTGGGCTTGGCCCCTAGCCGGGTGTCCTGGTGCAGGGCTGCAGCTTCTGCCCCGGCAACCGTCGCCGTGCTCTGGGTGGGGCACAAGCCCGTCTCCACGGATAACTTTTCTGCCCTGAGGTCAGCAGAAGCGGGGAGTGGGCACGTTCCCATGTGGATGTGTGAGGGCACCAGGTGACGGGGGCCTGCACTGCTGTCTACCTGATAGACCACCGCCAGGCTATGGACTTCCTCCCGTGGGACAGCGCCAGGGCTGGGTCTGTAAGGAACGGAGAGGGGAAGCAGGCTGGGGCTGGTGGAGACCGCCCTGTTGCATACGTTGGCTACAGCCTGGACCTCCACGTCTTGGCACTTCTTGATGGGGGTGGAGGCCAGCGAGGCGGTCATGGTGGATGCTTCCCTGTAGAGCTTATCCTGGGGCTGCCGCTGCTGCTCGTGGGGGACAGTGGACGCCGGACCGGCCTTCGAGACCATCTGCACAGGAGCTGGCCTTTCCAGGGGAGCCTGGGGCGACGTGACGGAGGACTCCCTCAAGGACGCTCGCTGAGGGTTATTCAAGGGGATCTGTGGGACTTCCGATGGTTTCAAATCTGGATGCATGGGAAAGATTGCGTCCTTGTTCGTAAGCCCTACATCCGCCGCTTTGCTCTTGGGCGGAGGTGGGATGGTATTTACGGCAGCTGCAATGTCCTTGCTTGGAAGCCTCTCTATTGTCCCTAGGGTCGCATGTTCCACTCGGGGAGGACTTGGAGAGGCTGTCTCAGGCACACACACTTTTGATGCCTGCTGTGGACACTGTGATTGAGTGGGTGGGCTGGTGGTGGGGCCTAGCTCTTTAGATTTCAAGGGCAGCGGGGTGTCCTCATTTGTAGTGGCAGAAATAGCGTTTGCATTACCGAGCTGGGGTGTCAGCTTGTCAGAGGCTGTAGTCTTTGATTCACAGGCTCGGCTGGGCTTTTGATTGCTCAGAGTGACATCTTTGTGGCTGTCGCCTACGAGTGACTCCGTAGCAGCAGACACTCCAGCGGGCTGTGCCGTGGGTTCCACACGCCCCTCCTCCCCAGAGCTCGGCCCTTTTGCTTTGCAGTCATTTGTCTGCGCGTCAACTTTGGGTGGTGCGATGGCAGACGACAGGACAGCCTTACAGATATCCTTCTCCTTGGCTGGAGTTACCGTTTTTAAATTAGCGTTGTCATCCCTCCGGCCCTCTCCAGCCTCTTTCACATCTCGAGTCAGAGACAGGGTTTGTTTTGCGGTCTGTGGGTCTCCACCAATCAAAATACCAGTGTTTCCCTGGTCTCGATTGGTGGGTGGGGCCGGTGCCCCGCCTCCAGCCACTTCTCCTCCCTTGGACGTTGTTTGAAAATTGACTGAGGTCAGACAACTGTTTTCCTGTGCATGTTCTGTGGAGGTAAGGCTGGGGGTCGGAGTGAGGTTTAGGTTAGGTTCCTTAGCCCAGTTGGCATTTGTCTCCTTGTTACCAAGAACGTCCATTCCAGCCAGCTGAGGCACCATCTGGACAGTGACTGTCCTTTTTGGGTTAGTTCCCATGCTTTAACTACTGCAGAGTCGGCAAAAACTGTAGTAATCCAAGCACGTTTTTTTTTACACAGAAGTGTGAAATCCTAAAAAGCAGTTTTGTCGTTTCTCCTAAAGCAAGAAAATAATTTGAAAAATGTCTTAGTCTTAAATGTGAGATGCATAATAAGTTATCAATAAAAGTCTAACATCTGTTTGATCTTTCTTTAGTATGGCCCAAAAAAAAACTTTTTTTTCTTCCAAAAGATTGTTAGTTGGACAGGATAAGACAGTATGAACACAAGCTGAATCTAGCACACCTCTGAAGGGAGGCTGAGCAGCGGCTCAATTCCGATGAAAATAGGAAAAACATAAAGACACGGCATGCTTTAACAATGATTTAGTTATAAGGTATTATGTAACTATTAAGACCAAATCAAAATGGAAGTTTGTCAATTAAATGTAAGTTGGTCAAAACTGTTGAATATTTAAGAACTATTTAAAGGGATTCAAATGTGTTTTAAGGATGGTCAAATTTAATTAAGGAAATATTTGATGTGATATAAATCTGCACAAGACACAAGGTCTTAGATTATTGTGGGAAAACCTGTCGTATTGAGGGAACAAATTCAGATCTTTTCACATTGCATCCTGAACATAGATCAATAGAATGCTTATTCTCTATTGTCATCTTACCTGCTCTAAATGTCTTATGTGTTGTGTTTGCTCACACTGTGACATTTACATTGTTTGTGCCCCTTTGTAATATTTCAACACTATTTAATTCTCTGTCTTTGTAGGTAACCTGGTATGGCTGCAATTCCATTGTCATATGTGCAAAATAACTGTTTCCTATGAAGTGATTATACACCAATGATGTCTTCTGCTGATCACATGTGTAAATAGCCTTTGCTGAACTGGGAGATAAAAACGCTGACTAACACTTTTATTGTGGACAAAAGGATACTCACAAATGTGAGGCCTACTTCTGAAGATTTAGATGCCTAACAGCAGGATCGTCATGCATTGTAACTGAACCTTTTTCCCAAGATATATCCTAATTATTTCAAACTGAACCTTTTTCCCAAGATATATCCTAATTATTTCTATCCAACTTATTAGAAATCACATATCTTGCACATAACTGCCTTTTATTGAGATGCAGTGGCATTGAAAGTCAATCTAAAATCATGACGAAGTAACAATAGGCTGATGTTATTTTGGTGGTAATAGACGGATCTTGTTATATGATGCTCTATCCTTACATCATATCTAACAACATAGGGAACACTTTGTATGTGAAACAAAAGTTTAAAAATGTTTTAAATTTCTTAAATATTGTTAAATCTTCAAAAATAATATCCAACAGGCATAGACATAAAATGATTTTACAACTAAATAATAACAATTCACAGGAAGGGGAAAACAAATATATCTTTATGTTCGTAACACTGACGAAAAAATACATGAGTCAACAGCTACTTGCAGAATCATCCTACCATGACTGTTTCCCAGTGGGTTTAAGGTGCCCTTTATCGATACACTGTAGGGGAATATTGACCACATTTTAATTAACATGAGCTTGAACATTTATAAATAGTTTTTTGGGTGCATTTGAACGTAGGTCTCGCTAATATTGGCCTACAAAGATTTAATATACTAAATCTTCTTTCACACAAAAAGCTAACTAAGCCTTTAAAAAGCCAGGGAATAATAATTGAAAGTCTAATTCCATCTGTGATTCGAATGCTGGTCACTGGCATCAAACAAATGACGAACGACCAGATGCAAAAGAAAGAAGAAATCAGGTGGATACCACATTATAACCATACCAATTAGGCATGTGCCCATCCCACTCTCGGAATTCCAGGACCACACTACAGGATTTGACCTTGCGGATTCATATCATCATCTGGACAAAACAATGGCAATCACACTCTGTGAAATCAGAATATATATCGCCTACCTTGAGAGAAGTTGCCTCCCTTTCACATCATGGTAGGTTTAATTACTGGGTAGATTGGACACTGTTCTCCGTGCCGCCGAATATCTATCTCAACTGATTATCAAGAATATCAAGCGAGTGTCTGTGACATAAAGCCACGCCTTCGAGAGGATGTTCGGAACGATTCGGAATATGGGTCCGGTAAGGTACTCCAATTGAGTCAAATAAACATTTCAGATTTTCTCCAGTGTTGCGCGCAGATTAAGCTCCGGCTGCGTGCCATGACTCATATTCCTTTGACTGGCTCCTCATCCAGCTATAGACGATCTCATCAAACTTGTTCTCAGAGGTCCACTAACGCAATGACACTGAAGTAAACACTTTGTGTTACTTCCTGGGCTTCGCACCTTGCCGGACAGGACAAATGAAAGGAAATAAAGAATTTAATAACATGATGATTAAATAAATACACCAACCCACAGCCTACCAAAATAGTATAGCCCTACAGAACACAGTCGATAATACAGACAGCCTACACTTATATGTACCTTGCTTGTCGGTATTAGTAAACATAGGTCATGCATTTTCGACTTTCACTATAACCATTTAATTTATGTTTTACACGCTTCAATGATATTGTATTGCACCTGTATGGAACATTTTTATGTTAAGGTGCTTATTCGACTGCCCCTTTCCAATGAGAATGAATTACCATATTTTCTATTTTAGTTTTGTCCGGTGTGCATGGTTAATACTTCCTAAGATATATATGCATATTAGATGGGCTGGGTTGTTCCAAATTGATTCACTTGGTCGCATGTTTTAGCATACATAGGCCTATACATTACTATTCAGCAGACACGAGTTTAGTGATGTGGAGGTTACACATGCTTGTCGTACCTAATATTTTTTTTAATCTCACCCTTGTCGTAGCACGACAGTGGACCGTGTAGCCTAGGCATACTCTGTTTTGGCAAACACATGTAGTGAACTAATGCCAAATACATTTGAATAAAAAGTACAGTACAAGAAATAAGTATATAAAAGCCTACTCTTCTGCACAAAGCTTACCTATAACAAACATGACCACAAGATGGCGACGAATTAAGATCTGACACATGTAGGACACCTCTCCAATGTAGAATCAACACGTGGGTCATGTTCACTCAGACAATACGGTGCAATGCCTGAAATTACAGATTTTTTAAAATAAACATTTTAACCTATCATTATAGGATCATAGCATACTACGACCTGTAATAAGAGATTTTATAAACATGCTATGTACTAAAGTTAGATGGTATGTGTATTTATATTTTATAAGTGGATGCAACGACAAACATTTTAGGTTGCAACTAATTATATAACGTTACGTGGAACGTAGCCCATGCTGGGAGCAGATGTCAACAGAACAAGCTATCCAAACACATTAACTGCTCTGCTGCACGCATCTTTGCAACATTTGATAGCTTGCTAGTAGTAATCATCTACAAGTCGACACATCTAACTTTATCCTTTGAAAATAAACAAGGGCAGCGAGTGAACGGCGTTATAGTCGCTGCTCGAAGTAAGGTTAAGTAAGTTAACGGTTGCTAGCAAACAAAACCCTGAATAAGACTATTCTTATGAAGACTGAGCTAACATTATGATTAGCTAAAACTAAGACTAACTAACGTGTCTTATTATGAATGAACAGCTTTAGCTACCTAGCTAGCCAGCCAACGTAAGCTTGTTAATGTTCATAGCTTCTTTTTTGTTTTGACGCAGTAGGCTATATTCTACGCTATTCTTATCAACCAATTAGGATTACGTGTCTTATAGCTACCTTGCTAGCAACCTCGGAAACTTGATATTTTTTTATATTTGATATAGAACGTACTGATCTGTGATGTGTCGTGTCTGAGTAACGTAGCTAACGTTAGCCTAGCTAGTAATGAGATAAAGCCAAGGCAAGGGCCTCCCCAAGTCGTAACTTTCATTAACGTCGTTTTTTGGGGGTAACATTTCCGAAAGTCATGTCTTCTGCACTTATTTGAGTTAATTAATAATCACGGTGCTTCTCAAATGTAAAACTTTAGTTAATGACAAATTTTCAAAATGTAGTCGCTTGAGTCTTGGATATTGTTTTTGTTACTGTTGATTATATACGTTCTACTGTTAAATTTATAGAAAATGCTGGGGTTCATCTGGCAGTATGTCTACACCACCTTCCTTAGATACTGGCTGAAATGGCTCATCAGACAGGTAACTGGAAGATGCGAGCTGCAGAGGATATGTGCAGGATTCAAGCCTGGAGCTATCAGAACGACGAAAGCAGGTGCTATTGTATTGAATTATACTGTACTTTGTTCATACACATTTAGTCAATTTGGACCCTGTGCTAACATTTCAGTTGTGTCCCCATGGTAGAATTATCTCTTAAAGCATCAAAGAGCAAGGTAAGCATCTTATTTTTTCACCTTCTGGGGAAAATTCTGTTCCATAATTTACTGACTTTTGGTGTACTTGTTTCCTGCATGTCTTTATACTGCAACTGCCATGAAGTTCTTAGGTGTAAAGTACAAAATTGCCTGTCACATTTCCTCTACCACTGTTCCTTATCTCTCCCACCTCTCTCTATCCTTTGTTCACTCCTACCAAGGTTTTAAGAGGTGCTTTAGAAATAAGCAAAGATGACATTGATCAGTCTGTGGAGCAGATCATTCAAGAAAAGAAGATCATAGCACAGAAAGATCCCATGTAAAGCCCCTCACCTCCGCTTTTCATGGGTTTTGATTATTATTCCTAATATTTGCTTGTTTGGTCAAATTTCACACTCCGCCTCTGTCTGTTATACTAGGTTTCAGAGGAACCTACACATGTGTTTAGTACAAATAATAGGATTCAGGGACTTGTACTCTTCTGTGGAGGAGTTAAGGAAGGAGGTTTTTGACTCGGACAAAGCAGAACATGAGGAAATGCTTTTGAAGGTATGACAGCTGTGCTTTATGTTTTAAATTTGTAAAGAACAAATATTAGTTTAACCAATGACTACATTCAAACTGTAAATTATACACTAAATATTATATATATTTTTTATGCTTGAGGATGGAAGTACTAACCACAGGTCCTTTGATGAGTGTATATTATCTGAAAGTGTGTTGCAATTCGTATATCCTCAGTTATGGGAACTGTTGATGCCAACTGTCAAACTGGAGTCCAGGGTCACTAAACAGTGGGGGGACATTGGTTTCCAAGGAGATGACCCCAAGACAGACTTCAGAGGCATGGGCATGCTAGGTCTTACCAACCTGGTGTGAGTAATTTAATTCAAGTAATAGATGGTTATTAGTCACCTCCAGGTATTAAACAATTTTCTGATGTATTTTACAAGATATATTGATGCTGTATTAATTTCCTTTGTTACAGTTTCTTCAGTGAAAATTACACAGAAGAGGCTCGACAAGTGCTGTCCCATGCGAACCACCCCAAACTAGGGTATGGCAAATAACTTCAGTTTCTTAGGGGTTTCAAACATTTTTGGTAAAAAAAAGAAAAACAAAGAAGAAAACTTGATGCGGAAAATTTAAACCATGTACAGTCTTGAGTCAAATCATGTAGTCAACTGCAGGTAAAGCTCTTCAGCAGCTCCAAACACAGAATATCAATAATCAAATCTGTCTGAAGTGTGTAGTACTATGTTTTGTTCCAGGTACTCCTATGCCATAGTAGGGATCAACCTGTCAGAGATGGCTTACAGCCTCCTTAAGAGTGGTGCACTGAAACCCCATTTCTACAACACCGTACAAGGCAGTCCCCAGTTACTACACTTTCATCAGCTATATTGTGAGTTTGAAAATCAAGTGGTGTATAGATGATATGCTATTTATTCAGTATTGGGGTCTTGCCCTTTTTGAATAGTGTCTAAACCTACCTGGTTTGTTCCCCAGGTTACTTGGCCTATGAGTTTGATAAATTCTGGGTGGCAGAGGAGCCAGAAAGCATCATGGAGTTCAATCGCTACAGAGAACAGTTCCATGAAAATGTCAAGGCACAGCTTCTGGACCCTAACATAGTTCTCACATTGATTGTCAATTCCCCAAATTGAGCAAACAACCAATACTAACACGGGATTACTTATCTATGATCCTAAATGTTTTTCTCACACAAAATATATATCAATATTTCTAAATCATTCACCAGGGAACTACCTTGAAAACATTCCTTGAACTGTTCTTCCAAATTTCAGGACACAAACTTTTGTTGTGGTGATTGAGTAAAAAAAATCCCAGTTTATTAAAAAGTGGGCAAATTAGTCCCAGTATTGTAGTATTGTTGTATATTTCTGGCTATTTTATTTTTTGGTGAAAACAATAGTCAAAGAACTAAGTCATTAGTCTAAATAAGTAGTGTGAATTACCTTGTTATAACAATACATAGTTAGAGGAATTACAACTTAAATAATCATGTCTGGAGTCATAATACGAATAAAACTGACATAACATTACTTTTGCTCAGGAATTAAATATTTATGTTAGTGCAAGAACCGTTCTTGAAAGAAACAATGTATAATTTGTGGTATCTTGGATGCTCACTTTTGTTGTCCTGGTAGGGATTAAATGTATGCCCTGTGCATGTTTTAATGCGTTGTAATTGATACGATATATATATATCAAAACTGCAGATGGTGCTAAGATCATAATGGTCGATAAACTTTACTACCCATTTGTCAAATCATTTGTATGGTATTGTGTGCACTAAAGCACACTTTGTATGGTCTTGCCTGTTTATTTATATGATGTGATTTGCTCTGGATTATTTGTAATTTTATATATCCAATATTAACTACTTTGTAACGACTGACAGTGTTCACTCATGTTGATAATAAACATTTGGACGTTAAGTTTTCTTTTGTGAATACTGCCGATGACCTACAGTAGAGTGGTTGTCTGTCTATGGAAAAATATTAACTAACGATGCTGAAGTACACTTATCAAAAAAGCATTACACTTTTCTGTATTTCACATGTATTCAAAAAGTATATTTTTAATTCACATAAATATATTTTGAAAATGAGCCAACATGGTTTGCAATACTGTAACCAGGTGTTTGATGAACGTTATACAATGATCTAAGGCATGATTCAAAGTAGCAATCCATTAATCTACAAGTGCCAATTATAAAAAGTAACCAAACAAAGCAAACAATGAGGACCAATTGAAAAAAGTCAAGGTTCCTTAAATATATTTTGTTATAAATATAAAAAGGAACACATTCTTTTCAAGCAATGTCACTTTAAAATACTATCAGTGTAACTAACAGCTACAAAATACAGACCATATACAATATGTCTATTTACTTTTACACAAAGGATTTCATAATTTCCACATTCTGCATTTCATCAGACGAGTACAATCCATGCACATTGTGAAACCTTTTAATAGAGATCCAAAATACTTGTTAATGGTTCCACTTCAAAAGTGGTGTGCACTTTTTTCCTCATTCCATTCGTTTTCAATTTCAGTTGGCAGCTTCCATCTTCTTCTTTGTGACCATCATGACCCTCTTAAGCTGCTCAAACGACACAAACATCACAACGTTCCAAGAGCCCAGTCTCAGAAATGAGGGCACAAATCTATGGGGAGCATAACAAAAAACAGGCACATTAGTAGGCTAGAGCAAGACTCACCATGCAAAGCACAAGTGAAACCGTCTTGATGGGGTTGGCTTTGTATAGCCACCATGGTGGAATAGCCTACTGTACTGTGTTGAGCAAAACACTGTTCACCAATGCCGTTAATGGACTAAAAAAGCATGCAAACCCTCAAAATCTTCAATCATGAAAGGATGAGGAGTTGGGAAGTGCAGGAGCATACCCTTTGTAGAAGGCTGTGGGCCCTTCTTTGGTCATCATGGTCCAGGCACAGTTGATAGCACTTTTATACTGGCTAGGCGGAGAGTTCATATAGCGTGTCTTCACCACATCCACTGGGGAGGCAACCACTGTGGTCACAAAGCCAGCACCAAACGCAGACAGAAAGTGGCATGGAAGATTGTCTGTGGGAAGCAACAGCTAAGTCACATATAGACAATATTATCAATGGTACAACTTTGATCCATAAACATTGCTTAACTGTAAAGATTTTGTTCCTTGCTATATTGAATAGAAAATGATTTCAACATTCTGTTGTGAAATCTTATGAATGGGGTAATATAATGTCAATCACTTAGATAAATGTGTTACATGTTTCTGCAAAGGAGACACAATGTCCCATGCTAGCACGTTTTATGTTATCAGTGGACAAAAGAGTCAAAGTGGCAGGAGGGTGTGCGGGATTCTGCCCAATCAACTGTCGTGTTGCTTTGACGTTGTGCTTGTGCGTGAGTATGTGTGTGAGAGCAGTTTTGCTTTTGTGTGCGAATCTTCTGACCTGAGAGCAGCTTGTGTTTGAGGATAGTCTGCTTGATGAGGTCATAGGTCACCAGCTCAGTGCAGTTAACCAATGCGTTTCGGGTAATGTTGGGCAACGTGCCTGGAGACGCAATTTGGTTAGTGTAATCAATCCCTATTACATTACAGCTACAGCAAAGATTTTAGAAACAACACATCAGTAGACTACATTTCTGAAAACAGTTGAATAAGATGAATTACTGTAAGTTTAATTACTATTATTATCTATTTCAAAGACCATTACCGTCTGAGAATTGCAAATGATTTACTAACTCCTTTGTAATAGAGTACAAGATAGAAGTAGACGGGTAAACACTTTTGGCTGACCAACAAACCGGTGTAGCTGAAACAGTATGACTACGATTTCAGCACGTGTTAACTACGGGTAAATACATAGGTTCCCCCTGTGAACCCGTGAAAGCCATGGTAAGCGAAAGCACACACCTTTCCAGAGACCGCGGATGCCCTCGTTCTGAAAGATGTGTTTGTAGGCCTGCATGGTGCCATTGTAGCGACGGGCCACCCCCTCCACATTCATCTGGGCCTGGAAGCGCACCTTGACCACGTCAGTGGGCTGGGCAAAGGTCACGGCCATGGCCCCTGTGGTGCAGCCAGCTAGGATAGAAATCCCTACACCTGCATCTGCACAGGGACAAGACATAAGGAAGACGGAAGACTAGATGGATGTGTAAATGATACTGCCCATTTCCAGTGTAACGGATTCTTCCACAGTACTGGAGGATGATTCACCCACAGTTAACACTTAGGGCTCAGTGTTAGACTTAGAACATGCTTATGGAACTCCACATCATGTAAATCATTCATATGAGTAGGTTCATGCAGGTTCAAAAAATCTCCTCAATACACTTACTGTCTTTACCACCAGAATAAAAGTTCTTGACATTGTCATAGAAGCCAATTCGGACAGAGGCAAAACACATCTGTCTGTGAAGTCCTGCTACCAGACCGTTATACAGAGACTTGGGCCCCTCTGTCCGGACCATGGTACTGATTGTCCCAAACACGCCCTTGTAACGGATGTCTTTTGTTAAGGTTTTCTCTCCTTGAATCTGGTGATCAATAAGAGGACAGATAGGAATGTGAAAAACATGTTAACGGATAAGTGTTTATTAGATGTTCACACTCTGCATCAACAGCAACAGCAACCTACTCTTCTCACAAAATTCCTAGTCTTATGCTACCAACTGACACAATACATTAAATAACACCACAATAATAAAAAAAATGTATCATAAAATAAAAAATTATGGAATGGATGCAAATCACTGAACCATACCTGTAATCGAACTTTGGCTGTGTCCAGAGGGAAAGTGAACAGATCAGCTATGCAGGCAGCAAGGCCAGCACTCAGCATCTTTACCCCCAGAGGAGGGGGCACATCTGAGGGCTTCAGTCCCACCATGGGTCCTACTGTTAGGTGGAAAGAAATTAAGATCATCCTATCCTCTTTACCTTCATTGGGTTCCGGTCAGCCAGCGCATCACCTACAAAATCCTTCTCCTCACCTAAGATTATCCCTACCCATATATTACATTCCTCTACATAACTTGACCCCTCCCTACCTCACTGAACTCCTCCAACTCTACCATCCTACCCGTACATTGCATTCCTCTTCAGACAGGCAACTGGTCATTCCCACAGCAAAACTTAAGCATTTAGCATTTTCTAGGGCAGCACCTAAACTATGGAACTCTCTCCCTCCTCTAATTCACAATTCCAGCTCTCTATCAATCTTTCAAACCCACCTTAAAAGCTTAAAAATCTTTTCACCCTAGCCTACCCTAATTAACTCTGTTTAGAATCCGGTATAATTCTTCTACTGATATGCTTTCCTTTTGTTATACTTAGAACTGTTGTTGCTCTCTGTCCGTTCTCCCTGATTCTGTTTAATTGTTAATTTTTGGCATGTTTTCAATGTAGATATTGTGAAGCGTCTTTGGGTGTCGGAAAAGTGCTATAAAAATAAAATGAATTATTATTATTATTATTATTAATAATAATAATAATAATAATAATAAATGTCACAGAATCCTCGTCTTATAACAGAACATTTAAGTATGATAACTTCATCAACTTAATTAAATCTGAGAAAATGTATATACCAAAATACTTAATTAGTAATAAGTCATTCTTAGGCAAAACAATTATAAAATAAATTGCTATGTTGGTCTAATCAAATATGCACATCCAGTTCCACGATTTAACTAGTTCAATTAAAAATTATACTTTTTAAATGCATATTACATTTTATGATGACTAACAGTTATAAACACAGTACAGAGCATGTACTTACATTGTTACCCGTCTGACAGACCTTTTCAACTGTGAAACTTTGAAATGACCAAATTATAATCCAAGAAACATCCCGTTCTGGAGAAAAGGGAGACACATCTCTACCTTCCTATTTATATGTGTGTGATTTTTTATTTATTTACTGTTTTATGACTTCCCCCTGTGAGGCGTTACCGAGTACCAAGTACCGTCCAAATCAAAGTCCAGTAGTTTCAAAAAGTCAATGTCTAATTTCAACACCCGACCACCAGACGATACTTTCGAGGAAAACAAGTCAGCACTTTCCCCCTTGAATACCTTGTTAAAATATGATGACAAGTGACATCCCTACTAGTAATATAGCAAGTATTGTGCAGCATCCAAGCATTTATCTAATTAGTAATTAGATATTCTCAGACAAAGTTAAGCCTACCATTTCAACCAATCACAGTCAAGAAATTCAGAGAGACCCATCAGAGCAGCTGATGCTGTACTCGCCTAAACTTTTAGCCAATGCCAGTTGAGGAGTGTCATGTATGCAGTACTAGGGCCATGAGATTTCTGCGTTACGCAAACACGTGCTCAGTCGCAGAATGCCGCAATACAACTTAATTCAAATATAAACGTTGAAAGTCATGTAATGTAGCTTTTATTTTATTTATGCCCCACAGTTAGAGAAAATATCCTATAATAATTGAGCATTTAGACTATGTATTAATGTACTGTAATGTAATGTATTAATTGCAATGAATTATTAATAAGTCTTGAAAAAAGTTTTTTTTTTAAAGACTAAAGAGCATAGTTTCTATGTGAACGCTCTCTGACGGTTCTAAAACTGTTCTATCTGCAATCTTTAAAGGGCAAGCAACTCTAATAAACGAAGTCATGACAGTCTGTGGCACAATAGAAGCCTTAACAGTGCATACAATTAACGTAAACATAACTGATAAGCTTTATATCACAATAATAAGCTTTCATATATGCATTTATTATTGAATGAATATTATGAACCGGATCTGTAGTTTTACTACTGTTAACATTTAAATAGGCCTAGCATTTTTTTTGCTGTGTTTTAACAGTTCTGCATATACAAAATCTAAAACATTTAATTATATATACAAAATGTAACAAATTCGTTTTATTAAGAGTTATCGACACATTGCAACATATTGTGGCAACACACAATATTTGTAAGGATGTCAAGTCAAATGTATTTATCAAGCACATATGTGCATCAAAAATTTGCATATAATAAGTGTTTATAACAAAAATAGATATTGAGGTTGTAGAGGGATAAATAATTTAACGCAACTATATGTAACTGTTATCTAGTAAAGGATTATCAATCAATGTCTTCTGATAGCACATTGTAATGTCTATGGGAGAATGAATAAATCGGGTTTCGGATCAGTCCTTTAAGTCTAAATATTTAACACAAATTTTGTCTGCCACGGTATCTCTCGCAAAACTGTGACGAATTGCCCATTCTTGATACTTGGTCTGTGTTCGGAATCGCCTACATAAATACTATCTACAACATACTCAATGAGTACGTACTGTATACTGAATACTTAAACCGAAATCTAGAATACAACCTTTTTACAAAGATTTGATTATGTTGTTAGTAGGCCTATACTCAACTGGAACATGTGACAAACCCAGGCATTTTTGTAATTCCATCAAAGGAAGTTGTGGAATTGCATTTTGGGGCATGAAGCATCCTCTAGTAGCCTCTGGGGTACTCAACATTTCCCCAAGTTTTATTAGGCTATGTCATCCATACTCAAATTTCACATGTACCGTTGACATACTGCATACTAATTTTTGGTCAAACTAGTATGGCGGGTGTGCATAGTCGGCGTTTTCGAACATAGCCTTGGAGTGCAGTCGTTGATCGTGCTAGCGAAATGGAGAAGGGTTCCCGCTATAGGCGTAATGCAGTGACCACTAGCATTCAGCATGTCTTCATTGCGAAGGTTAGGGAATATAATTATACTAAGGAAACGGTAGGTGTCACTAAAAATCACCTTCTCCAGAAACTACTTAGTCACTAAGGTCAAGTGAACAAGTGACAAAGTTCGCCTGATAAGAAATCAGCCTTTAGAGGTTGTTTTCTCTCTCATAACCCTTTCTCTAACTGCTGCGTCAAACCACCACCCACATTATGTAATACTACAGTACAACCCTTTAGTTGCCTAATGGTCCATTTGTTCCATATAGAAATCCAATACACTGTGCAGTAGGCTATATCTATATAAAAATGTTGTAGGCTATATTGTGCAGTGATGATCCAAGTAAAAGTATTTTTAAAAAGCTGCAACTTGTACTGATAATGATCTACATAACACGTCTTATCTGTCAGTAAGTTAATTTATCACAGATGGATGAGTCCATGAGGACTTAATAACGCAGTCAGTCTGGCTCTGGGCTGAACCATGGTGCAGGACCTATCGACTTAAGTGAGGACATAGAGAAGTGAGGACATAGAGAGTGACGTCCAAACAGAATAACTAGAACGGGCGGCCACCAAACAACTCAATCGGTCTCCCTCATTACAACACATGTTTTTATAGAAACCAACTTCACAATGCTTAATCTTAGATAACAGGCGAGAAAGAGGCCCATCTCAACGAGCAGCTGTTATTGGACAACGTAAGCCACACCCCTGCCAGGAGTCCGTCACAACACAATAGGAGAAATGAATGGAGGAAGAAGGTGGTTTTGTGCAAGCACATCGACTTTATGGTGTGACTACTTGACACTACTTGACTACTTCAACTAAATGGTATATATTTAAAACAAGAACACCCTCAAACATATCATGTTTTATCTTAGTTTTTAAATTGTGATAGTAATATCGGGTAGTCAAACATTCCTATTTGGTTACCTACTCCAGTTAAATATAATAGGCCTACAAACAGAATCGTACTCAGTGATCGACTGTCCTAAATGTAATGTGTTTTGCTGTGACAGTGAAACTGACTTCTCTAGGTGTATTTTAATTTTTTTCACCACCAGAGGGGGTTAGGTTTCCACAAATATTCCATAATGCAGCCACACCACGTCAATACATCAGCAGTCTTTGGATATATTTGTTGTGTAGCATAGGATTAATCCTACTATATTTTTAATAAGTTAAAGTGGTACAGAACCTTTATCATGAGTCATGTACAGCAGACATTGAAAACCCATTTACATTGGGGGAAAAAAAAGATTAAAAAACATAAAAAAGTAAAAACATTTAAAAAGACCAGCTTTCAGTTTGCTGACAGTGAGAATGGAAGCAGTACAAGGCAAGCGCAATACATGCTAGTGGAGGCTAGGCTAAATAAAAGTCTCGATGTAAACAATTTTTTAAAAACAGCAAACAGTTCAGGAGCTCTTTCTGAAGATATGAGCTTAAATATTTAGTTTGTATAAAGTACAACTTTAGTGAAGTGTCATTTACTTCGAATATTTTTCTACCATTTTGTTTGGGAATGTTCTATCAAATAAGCTTGTCAATTGTAGTGATTACACCTTCCTGATAGCAGACAATCATGTCAGGATGTAAATAACACCCACTTATACAATCTTCTAATGTAAACAAGCAGCCAAGTGATCAGCAGCAAACAAATCTAACATAATGAAACTGCAGTGGATGGAACAATAAGCATTGATGGGTGGTTATGGATTATTCTGAATCAGTTCATGATACACAGTCTAAATGTACTAGAGATTAGAGCGTTAGTAACATCTATTCAGAACTTCATATAAAGTACAGCAAGCTCAGCTACTACTTGTACAGTACACAACAAATTCCTTTAAGATTTCAACTTCAAAAGCCTCATATCCTCCTCCTGGTTTCTCTCTCAAGCTGGACAGACAGCCATGTCTCATTCTGATAATAAAAGTTTCACATCTGGTAAAATACATTGCTACCTTACTTAAAATTCATATAATATATTACAGTACATAAACCTTTTGCCTTTCTAATTTCCGTTCTTTTTCTCACATAAAGTTGCAAGACATTTTTACACATTGTACATACAATAAAAGATAAGCTTGTTTCCACACTGAGAAAAAAGCTTACCTACTAAAACATCTGTGTCCTTGTAGAAGGTTTTATAAAGTTTCCTCTGTCATTGGAGTAGTTACCCAGACAAAGAGATCTCATAATCACTGGTGGACAGTAGGGGGCGGCCTACCTTCCGCACGTTCTTTGCGTTGGTGATCCGCGAAGCTATCTCCACTGGCTTCTCAAAGTACTGCACCAGGGCCTGCTCGGTCAGCACGGAGGCCAGGAACTGTTCAAAGGTAATGGCCCAGTCCTTGTCGATGCTGGTGCTGTGATGTAGCCCACCAGCACTGTGGGGCCCACCTCCACCGTGAGGACCACTCCCTCCTCCACCACAGGGCCCTTCGTCGCTGCGCACCAGGACTGTGTCGTCATTGATGTCCTCGCACTGCAGCTTCTCGTCCAGCTCGTGGGAGCCGGCGCTGAGTACAGAGTAAGACGACATGGACGTGTCGTCCTTGGTCTCGTCGTCTGAAATGAGCATGGAGGACGATGTGCCGGTGTCCTTGAGGGAGGAGTCCTCCAGTTTGATATCTTCCATCGACGCAGCTGCTCGGTCTCCTTTGGTCGCCTCACATGCCATGGGCTTGCTCTCCTCGGAGGCCCCCGGGGGAAACGCCTCCCCCTGGCTTCTCTGCTGGAATCCTCCACCAGATTGGGGCCCTGGAGCCATTGGGGGTTCCGTGGCTGGGCCCCTGTCTGGCTGGAGGTTGCCCTCCTGGTCGTGGTCCTTGCAGAAGAGCTTACCCACCTCGCCCATCTCCAGCAGCAGGCTGGTGACGGTGGCCGTGGCGTGGTAGAGTTCCTGCTCGGCCAGGTCCTCGCTGAACATGCTGTAGAGCGACTTGCACAGCTCTATAAACTGGCTCTGCAGGGACAGGACACGAAACCAAACTGTTTGGTGAGGGAAGTTAAAGAGACCGATTTTATTTGGCATTACATCTTTGTATTCCAACGGCACCAAATAGCATGTGGGTTAAATAACTCTGTGTACACCAAGTATTATAAAACATTTTTTTTATGTCAGCATATCAAGCACACTTCCCGAGTGGCGACCGTAGTTTTCTATTCAGCATTACGCTGAGTAGAATAGAATAGGAATAGTAACAAAGGGTACAGCGAGAAGAGGCTGTAAGAGAGAAGTCTCAGCTAATGGTGGTGGTGGTGATACCTGGTTGAGCTTGGGAAGGTCCTTCATGTTCTGCAGCTTAGACTTGCTCTCCGGGTTCAACAGCTTCTGATAGTTGCGGTAGTCCGGGGTTTGCAGTTTCTTCACTAGAACATTCGATAAAGAAAGTGGTCAAGACATCTATAGAGGACGTTGAGTGTGAGACACACACACACACACACACCTTTTGAGAGTCTAAACAAAGTTCTGAAATGTATCGTAGCATCAAATGGTTATATTTGAATAAAAACTGTAGTGTCATGATGTCTAATTATCACAAAACTGATCCACCCCATTCAGAGAAATAGCCCTTTAAATGTTTTGTAAACGTATGGGTGATTGCATGTCCAAATAAGCAGTGCAGAAATGTATATTATACATGACAGATACCATTTATTCTTTTAACACATGATTCAGATTCAAGAGTATAAATTGGCTGGAGAAAGCGATCAAAGATCTAATAGTAATTGCATGCCTTTGGGCCCTGACTAATGACAAAGTTAGCTGTGTTATATACATGACTTACTCATTCAACCGTTCTGAAACAGCTACACTGGTTCAACAACATATTTAAATACATAAACATGACATGGTGCAGCCGAATATTTTTGACATACAGTGCCTTGCAAAAGTATTCACCCCCCTTGGCTAGTTACTTATTTTGTTACATTACAACCTGTAATTTAAATGTTTTTTTAATCTGAATTTTATGTGATGGATCTGCACAAAATAGTCTAAGTTGGTGAAGTGAAATGAGAAAAAAATATATAAAAAAAATTTTTTTAAATAAAAATCTGGAAATTGGCATGTGCATATGTATTCACCCCCTTTTCTATGAAGCCCCTCAAAAGTTCTGGTGCAACCAATTACCTTCAGAAGTAACATAATTAGTGAAATGAAGTCCACATGTGTGTAATCTAAGTGTGACATGATCTGTCAGTATAAACACACCTTTTCTGAAAGGTCCCAGAGGCTGCAACACCACTAAGCAAGAGGCATCACACCATGAAGACCAAGGAGCTCTCCAAACAAGTCAGGGACAAAGTTGTTGAGAAGTACAAGTCAGGGTTGGGTTATAAAAAAATATCCAAATCTTTGATGATCCCCGGAGCACCATCAAATCCATCATCTTCAAATGGAAAGAACATGGTACCACAACAAACCTGCCAAGAGAGGGCCGCACACCAAAACTCACAGACCGGGCAAGGAGGGCATTAATCAGAGAGGCAGCACAGAGACCAAAGGTAACCCTAAAGGAGCTGCAGAGTTCCACAGCAGAGACTGGTGTATCTGTACATGGGACCACAATAAGCCGTACACTCCATAGAGCTGGGCTTTATGGAAGAGTGGCCAGAAAAAAGCCATTACTTAGTGTTAAAAATAAGAAGGCACGTTTTGAGTTTGCCAAAAGCCATGTGGGCGACTCCCCAAATGTATGGAGAAAGGTGCTCTGGTCAGATGAGACTAAAATTGAACTTTTCGGCCACCAAGGAAAACGCTATGTCTGGCGCAAACCCAACACATCCCATCACCCCAAGAACACCATCCCCACAGTGAAACATGGCGGTGGCAGCATCATGCTGTGGGGATGTTTTTCAGCAGCAGGGACTGGGAAACTGATTCGAGTCGAGGGAAAGCTGGATGGTGCTAAATACAGGGATATTCTTGAGCAAAACCTGTTTCAGTCTGCCTGTGATTTGAGACTGGGACGGAGGTTCACCTTCCAGCAAATGAGAAGCGGACACTCGAGTGGTTTAAGGGGAAACATTTAAATGTGTTGGAATGACCTAGTCAAAGGCCAGATCTCAATCCAATTGAGAATCTGTGGTCAGACTTGAAGATTGCTGTTCACAAGCGGAAACCATCCAACATGAAGGAGCTGGAGCAGTTTTGCCTTGAGGAATGGGCAAAAATCCCAGTGGCAAGATGTGGCAAGCTCATAGAGATTATGTTGTTTGCCGCAAAAGGCGGCTTCACAAAGTACTGACCTTAGGGGGGTGAATATTTATGCACGCTGAAGTTTTCTGTTATTTTGTCCTATTTGTTGTTTGCTTCACAAAAAAAAATCACATCTTCAAAGTTGTAGGCATGTTCTCTGGATGAAATGATGCAAACCTTCAAACAATCCATTGTAATTCCAGGTTGTGAGGCAACAAAACATGAAAAATGCCAAGGGGGGTGAATACTTTTGCAAGGCACTGTAGTTTTCAAAACAACACTCTTTACCTTTTTCCGTCTTGAAAGTTACACTGACAAAGCCGTCGTCCCTCTCACCCTTGCGGTCATGACCTGTTCAGAGAGAATCAGAGGTCAAAAGGAACCTCGCATGTGAAAGTATTTACCTTAAAATGATTATCATTGTTCCTACGTTCTTAAATCATGTGTTATGCATGACATCACCGTTTAAAGACAAAGGTTAGAGAACAGTAGGGTTATGTCGCTATCTTGAGATTGCACAACAACCTCCCAAATCTTGCCATCCCATTGGTTTGAGTCAGTTGAATTCTATGTGAATCTGATCAGTGTTCCACTCTGTAGAGAAGCTTGATGTTTCGTCAGGATAGGATTTTACACATGTATCAAATTGGTCTGAAGTTCCTGAGTCTTTTCTCACAGGGTACCATTTTAAACCTACACGTTTCCCAGGCAAAGTGAGAAGTAGTACACTGGTTCACAAGGTACAGCTTACCAATAGAGGTTTCAGGAGTTATGTCTTCAAAGAAGTACTGGGTGGCTTCAAAGGCAGAGTCAGGTTCCTCTTGTTCATGGGTGACCTCTGGAAGGGAGAAACAGGGCTAAGGTCATGCCTATGGTATTCTTGTTTTTCAACATCTCACAGCACTTTCCTTTCGTTTCAGGCCCTAAAGATAATAACAACCATGCTCGCTGATGACACTAAATGTACACACGGACAGCAGTGAATCTACTCAAGTTAACAGGAAATGCAAAATTGCAAACCATAGCTTGGTAAAGATCAGCAGAAAGATCTCTTCAGCTATGTGTCCTTTTCACCTTTAACACCTCAGAGGAACATGACACAAACAAAACCTCACACACCCCCTCCCTCACACACAGATAGACTGCTGACATAGAGAGCCTACCATTTCCTCTCAACACTTTCTATTTTCCTCACCAAGCGATACAGTGGAGGGAAAACATTCTCTGTCATGTAACAGCTTTATCCACAATAAGAAAAAAAACAGACAGTGCAGTAGGAAAGTACTGTATAGACCCACACAGTCACTGCATCTCACCAGGAATCACATGCATCTTGTACAGGAGTTTCAGCTTGTCAGTCAGGTCCCCGTGACAGAGGACACCTAGGGGTAAGCAAAGGCAAACACTCAGCATGGCTACGTATCAAGATATGAGTGAACACTAAGCTTTTAACTTCAAAGACATTCAAATAATAATAATAATACATTTGATAAAGCGCTTTTCTAGACAGCCAAAGCGCTTTACACCCCGCCACTCACCTAGGCCATTGATGAACTCGCGGAAGTTGATGAGACCGTCCCCATTGTGGTCGAGCAGGCGAAAGAAGCGCAGGGCCAAGGGGTCCGAGTGGGGGCTGTTGGCCCAGGGAAAGAGCAGTGCAAACAGGCCGCGGAACTGCTCCAGGTCGATGCGGTACTGCTCCAGGTAGGGCAGGCTGGGGTCGTGACGCTCCGTCGGGTTGCTGCTGCCGCCCCAGTAGCAGCTGGTCAGGTGCTCCGCCTGAGAGGAGCCAGGGAGAGAGTGTTTCACTGTCTATTTCCATCACGTTCACTGGAAAAATGTTCAGGTGACAAAATCTGTTCACGGCGATGACATTTTGTGTCATTTCAAAGCACATTCATCAGAGGGAATCTAGAGGCAAAGCTTCTAGGGACAATCTGCAGGGACATCAGTATTCGCCTTGTACCATTGTGACACTCACGGGAAGTACATAACTTTGTGACATGGATCTTAGGAAAACAATTTCACGCTCAAATCCCCTTTATTGCTATTAACACCCAGCACTGTTGGAGGCACCACATCTATCCTCCCTTTCTCGTGAAGAAGGGGCGATGCATCAAGCAGAACGTGATAATCAGGAGAGGTTTAAGTGCCACGGCAGATGCATTGGCTCCACCGACGTGCCACTACGAATGCTACAACACAGCCCGTAAGGACCGTCAGGGAAGATGCTGCCAAGAGACTGAAGGGGGAAGGAAATGACGACTCTGCGTCTTAACGGCCAGTTTGGCTGTCACTCACTTTGAACAGCACATAGAGCTCTTCCAGTTCGTCGATGGTGAAGGCGGTCTCCGTTACAATGGTCCGGACCTGAGAGACAACAGGATCATTTCATGGTTGAAGGGGGCGGCTGGCAAAAAGATAAGCATTTGCCACGGGCAATACCGTCTTTATGTTTGTCTAAACTCTGAAAATTTCCTATTTTTCAGATAATCATACAGTAGAATGTCCAGGCGAGAAAAAGTTCTCTTCTGCCAAACAGGATCTATAGACCACTATCCATCATGTTGTTAGTAAGAGAAAGTGTTCCAGGGGCATCCTTACCACGTTGCGTTTGGTCGTGTCCTCGATAGTCTGGATGACTCTCAGCCTCTGCTTAAACCGCATCTGTTCGATCACGTCCGCTCGGATAGAGCCAAATTTCTGACAAAAAAAACACAAGGAGAAAAGGGTCAGGACCGCTGATATTCCTGACGGGCTACAAACGAGCAGTTGTCATTGGAAAGGTCTAACACACAGTAAGACTGCGATGGGGCCACACAGCAAATTGCTTGATCGTGCGCAGAGGGGCGGGGAGCCACACAGAGGTGAATTGCTTTCAGCCCCAGAAGAGGCAGAAAAAAAAAATTCATACAAATACTTCCAAGCGCGAATGCAATGTAGTTTTGGTGGAGCACCATGAAGTATGAAGGACGGATGACACCACGTGGGAACGAAATGCGTAGAGACAGAAAGAAAGGCAGGGTGGTCCCCAAGCGCAGCGTCCAGGCCTGGGGCTCCTACCTCGTACGAGCTGCGGACCAGTTTGAAGATGTCCACCTCCGGGTGAGGCTCCCCGTCGTCCGTCAGCAGAGAGTGGAGGTGGGGGATGGGCGGCAGCGTGCTGTCCTTGTTGGTCACACTGTCCAGGTACCTGGCTCATAAAAATGGTACGGTTCAGAATGATCTTAAAAAGAGACCAGTATAGCGAAGGGATATCACACCACGAAAATAAGGCTTTGACGAGGATTTACCATGCCCAATATAGAGAGAGAGACAAGCCCACTTAGGTTGAGCTCAACAGCCCTTTGACCTCACCTGCCTAGCACGGTCATGGCCTCGCCGTCGTCCTTGGCGCCCAGCAGCTGGTGGATGTTGGCGTGCAGCACGGAGAGCGCCAGCTGGAAGATGACCTTGATGCCCTCGTAAAAGAAGCAGTCCACCACCACCACGGCCGACTCGAAGGGCATGACGGAGAGGAAGAGGGTGAGGAACCAGGAGAGGGAGATGGTGGAGATGACGCCCAGGTCCTGCATGCAGTCGTACAGCTGGGGGACGTACTCCCTGGCCAGCTCCTCAAACACGCCCTGGTCCACCAGGGCTCCTGCCAACACGGCAGGGGGGAGGGGGGATTAGGTCAGAGGGTGACATTACATGAGTGCATGACTATCAAAATATGAGAGGGAGCGATTGTGCGAGTACATGCCTACAGAAGATCAAACTAATACAGAGCGATATAAAGAGAAAATGAAAAGATAGAGCCGGAAAAAGACAAAGCCGGAGGTCATGGAACCACAGAGAAGTCCCCCAGACTGACCTACGACCCTGGTGTTGTAGTAGTCGGGCAGCATCCTCTCACACATGGCCACCAGCAGCCAGAAGGCCTCCTCCTCCTTGGCGTACAGCAGCAGCACTGACGTCACGATGTTCATGGCCTGAGTGCGAGGGGAGGAACCAACGTCAGAGGGTCAGCGGCAGGCAGGACAACAATATAGGCGGCGCCGAGTGTTGTCTGCTCACATGCTACGTTTACTTAGAATGTATGGGAGAACGCATGGCCAACATCACAAGTTGTACCCTTGCGTGTGTGTGTGTTTACCTGACAGTAACCTATGTTGGGGTTCCTGAAGGCGTAGGCAGTGAGCACCCTGCGCAGTGCGGCGATGCCTATCTCGTTCTGGAAGGCCGGGTGCTCGGGAAGCGAGCGGTGCAGGTCTCTCTCTATCTCCTCCGTGGCCAGGTTGTACTTGCCCATTGATTTCTCCACCAGGTCCTCGTAGTAGCCAGGGTGGGTGGCCATCTCATTTATTGCTCCTGGCAACGTAAAAGAAAAATCTCAATATCTAAGTACAGGTGCAAAGGAGCTTACAATTAAAGCTAGGGTGGACAACTGAATGCGTGTACAAACTACCTTATCAATATGACTAAAACACTCTTTTAATATGAGTGTATACATATAATTATTTATCACAGCGATCTGTGTACATAAGTTATAATCGTAATTCAGTCTAATTATTATCTATTATACAGGGAGTAACAAAAAGGGGCATTGCTCGAACACACCTAAACCAGAAGGTGTCTCATAAGAGTAGTTGGAATGTATTTAATAGAATATAGCAATAAAAACATTTGTACGTCAAGTGGAATTGTGCCATATAATTTTGTTTCCCTTAGGCACAAATCCCAAGACGACCAGGCTCAACAAATGTAATAACCGTGCCCGAGTGAGAAAATAGATAAAACGAATTATTACCACCTCACATTTGTCACACTTAACCACACCACAAGCAATCATAACGGAGAAAACATTTGAAAAAGTCACAAAGAGATTCCAGCATGTTTATCGTTTGTAAAGCTGAACAAGCTGCAGCAGGTGTTTGACACACAGGTAAACGGCTTGCACCCATGGCAACCATAAGTCGGCCACAGAGGGAGAGGAGTTTATAGATGAGGCAGAGATAAGTGGTGAGATGCACAAATACAAGGCGCAAAAACAGGAAGCAGTCTGCCTTGTGAACAAAAACTGAACAAGTTCAATATGACTTTCAAGATGCAATGGCCGTTTTTTTTAAACGTTTAAAAAATAATTCTGACATTTTCAACCCAACCTACACAAAGGGGCTTTCTTTCAACAGTCTTTACAATTTTTATATGTAAAAACATAGCACACTTCATCCTACACTGTGTGGAGATATAATTCTACATTTACAATGAACAGCTTAGTATTGCTGGACAAGAAAAAAGGAAACATATTAGAATGTCAATATCAATTTCTCCCATTCCTTGCCTTGATTCTACTAATCAATATTGACTGATTCTATAACATCTGCCTTCCAAAAAATCATAAAAAAATCTAAATCAAAAAAAAGTTTCCACCTCAACCACCGCTATCATACATTGAGACGTATAGATTAATGCCAAAAAGTGTCAGGTTAAAACTGGAAATCAACAAACTAAAACAACATTTAGACTACACTGTACATTCTTGGTTATTTTAACTCTTTGATCCACTAACTATGAATTCAGGTCAACGTTGCATACATGATTGTACAGAGTTATGAGTTGTGTGGCTTCCACCACACGGTGCAGCGTTCTGGGTTTAACTCTGAATGAGTGTGAGCACCTGGTAAGTACAGTCGGTGGTTTCTGAATACGTGGTGATGCAGTTGCAGCAGCAGCGCACACAAGCACACAGCGCTTACAGACTGAGGTAGAATCAGTGAAAGTGTGGGGCTTAGAAGTATGGGTAATTTTCTGGTTAAAATTACCAGTTAGTGTGTGTGGTTGTGATACCCGTAGTGAGAGTTCACTCACCAGAGAAGAGCAGCCATAGCTCCCCTCTCATGTTCTCAGGGATGCCTTGGAGAACCAGGTCCTTGGTTTTCTCAGTGCGGTACATACACACTCCCTGGCCGTACTCAGTAAAATGGTTCTTCCAGGCCTGCTCCTTAAGAAACTCTTTGGCCTGAAGAGGTGGAACATATAACAGATTTTCACTGTAGAACTTCAGTCAGTGTGTGCAAACTGTACATGCATGAAACTAGACAAAACTAGGAGAACGTATAAATAGAGCACTGTAGCACACTCAACAAACAGGTCAACATCCCTTTAAATCTTCTAGCAGGACCTATTCAGAACATTTCACGGTCAGAAACACAACATCTTTACTTAAATTATACACAGTCAACCCCCAGACAGCCATAATTAACTGACGCATGGGGTGCTCTTTTCTTATCGCTTAAAGTCCATGCACTCACATGTACTCTACCCTCACTTGGAAATACCCAAAGAAACACACACACACAAACCGAGACACATACACACCCATGAGTCTGTATGGGTGTTTAACAGCGCACTTGAGGTGGTCAGCATGGTATTTAACATAATTCCCCCATTTGGCTACGTAGACCATATGTGATAATGCATGACTATATATTGAGTGGTAGCATGTGACTACACAGCAGACCAGGCACACTTACTGGCTTTAAAGGGCAAGGTGCAACTTTTTTTGTTTCTGGAAGGGGGTGAAATACTTAAAAAACAAATATTCAAATCATTAAGCATAGGTCTTGCAGATGTTAGAACTTGTTTGACTTATTTCTAATATTGACAAATGGGCGCCTTTGGGATAAAGTCATTCAAATTTGGTTCAAGTATATCGAAGCAGTGTCTGCCCACCAAGAAGACGGGAAGCAGGACAGGGTAGTAGCGGAGGACAGGGTGTGCATACCAGCTTGGGGTTGAACTCCTCCGGCGAGCGGCGGCGGTACATGGTCATGAGCGCCTGCGTGGCGGTGGGCACACTGCTGTCATTGAGGTTGAACTGCCTCTCGCCGTCCGAGCCCTCGGAGCCCAGGCTGCGCTGGGGGCTGCTGGAGAGCAGCGAGCCCTGCTGAGAGTACACCTGGACGGGGGCGCAGAGAGCAAGGGAGGCTCAGGGGCCGCGGCCGTGCCATTCGACAACACTGCCGCGTCTAGCTGGACGTGGTATCGGAACAACATTGTACCCATCGGAACAAATTGGAACAAATTGTACCCATTTTTTGCAACAACAATGTCAACCACGCTAACAGCTTACTGAGGGCTACTTACAAGCTAAGGTGCAAGTTTATATAGATTTCAATGTTTTCCAGATTGGCTCTGTACTTCAGATTCAGACCAGAGGTCCCCCCCCCCCCCCCACACACACACACACACACACACACACACATTCCTCAGAGCCCCGCTCACCTCGTCGTCGGAGCTGTTGAGGCTGCCGGTGAGCTCCTTCTCCAGGTAGATCTTGGAGGTGGTCTGCTGCAGGAAGTCGGAGATGCGCTGCACCAGGAAGTCACGGTCCTTGAGGTTGGCGAAGAGGAAGGTCATGCGGTTCTTGGTGCTGATGGACAGCGGGCTGGGCAGCACGTTGGAGCTGTCCGCCTTCTCCACGATGGTTACCTGCAGATCAGACGGGAGGTGCTAAACATCACAATCTGGTTGCACTGATATCACAGTGCTAGACGTAGAATTGAAACTGTGTATAGTCAAACGTACACATTCACACAGCTCCGTTCCACCAGCTAGTGTGAACGAGAAAGCAAAGCTCAACGGGGGCACTTGTGTAAAAGAAGCATGAGTCAGAAAAATGATCTACAACCTTTGCTCCCACAATGATATGAAGACGGTGAGGCAGTAAGGTTACACATCCTACACAAATACTAATGTACCATTTCACAAGAAATTTAGTTTGTCAAGTAGCTATTATAATAACCGCCCAGAGTGATGAAGTGTACTTAACCTTAAGGATTCTAGGAGGAGAATGTGAAGAGCAAAATCCATCAGAAAGTGCAGATAATTTCCTGACTCGTATTATAGGTTTCAGAATAGCCATCAAACTAATCCTTTAAAGAAAACAAAGGGGGAGGAATCCGTTTCTACCCAACACATTCTTTAAACAGGGCAAAGAGTGAGTTTGGGATCGCAGACAGGGAATAGATGTGACAACAGTGTACCAAATCAAGGCTAATCTGTTGTGTTCATGTGTGTGTGTGTGTGTGTGTGTGTGGGGGGGTTTGTGAAGCAGATTGGGACTGACAGCACCCCAAGTGAGTTTGTTTATCTGTTGTAACTATTTTCACAGTCCTGCTGGCCCCTGCAAGCAAATGAACGCTTATGTCAATGTCAACTAAAAACCCATTATAAAACGGATCTTCTGTAGTCAGGTCTGCGGTGTGAACAAAACATGATTTCTAACATATATATGATGATCCCCCACTGATAACTCTGTAAAAACAAAGGACACGATGCTTTTCGTAGGTTCCAATCTCCAGGAGTCATTATCTAGTCCCTTCAAAAACAACAATCGACATCTCCACCAACCCAGGCACCCACCTCTCGCAGTGGGATGATGAGGCTACACATGGACTCCTCCTTGCTGGTGAAGCAGATGTAGTTGGTGGAGACGAACATCTGGCCCAGCAGGTGCATCTTGTTGAAGGGGGTCCACAGGGTGCAGTCCGTGTGGCCGTCCAGTTTCTCGTCTTTGGGCAGACGGAACAGGGCGCGGTAGCGCTCACTCTTAGCCCTCGCGTCTAGGTCCCTGGAAGAGAGGGCACATAAGCAATGATCACATTAAAAAAGGATTTGGGACAAAAGCAGAAGCATTACGAGCATTTTGAGAAGCATTACGTTGAAGTGAAAATAAAGACACTTCATAGCCTGCCATGTATAGCAATGGCATCTGAGCACCCAGTAAAATGTATAAAGTAGAATGTATAGGATGGTTTGGAGGTCTAGACCGCTGCGTGATTAAAATGAAGTGGTGACTCAACACAAATTTAAATGTTTTAACTGCGTGCCAAACAGCAAATTCACGGCACTTAAAACTACACAGCGGGTTACTCAAGTATGTTTCGACAGCTGGAACTTAACAAGGCAGTTGGGATTTGAATACTTAAAACTGGCAACACTCTCCCAAACTCTAAATAAAAAAGCCTCTCAAGTCTGGATCCGCCTTCAACGGACCAAGACGTCGGTAAAAAAGGTCTGACGAGCAGACAAAAAAAAAATTAATTCACTCAATCGCAGCCCCTCACCTCTTAAGCGCCGACACCTTCTTGGGCGACTTCCTCTTGAGTTTGGGAAGCGAGCGGTCCTGCTCAAAGCCCTGGTTGTCCAGCAGCTGCCGCATGGCGATGTTGGCCAGCTGCTCGGCCAGCTTGAAGGTCTCGCTGATGTTGAGGAAGACTGAGAAGACGTGCTCGCTGGTGCGCGTGCTCACCTTGATGGCGTCGGGCATGAGCAGCGTGGCGCTCTTCTCCAGCTGCGTGATGTCCGCCCAGCGCACCACTAGCTTTGCTGGACAGGGAGGGAGGGGGAGAGAGAGAGAGAGAGGGGGAGAGGGGCGGCAGAGGAGAGGAAGAGCAAAGTTAAGGACAGAACGGCCTCTTTTGAAGTGGCTGTAAGCAACAGCCTACTTTAATAGAAAGGTGTGTGTTTGTTCATCTCAGCCTATTTTAAATAGAAGGGTGTGTGTGTGTGTGTGTGTGTGTGTGTGTGTGTGTGTGTGTTTTTGTACATGACTGCATCTCCTTTACCCTCTTTGCCCAGCAGGTAGGAGTAGAAGCAGACATGGTTGATGCTGAGGTAGAGCCAGCCCTGGCGTGGCACCTTGCCCTTCCAGTAGCTGCAGGAGTAGTAGTTGACCAGCTTCTCCTCCTCGGGCATGCCAAAGAGCTTGCGGAACTTGGTGATGGCCTCCTTGAACTTGTCCGTGTCGTCGTCCTCCTTGACGTCGTGGTTCTTGGTGTACTCGGCTATGATGCCCTGAGGTAAGAAAGGAGGGGGGGGGGGGGCAGAGGGACTGAGTCTGAGTGAGAGTGACGGATAAGGACGAAGGGGAGAGGTGAGTTGAAGTGACAAGAGCCCAGAAAACTGGAGACACAGATGCTAATTTGGATGGTAAAAGAAAGAAGTGCTGTGCTGTTTGATGGAGTCCCGATTGCATTCCAAGCAAACACATGCCCAGCCTTGATGCTGGCAATTCAAAGAACTTTGTTTTTAACAGTGTGAGTGTTCTTGTTCTGCCTTGGTTGCATAACTGACTGAAGAAGCCACTCCCAAATGCTTGGAAAGCGGTCTGTTAATGTTCATATCAAATCACCATGAAAATTGGGTCAACATCTGACATACATCAAAAAAATGGAACCAGTTGGCTTTTATCATTAAGCTTGATGCAAAAAGACAAGAGCACACTGTTCTGAAACCCCGCCCACCCATTTGTGCAATATGCTAATTTGGACCAACGATTCTTAGTTACCTGAACTTTGCCCTTGACAAAGGTAGTGATATCATTCTCGTTCTCAAAGATGGAGAGAGTCTGCAGCAGGTTCTGCTCCAGCCACTCCCAGTGTTCCGTGATCTCCTTTCGAGAGCTTCCTGAAACAGCACGAGGAGGACCAGAAGTCATGAGTCAGGTGTAGGGGCGCATGCATTTCCTATTCCTGATGTACACAACACAGATTAGTCAGACATGTTGCGGCATGCAATTGTGCAATTTGCAATCTTCTCTCGATTGCGCACTTGAAAGTCAATATTAGTGCGTATGTTATACAATACAGCTGACCCATAATTAATCTCCCTGTGTTTATGGGCCATTTTGACTTTGGTATCTAAAGTCCAACGTTTGTACTGAAATCTACCAAATACCTCTATTGATCTGGTGGTCAAAGTTATTTTTTCACGCAGTTTCTTTCACACAAATTTACCTTAAAAGGTCTGTTTTATTCTACATGTCCAGATAGGGGTAGGGCACATCTTATGTTAGCTCTGTGTCTAACGGTTGGCCATTACTGGTTAACGTAACCAGCAAACTGAGGGTAAACAATCTGCAACCGGATAAACTGTATTGGAGCACGCTAACAGTGGCTACTTTGAGCCATCCCCATGAATTATTCTCTACAGTCACATGGCCCTCTGCGGCGCATCCCCTCTGGATTAGTGATGTCTGGCAGACAGGCTGCTCCACTCCCTCTTTCTGTGTGGAGAAAATGGATGGAACAGGAGGAGGAGGGGTTGGCATTTCATTTCAAGGCCGGCTCTCCATCCTTTTTTTTGGGCTTCCATTTTAGATAAGGAGAGGCACTTCTTAGGATCATGTTCTCTCTCCAGCCCTCTGTAGATTATTATTCAAGACTATAGCGTAACCTTTGAGGAATTGCAGAATAACATCAGCACTCACAGAGCAGACGACCTCTGTCCATGTGCGGTGATATTTAATGCTTACCCTTTTCAAACCTTTTGTCTCTGATTGTAATAACAAATGCATTGGTTTCAATCGGCCGCTTGAAATTTGATGCTTAAAACATCTGCCTTCCGCAGAGTGCCGACAACATTGAAATATTCCTCCTCAACTTTAAATAAGGGTTGGCAATTTAAATGAACAATTTAAATGAACAATTTAGTGTAGCCCACGGCCCAGAGAGAACAGCAGTGCTAATTGCATTGTTATCTTATCTCAAAGGGTAACATTGTTTAAGATACGTTGGCCTATCAGCCTGTCATTTACATTGGAAATGTTAAATGTGCAGATGTAACAGACAATTACCACATCATCCAAGTTAGCCAACGGGGCAGATAAAACGAAAGCCTATGAAACCACACCCGCTGATGAGTTCACGCGTGTTCTCCTGACATGTTTTTAGCCCATCGATTCCTAGTATCAGTTTCCTCAAGCGTTCCCTTTAAGAGCAGCTAAGCATGACCTAATGCTTGGCATTTGCCATCCGGCGGGGGATAAGCAGGATGTGAGGACATCATGTGGGAGAAGGAGGGGGGCATAGGGGGGCTCTCTCTTGTCAACACAGAGAGAGGCCTTGACCCCTGACCTCTTTAAAGCTTTTGCTAAGCCCACGCTTCAAATCAGGATGGGTATAAACATGACGGTTGCCGTTTACCAAAATCCATCAGATGGCCACACTCGGTTGCCTACTGTATCCAAGCCTATTGTCAACTTCTACAGAGAGCGGTGATGAGAAGACACTTGTGATGGTGTTCATCACCAGCAGTGCATCTCGCTCAGAGTCAGGGTGCCTACCATGAGCAATGATCCAGTATCCCAGGGAGTCAGGGGTCTGGTACAGAACCCTGTAGGGAGCCACACGAGCACTGGAGTCCAGGACCACGTCCAAGGTCCCCACCAAGAGACCTGTGTGAAGAAATAGGAATGCTTAGTGGTGTCATGAGACCGGGAACATAACAGAACACTATGGAATACATATGAAGTAAACATTATGGACAGCAAGAGACTGACAATGAAGGACTTGTTTTTGAAGTGCACCCACTGTCTGGTATATTTATATCGCTGCTGCTAATGAAACAGTCTGTGCATAAAACTAAGTTGTGAATCCTTAGCCAGGACCTCACATAACTGCATTCATAACCGACACTCATAAGAGACATTCATTCGGAATAAAAAGAATTGATAAGATCAAATAAGCCAACAGTCGGCTCTCTGTTTCAGCCCTTTATGGACATCAAAACGATCTTTGACCGATTTGCTGAACTAATTGGGTCACAGCGTCGGAGTCACTCGATAGGCGGACATGAGAAATCACAGCCAATCAATAAGAGTTAAAAAGAAACGTCCCGCTTTCTCAATTATCCACCCTTTGCCTTTGAATGCACACTTGTGTGCTTCACACGGGCTGTGAGCCACATGGATAACTGCCATGCAGCCGGGGAGCCAGTGCAGTACAGAAGGGTAACGTAGGACAGAATGTGTACATCTCAAATATCTCCTCTGGGCACGGCTGATCGATGTGCAGATAATGGGAGTGACGATAAAGTCACCTGTGACGAACAACGGCTAGCGCCTAATTTAATGAATGTGGTGGCAGAGCACTGGACAGACACCTGATGGTGCGTCATAAAGCGTCTTAACAGCAACGTGACGCTTAGAATACTCTGAACGGTACATTGTTTACTATTGCATAGAGGAGAGCATGAAATAAGCAAAGGTCCAAAAACAAGTCTGACAGGCTTCTGTTGGCGTGGCATATCCTAGTGGTTGACAAGGGGTCTGTATTGACATATTTCTCTGATAGTTTGAGTGGGAATGATGTCAAGCCCACACATAAACAATACTTGTCAAAACATTACCGTTGCTTTTCTGGTTGTGCATATCCACAGAACAAGAGATAGGGACGCAGTGTATAAAAATAGAGATTGAGACCTGAAAATAGAGAGAGAGAGAGAGACAGGTCCCGTGGTGCCAGACTTACTGATATTCTCTTCCCTGTACAGAGCCTCTGCTTGGGGGCTAAGGGAAGTTGTTGATCTACAACACCAGCACTAGCAAAACCGGCTGCACACTAATGCCTGGGGGCCAATTGCATACTGTGTGTTGAACTGTTTCTTACTTTAGTCCACTCACCCGTTCCTTCCACGTGTATATTCTTACCCACCCAAATCTCTCCTTGCATTTCAACCTTTCTACTTGCTCCATCTCTCTTACCACCCAGCGGTCAACCTTTCTACTTGCTCCATCTCTCTTACCACCCAGCGGTAAGATTACAGTCAATAAAATGGTCTTGCAGCTTGAACTGCTGAGGCAGACCAGTCTGGTGCATGTCAATACCACTGGTACGGCCACCCATAGACAAACAAGCTCAAGGACAATAACAGACTAGGCATTATTTCCACAAAAATAAACACTTGCGGCAGTAACTCTGTGTCGCATGGCAGAATGGTTGTGTGTGTTGGCGCCTTATTTTTCAAATATTGCCATTTCAGACCAATACCACAACAAAGCTGAAAAACAGAGATTAGTTTGTATGCACATATTCTCTATGGCAGCAACCATTTCCATTTCAAACAGTGAGATAGACGCCAGAGCTTATGTGCGGAAAGCCTCACAATATCTTCCCTTTGTTCAAGGAATGTGTTAGTGGGTGGGAAGGCTTCCTGTTTTGACCAGAATGTCACAAGACAAAGCCAGTTAGTCCTGTCGTTGAAATGATTGACATAATACTATCTCCGGTTAAAATGACATAATACATATCTGCATACATTATGCATACAGTATAAAGCTGCTTTGAGACACGAGAGTTAAACAATAAGAGTGAAACTACATCTATGCTGTGTGGGATTCTTCAACTAGCTGTATGTGCCTGTGTTAAGGTTTAACATGTGATAAATAAAAATAAAAATATAAAGAGATATTGTTGTAATTATTTTTATAATACAGCCCATGGGTCTGTGTTTTCATGTCTTGCTTTCTTCCCATTGGAGGTCTGAACGAAGCGCAGTAAATGGACAAAGAAATAAAGATGGAGGTGCGGAATAGAAGGCATCTGTGACTGGAGGAGACATGCTTCCTTTGTTGTGGTAGCAGGTCAGGGGCATGAAAGCCTGAGCGCCATGCAGTGCAGCCGTTGAGGAGTCATGTGAGGCTTTGTGCTTGTAGACGGAGAAGAAGGGTCAGAATCTGCGCCGCATTCTCTTCTTTGAAATCAACAAGCAGCACAACTCCGAACTGGCTAGTTCCTCTTTTCCCGGTTAATAGAGGAAATCAATTGTAGCTTTCAAGCCAGAGCAATGTTTTCCCTCCACGCTTATATTCTCTTCGCCTATATTATTCTTGCTGAGGGCAGTCAGTGCTTATTTTAGCTAAGCGCTGACAGGCAACTAAAGTTCCCCGTGGCTTGAGATCAATATTGTTTCAAGTAACAGAAACCGGATCAATGTCCACGGGTGTTTTGCATTTTAGATTTTGTGATTTCTTTAAAAATTATTTTCTGTAAGTGCTGGTTTCTGTTGTGCTTCCCCATGTCCACAACTGGACTGCTCTCTGCTTCCCCATCAAGCTTAAGCTGGGCGTCATGAGATATGACAAAGCGTAAACATAGTTATACAAAAAGCCCTAATGTAAATCACAAGACCTAAGGTGAAAAGGCTGTGAAAGTGATAGGCTGAAGTCTTGAAGGCTTGTGTTACAAGCAATTGTCTAAAATGTTCTAAGTTCGGGCCAAAAGGTTGCACTAGCATTGTGACTTCAAATCACAAGTGCCTAAAAAAAAAAGCCTATAATTGAAGTTCTGCATTGGGACTGACAACATATAGTAAATATACACAGAACTACCTTCCCTGCACCTCGTTGGTGTCCTCTTAAACATAGAGGCACGATGGCCATCATGACATGAATATACTCCCGGAGGGAGTGTGCATGGGCAATGCCAGTGTGCCCTGCCTCCCTGCGCCAACTGGCACACTAAAGGGACGTTCAACATTTACATAACGATGACATCATCCCCTAGCGCCCCTCCACACGCTTTTTGTTGCTACGGTCGCTCTTCACTCAGGAGCACAGAGCGAGAGGGAGTCTGTACGACTAACCTTCTGTCTGTGCCATGCTAATTAGGAGACTAGTTGCACTGAGTGACTTAACTACAAGTGCTAAATAAAACATTTCTTCTTTACATAATAAAATGTGGTAGATTAAGACAATACCATGTAGGTATGAAGTATTTCATCATTCTTCTCCCACTATTCATTTTCCTTTTTACGTTTATTTACCATAATCAACCAGAATACAAGATTACGAAATAAAATGGTAATCATTGTAAAGCATGGTCGAAAACCCTTGTAGGTGAAGGATACAGCATGCACACCCAAAATAAGTGAGCCAGACTAGCCACCTCTATCCTTACCATCGGGCCCCAGAAGGTTCAGATCAGCTATACTAAGGAGACAGGAGCCCACAACTCGCCAGACAATCGATGTCGTCTTCATGTTGAGTTATGGAAAAGCTCCTATTTCTGGCCTTGTTCTGTGACATATCATATCATTACCAAAGCACCGTTTCTCAATAATTCTTAACAATATTCAAATCTATGCAAACATCAAACTTTTTCTTCACAATCTATTTTGCTTGTTCAGGTCCAATTTGGGTGTAAGATAATGATGGCCATCTATATTAGCAGGAGTACACCATGGAGTAGCCAGTAAGAGTGTTTTGAGTATTAGTTACCCTAAGAAATAAAGGGATTTAGATTGGACATTAACATGTGGTCATGCATAATCTGATGCACAATATTTTGTTTCCCTCCACAACACTTAGCAATTGATTCCCCTTCCAGCTGTGGTCTATTTCAGACATATTGAGCCAGCAGTAGGAGAGCCAACATTGTAGTGGGGACAAGCGGATGAGTCAGCATGAGCCAGATACAGAGGAATGAAAAACATAACTTGTGTGACATGGGTCTGTAGCGTTTTGAGTTGTTCAGGTCTAGATTGCTATTCAACTATGCCCAAATCCCTGCTGTTCAACTTTGTTGATCCGAGCATGCTCCAGCAAAGAACACCTGGCATTCTGAAGACCTGAAGTATGAATAATAATAAAAAAACTCTGCGACTACTTTCAAACTAGCAGAGGCACTATCAGTTGGGCATTTGGGATATAAGGATCATATTTTATTTGCTCAAAGCACAATTATTTTATTGCACATTACAATTTTGATCAATGAGAGCTCAAATTAAAGATTTGGTGTGCAAGTATCCTGGTGTGGCCTCCTGGTTTCAACAAAACTAAGATATCAGATGTGTTTTTAGACCCATGTGTGTCTAAGATGCAATAATAGTATTAGTTCATTGGCCTACAAATCAATACGTCGCCAACCCACATCTAATGTTATTTTAAAAATAATTTGTCCCGGAACCTCGTATACCATGGTTTAACATACTGAATATTTACGATACCTTAACACACTCGTTGTTATGTGGTCTCACCTGCTAGTCCTCCGCCTCCTTCGCCATGGCCCTTCCGCTTCTGTAGGATGAAATAGGGATTGGCTCGTTCGGTGATCCACAAAGCTCCCGCCAGCAACACCTCTTCGGGATTGACCCACATTTTCTTTTTTGTTTTGTTAAGAGCACATCGAAACCCGATAAACCAGGCAGTGCCTATATGCAATGACCGTGAATAGGTATTCGGTTGCGGCGCGCAGGTTTGTCAGAAGATTGGCGCACACTAGCAGCTTGCAAGACAGCTTGATGTGATCTAGCTTTGCCCACGACGTACGGGCTGTGACAAGATATGGCTACTACTATTCTTAGATATAGCCCTGACAAAGTTAAAATCCGAACTAATCGAGATAAGGCACGTAAGCATTGTTTGCTTTTTCCCCAATAAACGCTTCAAACTTCAATGCACAGATGCGTGCAATCATCCGTGCACAACGTCAGCGAAGATAAGGCTTGCCCCTACCATTATCCAAGACTAATGTGCATATAATAACGAAACAATTAATAAAGGTCTAGATATTGGCGAATTAATATTTATGTTTAAATGTACAATAGGCTATGCCTACCTTAGAGGTCAGATAATTGCCGTATCGCAATTAATGCAAGTACTCGACGAGTATTCAGCCTTTGTTGCTGCCGCTCCAATGATAATCAGGTGTGATTGTCTGACCGGAGCTGTCTCGTGCTATAGTGGATTAGGCAACACTAAAAACCCTCTCTTTTTTACAAACATTTACAGTGGTGTTGTCTATCAATTGTTTGATAAAGCAAAACTAATCAGAACACTTTCCAAATAAATAAGGCAATGAAACGCAACAGAAATGCCAGCCCTCTCTAGCGCCGCTGCCGCACAGTCGACCTATATCAACAACGCGCGTCACGGCGTGGCTACATCGTTACGTCACCTTGGTGGGAGGTGATCATTACTGTGATAAAGGTGTGTTAAAAACCTGAATGATATTTTTGTAGATGATAAATTGTCATAAGGTTTTGTGAATGTACTGTTTCCAGCACGTTGGCCCTTTGGAAACCAAGCTAGTGGTTCGAACTGATTAAGTGGTTGGGGTTTTATCTATTAGCATTTTCTTAGTTCTGTTATTCTGACATTTTAAGTATGACCTCGTTATTATATATAGGACAGGCAGGCTGACAGAGAAATTCTAACTGAAGTTATAAAAGAAAGAAACAGGCTTTCAAGAAAAAAGTAACAACTCAACCAAACTAGAGTGAAGTTTAGGAAAAAACAGTTTAGTCACATGAATCAGTTGAAAATAAACCTCAGACGACATACTGCCACTCACTGAGGCTGCTGATCGACTTGTCTCTTTACTTGACCGCATAAAGTTTCGGAAAGGCAGGAAGAAGGCGATATAAGGCGTAATAACTCTATGAAGTTTGTTATTGTGGGTTAATGGGGTTTGCAGATGTGTGCTGCGTATTCACATCTCCACCCCTTCGCCGACATCCACAGTTGGGGGTTTCATGAGTGTTTGTGTTTTCATGTGTTTTAATGGTGGGAGGCTGAAGCACAACATTTGTTCCAACACTCAGTGACCTCACTCAAGTTCCCCTTGCCTCCTTCTCACTGTGCCTTGTTGTTTTTCTGTTCTATGTTTGTGAGCTCGTTTCTGTTTTTCCATAAATTGGATAGTTCTGACATTTTGGTCTTTCAGAACATCTGCCAATTTGTGGCTGACTTGGTTACTGTATTAGAATATCTATTTTTTTTTTTTTTTTTGAAGAGCCATGGGGACCTCCTTCTTCACCTCTTCCCTACCCGGTACTGAGAGACTTATCACCAATGAATATTCAGTTACGGAAATGTTGTTTCACAAATCACATCCTTTTTTTTTTGGATCCTTTCCTTAATATTTGGAGAAGTAGGACTGTAAGGTTTCCCATTTTGTGGAAATGCCCCTTTCCCTTGATGAGAACAAAACAAATACATTGTGGAGATTTTTATGACTCAGATTCCCCAGAAAACAATTAACTTTCCCTAAAGCAGTTTTACAATTATTGTATTTCGGTCCTTTGGTCATGGGTTAGGTCAGTGGTTCCCAATCCAGTCCTCAAGTACCCCCAGCCATGTCAGGAATTGGATCTTCCCCAGTGTCAGCACACCTGGTGCAATTAGTCAAGGTCTTGCTGTATGTGACTAATTACACCAGATGTGCTAGAAACTGGGAAGATTAAATACCTGGAATGGCTGGGGGTACTTGAGGATGGGATTGGGAACCACTGGGTTAGGTAATATCTTTATACTTGTTTTAAAAAGCTGAGTTATTTGAAAACCTATAATGTGATCAGGATCAAGACCCATTTATATGTTTAAACACATTCTCATTTATAACATATTGTGTTGCCTGTGTGTGATATGAGCCTTTTGAATTTATAATCATTCTCTTTTGAGGCTTTAAAGAATAGCTTAAAGCCTCAAAAGAGAATGATTATCAATTCAAAAGGCTCAATTAAAAATTCATTCCTACATACCTAAATGCAGAAATATTGAATTAAATGAGCAGCCATGTGTTCTTACAGCTGAAAAGGTTCTACAGAACTGCATCACAAAACCCAACCGTAACATCCTGATGGTGCCTCTCAGCTACATAGTGCCTTCTTTCTTTACACAGAAGAACTACAATTGTATTTAAAATACTGCATGTGATTATATAAATGTCCAGTAGATGGCAATCTATGCCCATCATTCCCTTTCCCATACCATCAAGCAGGATAGTTCTCCTCACTGTAACCTTTTTTTTGACACCAGAGAAACAATTTGCAAAGGTCAATTGAATAGATTGAAGAAGGAAAAAATTAACTCAATGTATATAACCAAGCTGTATGAGAAAATCTCATGTAACATGTCTTTGTGGACCTATTGTATGCTTTACGTTAACGATTGAGACAGTCTTTGTTTTGCCATGATCAATTTAAACAGAGTGCTGGGTATAATTTGTATATCCAGACCCGATACAACTGTTTAAGTCCAAAGGCTTTGTTTGTAAATTAGGTTTTACGTTCCAAATACACTTCTTGCCCTAAACTGATGCCAAGCATATAGTCACCACACCCCTATAAAGAAGGAAATACACACCCTTCTTGCAATTTTCACGTGTTACTGTAGCTACACGTATAAGGGAAGCATGCTTTGTCATAATGTTAATTAAGACCTCACTTACTTATTTTGGACTTTCCTCTCTTTTCCCATGAGACTATTAAAGAGTACAAGCCCACAATAGCAAATCCCTCCCCACCAGGGGCCAGGAGGTAATCAGATTGTCCTACAACAACAACTTTTTCTGAATGGTGTAACTGGCTACTAGTCCTCCTGGGAAACAAAGACAGATTTTTTGAAGCCCCCGCTAGTTTTAAACACACTGCTAGTGTGTGCTCAGAATGGGATGGACTGCTGCCTGGTGACCAAAAGGCCATGAGTTCAAATCCCACCTGGGAACACCCCCACTAATGTGCCCTTGAGCATGGCACTTAACCCTAAATTGCTCCAGGGGGGTCAGTTCCTGCAATCTCAATGTAAATCGCTTTGGATAAGAGCGTTAGCTAAACTATGAAAATGTAAATGATGACGTTCGGCAACAGCTGGCATTCTGTGAGCTGTAAGGAGGGAACACCCGAGGGGATGGCCTGGTTGTATCACAGCCAGCTGTCCATATCGCCATGATTGCTGGAGTAAGGTGAAAGGTCATTCCATTTGACACACTTAGTGCACAAAACTGGCACTAAGACAGGGGTCATAGCTAGTATAAGAACATGACCAAGCGAATAGATTTAATAATCCATCTTCACAAGCATGCAGATTCTGTAAAGGAAGAAAATGTATCTGGATGTATGGACCTTGTTGACTATATCTTGATCTAGTTTAATTTGCTGCTATTTATAAATACAAACAATTCTAAATACTAAAAGTTATATTAAACATTGAATCAAACCGCATACTATCAACATAGTTAGATTTTTTTTAATCAAACATTTTGTAACTCACAATCATACACGTGCAACATAATACTGGAAGAGTAGGTCAATGCTACAGAGCATACATACAATTTCCTCCATTTAACAAAAATACAAGGCTGTAGAATTCTTGAGGGTACCCAATATATATGCAACGATACCCTCCCTAAACCCACAACTGGTATATTCAAAATATTATATATTTTATACATAGAGCAACAGTTATGCCATTTCAAATATCTTAGCCCTAAACAAAGCAGGTACAATTCAAACGTTTAAGGACGTTTCTATCATACATTATACCAACCCCTTTTCTTTCCAGCAATAAAGTGCATTCTAAGAAGGTTTATACACCAGAATAAAAATTTACAGAGAAGTATGCAGGGAATTAGAAAAGGAAAAGGTTGTAAAATAAAACAAATTAAGTAAAAAGGGAAATCCTGCCAATATGACCATAGCACAGTATGATTAGTGGTTACAATGTTCTTTGCAGCAAACCTAGTTGTATATTGAAAATATTATTTCGTAAATATAATTTGCCGTTTTGTCAGCATTACCAAGGGAGTTGGTCTATCCATAAACCCCTAATCCTTCAATGATTGACAAGAAGAGTGAGAGTATGGCTGTGTGCTGGTTACATAACCTAGTCCCAGGTGGTTGAAAGGGGACTTCAGACAAACATTTGCTGCAGGAAGAGCACCACCTAGAAAATTTACTTGGACGCCACCAGATAAATGCTGGATGAACAGTTTTTTTTTTTTGCATTTGTCATCATAAACAGTTTGTGTGATTGAAATGGGAAGGAAACAGACTGACATGAATCAAACTGAACAGTAAAAAGGGCAACTCAATAAAATTGATTCAAAAATAAAATGTTTCCACGTGCACCTGTAATTAGCTTCTGGATTCCATTCCTTTTCTGTAAACAAGTGCTGCATTTACAAAACCTATTCTCTGTTTGTTTGCAGTTTACAAAAATAAAGGTTATATTCATATCAATACAATTGTCATTCTTTTGACTGTCACTAATAGGCTGATGTATTAAACAAAAAGGACCAGCCAGTTTAAATGCAAGTTTTAAAAAGGGTAATTCATCTTTCTCGACTCCCAACATTTGTCGTTAAAGGGCTTACATCCTTCAGTACTATCCTACACAGACCCTATTTTCTATCCAATCCAGAAAATAAAGTATCTCTGAGCAATTGACCCAAAGCTGTGATGGATACCACATCCTCTTGTCTACGGCAATGCATAGGTTATTTATTTACAACTGGAGAAACCTATTAACTCTGTGCCCATTTGAACTAGGTGGATAAACTTAGGGGTAATCGAAAGCTTGGCACAGAATAAATACACAAACAAACATGTTAGTGTTGTCAGTTATCATCCCATGCTATATGGACACTGATATTCCCCATCTGCTTCTCCTTAACAGTGTCTCTCATACGCTTGTGCTTAGACACACTTGCTTACAAAGCATTAACAGTTTTAAAAAATGATTTTAAAATGCCGTGAAGAGCTATGGGTGCAGAAAGATTGTGGATGGTGTGGATGAATCGAGTGAGCACACATTTGGTTACGACAGAGGAGAACAATGCATTTAGCATATTGAAATCCAATCCTATCTGATCTAGTACACTTCAATTTTTTCAGAGATACCTTCTAAGCAACTGCTTCAAGTTGAAAATACATCTCCCTTTGGCAGTAACAAGAGTGCTGGTGGGAATACAAACCGGCGTTTGTAAAAGAACACACGTCACTATGGAAATTTCAATGTTCTGTGATCAACTGCCTGAAATCAAGATAAAAGCTTCTTTTGAAACCTTCAATGTAACTGTGCCACTTAAAAATTAAAAGATGAACAATTAAAAAGGCCTACAGCGCCCTGGTTGCCTAGGTGTACCTATCCATTCATAAAAGGGTGCTGTAGATGTTTTCAGAATGAATCAGTCACAGTATCCAGACTTCTGTGCAAATTACATCAACTCACCAAACTCTTGGGTAAATGTCTAAATGTCAACTCCAGCGTTACTTCTTTTGGACTGAGTTCTTAAAGATAAGTTTGGTGTATAGACAAAGGAAAGCACTCCTACTGTGATATGTGGCGAAAAATCAAAAAGTTCTTAAAAATAATGTACTTGTGACTTAACAGCTCAATTAAAAAACCAAGATAGAAAAAGGTCTGACATTATTTATATTGACTTTGGTCACAAAGAACTATTTCAATAAAGGTATTTAGACCTTTCCTATTGACTTTGGATGTTGTTTATAATAAATGGGAAGATCTATGTTTCATTTTAGAGTACACTGGCAGTGATCTTCTGAAAAACATATTCCACAAATTTAAAACCGCATTCCACCGTTTACAAAACACAATGTGCTTGAGGGGGGGTTACAGGCATACTCTAGCTCTGCTGCTCAAAACCATGATCATAAACAATCCAATGCACATTAGATGAGGTTTGTGTCATACAAAAAAAATGCAATACAAGCATTTGTTTTCATTTCAATGGGAATGTAAACATTTTAGGTTAACGACAGATACACTGGGGTCTGGCCTGCCTGTGCTACAGTCCTACGCACCGTGCTAGTTTTAGTCGTTAGAATGTAGCTTTTAAAAAGGGAAAGCAGCATACCACAACACGCTGTGCTTGAATATATGTGCTACACAGGAGCCAAATACCAGCCTAGTAGTGACCGTCTACCTGGTTACATGACAGTCCAACTAAGGTGGAGTAGTAGAGAGAGACTGAGGCGCAGGAAAGAAGAGGCACATGTAGTCAGAACATACACAAGCAAAGTACCCACTGGGGCAGGAGGAACCACTGTTGCAGTAAACTGGGCAGTGAGGACAGAGAGAGATGTTGCGCTGCTATGGGTTCTGGTACTTCTGCCGTCTGGGATTTTTTTTATCACGGCGTTTCCATTAGGGGCTAGAGACATGCTCTTGAGAGGCCCACAAGCTTTCTGGCCCACTCCGTTCCGCGTCTCCATGACAACGTCTCACTTCCTGCCTGGCTCCGATAGTCTCATGACTTGACGTCATTGCATTCTTGCTCTGCGGAGAGCTCCAGGTCTGACAAGCCCACCTCCACAGCCATGATGAGAGAGCTGTCTGAGTCACTGCTCAGCGGGGGATGCTGCTCACCTGCAGACAGCAGCACAAACAGGTCCTTAGTATTATGACAAAATGGCACAGAAAAACTTGTTCAAAAGCTAAATGCTCTGAGCTGACCAATTGAATCGATACCACCAGAACATTCTACAATGCATTTCCCTTGTACTGCTTCCCTCTAGTTATTGGATTGTCATACAAATTAAAAGAGGATTGTGGATTACCTGCTTTCTCTCTAAATTACACGCCAAGTAGATACAGGACTAATGCACTGTCAATACAAAATGTTTTTTTGCGGGGCCAACAAAATTCACTTTCATCACCCATTTTATCTAATTATCTAAGCATTTCTACATTGATGCCAACAGCAAACATGGGTTAATTCTAAGCAAGCAAATGAAAACTCAATGGCAGAGCCTTTAAAATGGCAGTTTTCTCTCCAATATGTATTTCCAATGCCGATAAGTTTAAGAATTAATTATTATTTTATTGGATGTTTAAAAATAATTGGGGCATACATATTTGAACAACTTAAAGGTATATCCAAACCTTCATTCACATATCAGAGAAAACATTTTGAGCAATATTCTTTGAATCCTCTTTTTTGAAACACCACAGATTCTTAAACTGAGAATAAAAGGAGATAAAAAGTACATAACAAAAAAAAAAGGATATGTGAGAGAGTGTTGAACTTATAGAACCTTTTATAACTATTAGCCCTGAACAATAAGGTTGAATAACCCTGCACTACAACACCAGGACCACGCAAAAGCAATTCAAAACCCCGCTCAGGAGACATTCAAAACACTATCGTCTATGATTGTGATCCATCTGCCTTTTGTTGGGTTCGGCTTGTAACCATTACTCACAGTAACTGTGTCTCGAAATGAGGGATAGCCCTCATAACGCTCCTGACAGCGCTCATTCTTTACGTTGACGACGTGGCGAGCTGGCCTCTCAGTCACTGCCAGCCCTAGCGCTACGGCGCTGACAGATCAGCGCGTTGTTTAGGCGTTGCGTGTCAGTTGCTGACGTCTGAGTGGTTAACTTGCTAGTACTGCGACAAACTCCATTTTACACTAATTAAAGACAACACAGAGCACCTCCCGCTGAACAGCTTGTGGCAGTGAGGCAAACACAGCCTATGTTTCATTGGGACATAGAATGCCATGGCATAGTCGACGAACAGCCCGCATTGGAGGCCTGAAGCTACAAGTGATAGACAACGCGTTTTGCGAAGCGGTTGAAACTGGAGGAGCTTGCTGTAAAAAGACAGAAACTGCAGATGCACTTTTACAGCCTCTCCAGGGGAGGAGGGTGGGGGCTCCTGCTAACCTAGCAATGGCTTCCTCCTGTCATGGTTAAGTCACATAAAAGAACAATTTAGAGGACGAGTCCCAGATGTGTGTTGGATGCACTGAAACACGAGCAAACAGAAAGATCAAATGAGCTGCTAATCAGAGATACTGTAAGCCAAATAGTTAGACAGGCTTTTGAGGAAGACATCTAAGGACCGATATGCGAGTAACAGAGTTGAAACGGTTTAGAGTCTGAGAAAAGTAGAGAAGATTAAAAGAATAAGGCATAAGGAGAGTTTGTGTGTGTTTGTGTGTGTGTGTGTGTGCGTGCGTGTGAGCGAGAGAAACCCTTGTAACTATAGCAACATCGCCAGATGGCTCAGGCGGTGGCGGCCCAGTGTCCGGTGGGGGTCAGCTCTAAATAGAGTACCTGGAGTACCTCACAGTCACTCTCTCAGTGCTCTGCTCCCTCTACAATAAGCACGCGAGACCACACTGCATCATCATCATTATCTCCTTCCTCCCCAAAGCCAAAGACCTGAGCAGGGGAAAGTAGTTACATGAAATCCAAACTAGCAACATCCAGATTTTGGGCTACCAGGGGGACGGTCAGAACTCAGCCCAAACATTCACTACATAACTAGGGAGCTCATTTAATGATAACAGGTGAGAGAAACCAGGAGGCATGACTCAGCTCCTATGGGGCATTGTAGCTCTGCATGACGTTCCACCAAACAGCCATAAACAGGTGTTGCTGCATTTATACATTAGTTTTATGTTTCTATTGCTGCACAGTCTTTTTCTCAGGAGGAAATCATGATAAACTACACTCCCTCAGAAAAGCAGCCCCGGACCTCTCTTAGTTACCTTCAAAATGCCACTTGTCAACCATTACGTTTGCTTTACTGCCACTGCGGCTACGGCACTGGGAACTGGCTACAATTAGGCTAATGTGCTGCTTGTGACAAATAGCTCTGCAATGCACTGCTACTCTATAAGAAATGACTCAGCGACGATGAATTTTGCACAACCAACAAATTCCTGAAATACATTTTTTGCCAGCACAGCCTGGAGGCACTGAGAGACATGTTGTCTGTATAAATGTGACTATGAACCAGCCGAGAACGGTATTCATTAACATGACCACCATGTGCCAGCATGATGCTTCAAAGTTGTGCAAACAGAAAGTCATGTGTTTCAAATGAGAATACACTGAAAAGGAGAGAGCGAGAGAGAGAGAGAGCGAGAGAGGGAGAGAATTGCAAGCATTTGTTGGCAGTGAGAAATCTCCATATGCATTAGGCAACACAGTCCAGGCACCTTTGCCCTGGGTTTCTGGCGTTCATCACCAACTGTTAGACAGGTCTTTGGGGCAGGATCAGTAGGATCTGGACTTGTGTAAGTTGCTGCTACAAAGGCAACAATAAGCTGATTCCTGGCAGCCGACTCTGTTGCAAAGTCGCCAACTTGGGGTGGAATTTCAGCTGGTTGGACAGGAAGTGGGCTGTGCGAGTGTAACTACACAGTCCACATGTGCACAGACACACCCACACCCTAACCCACACATAAAAAAGGGTCTGGCTTCCGCTAATACAAATCTTGTGCTAAGCAGCCATTAGCTGAAGGCTCAGTTCTTAGGGGTTTGCCCTAGAGGGGGTGCTCATTTACAGAATCTCAAAAGAACAGTCTATCTACGCTCCTCTCGAAACCGTGCCATCTATTTGTGGTTAGCCTTTCAGAAAAGGATGAACTATTCTTTCCCCGCTGTGCTGCCCGGGAGGGGTACGAAATATAGCCGGGAGGGGGGTACATCCACGCAGGTGACTGCTGCCCTAGTTCAGGCTCTGGGCTAAAAGCGTTTTGGCACAGGTGGACCCACAGAGCAGCAGCCCTGAAAACAGGACATTTGAGCTGTGTCACCGAGCCACAGGACTGTACTGACGAAAAAGAGACATGCACGCTGCTGTCGTCTGTGTCAGAGAGTGGTGTTCTACTATTCAGTCTCCAAGTACAGCTCACCCAGGAGGGGTGCTTACAGGGGCTGCTTGAGTTCCCGCTGCGCTGGAGGACAGGTCACAAGACACGAGCAGAGCCTGCAGGTCTGGCTTAGAGTCACAGCCAAACGGCAGGGAAAGCCAGGTGTGGGGGTGGCGCCACTTCCAAGGCAGAGTGCCTGGCGACACACCCGGGAGAGGGCTGTGTGCAGAGGCATGTGGTTGGAGCGGTGAGGTGGTGCGTGGGGTGAGGGGGTATGGCTGCGCTCACCGCTGGTGACGTAGTGGCTCTCCATGGCCTGCGCCAACGTCTCGCCGTCGTAGTAGACCTGGGGCAGGCCCGTCGCCCGTCCCATGGGGTCCAGGACCACGGAGCTGTCGTTCACGGTGACGTCGCTGGCCGTCGTGATGGGGTTGGTGGGCGGACCGCCCACGGAGCTCTCGTAGTCCGGGGGGACTTCGTCCATGCAGTCTCCATTGGGCTGGAGAAACCCCACACAGCGATGATACAATTAGGCTCCTCAGGGGTTTTTCCCCCTTACAAACTATTTCAATGTTATTTGAGTTTTCGTTCAGTTTGTTCTATTCACATTGTGATGAATTAATTAAAAACTAATTTAAACCATAGGAAAATAGTTTACATTTTATTGACTGAAAGTTGTGAACGAACACTTACCGGTATTCCCAAGGCCTTCAGGATGTTCATTTTACACATGGGACAGGTGCGGTGGTCTTGCAGCCAGGGGTCTACACAGTGCTTATGGAAGACATGCCTTGCAAAGAGAGTACCACACATAACCCACATCATTTCCACTGCCCGTTCCCCATTCATGTCCATGTTGCCACAACACTGTTGCCCAGTGTGCTTGTCTACATCACAAACCCACTATTTACAGAATGCTTGGAGCTACCAATACTATAAAACTGTGGCCTGTTATTGTAGGGGAAATAAAAACTTGTCTTACCCGCACGGTAATATCCGTACCACATCGTTGGGTTTATAGCCTTCTATACACACCGCACAGTTATCAAAGTCTGACTCGGTTTCCTATAACATAAACAAACAGAACATTGATCAACCAAAGGCACACACGTACTGTGTCGGGTTTATGGCCCTGTAATAGCAACCGAGCTTATTTTCTGTGCAGCGTGAAAAGCCCTGCATGCCTTTCATCCTTTGCCTGCATCAACAATCAACACCTGTAGTGTGTAGTGCTGTAGTGATTAAAATGTCAATATTCAAATTGGGACAGGGGAATACTAATGACTGAATTCACTGAGAGAGTGTGTATCATCTTACCTGGTCTCCTTTTCTGATCGTTCGTACTTGAAGTTTACTGAGGGCCTTCTTGGCCGCGTCTCCAAGACGTCTCTAAAGAAGATAAAACAACAAATCAAGTCAAGACAACCACCTGACCTGGAAGCTAATGCCAAGACATTTTAGTAGACCAATCCATTCTAACACCTACGTTTTGTATACAATTGGCCAGCTAAACTAAGCAATTGATCTGCTCCCAAAAAAAGGCATAAAATCCCATGTCGTCATCTGACCTATGTGGAACCATGTTAATTGTTGGTAGTTCAGAACAAAAGATCCTGAGCTGTGTATAATGTTTTGACTCAAACAAAACAGGCTGAAAAGTACGTGTTGTTGACACACCGCGACACAGGAGCACTGTTAAGTTGACAATGAACAAACCATAGAGATAGAACACCATATCCGTACAGGAAAATAGAACACAGAACACAACTTTGAGAACATGACAAGTGCCTTTTGTGATGCCTAAAGCTGTGTTGCTATTGGGTTCAGCGTTACACAAACCTGATCCAGCAGCAGCTGCTCCCCAGCTTAATTGGCAAGGCAGTTTGAAATCAGGGAGGAGCGGTAGCTCAGTATGGCCAAGTTCTTGGAAAATGTCATCATGCACCAAGAAGTAGGCTACAACTAAATAAACATCACCACCATGACAACTCGCTGTGCCCAGCTAGGGCTTTGATGTGTCAACATAACAGACGTCACAGCAACATCGAGCTAGCCATCTATAAAATATTTGTCAACAGAAACAAGGAGATCGCTTTCCGCATGGTCTAAATATCAGAAAACGGGATTGTTAATTGCTTCATTGCTTTACAGTCTGTTCTTTTACTCCAGCTGTCAGGCTTATTTCCGAGTTTTCCGCCCAGGTTTGCTTTTTATCGTTCTTGCAATTGAAAATCCATCTAGTCTCAAACCTTTGCAGTGCGGGCTAAGCGGAGACAGGGTCCTACCTGGTTGCGGTCCCGCGCGTTCGCGTAGCGGAACCTTTGGATGTAGTAGAAGACTAGCCAGGCCAGGGAGATGATCATCAGCACGATGAAGGAGATGGAGACAAACACCACCGACGTTCGGCTCACATACTTCTGCAGGTTCCGCGTTCCTATGGAGATGTGCACTGTGACCGCGATGTTCCGCTCCAGCAGGGCCACGATCTCACGACCTTTGGGCTCCGGGATCATGATGGCCACTACATCTCCCGTGCCTGTAGACGCAAGACACACACGCGACTCATTGCATATGCACATCTACAGCACATAGATCCATCCCTGTACATTAATGATTGATATATGTACATTAATGATTGATCTAATGTTGGTTGCTCAGTATGTAAGAGCTCATCAAAAAGAAACGGTTCAGTTCTAACAACACAAAATTATCCTGAAAAGTGTGTCGATTATATGAAAAGTGTGTTGAATCTAAATGTACACAGGGAGGAAAGCCGAACAAGGTCATTGGACAGTAGGTCTCCTGTGTGCAAGAGAGGAAGCCCGTTGCATGAAGACCTCAGGCCAAACACCGCGCACCACAGTGACTAATTACCGTTCCCTCGCCTGCAGGGAGTCCAGAGAGGACCTGCTAACAAAGACACACTTTCCATGTTACCGTTACGAGGCCGACTTCACAGCACACACTACTCCTCCTAGCATAAATACTGCAGACTGTGAAGTAGCCAACTACTGGAGTTTGACAGAGATAATCTAGAAACAAAAGCCTTCTCTAAGAAGAAATGACCCACTGCATTCATGAAGGCCTTTCATTTGCAGGGATAAGCTTCTAAAGCAACCTCCGTTAAAGTGGTTGACATTTACAAAACGAGGTTGGAGAATGGCTGACTTGACACGGTGATTAGTTTCATCCAACACACTCAAGGCCACCAGGCGCCTCTCGTGAGCTAAAGAGTGGCAGATAGGCCAGTGTCTGAGAGAGGTCTCGGAGCCTTGCGAGGAAAGGGCAGTGTCCTCGATTCTCCGCAACAAAGAGGTGCACCAAAAAGAAAAAGAGACCTCAATAGATCAATACGCCATAGATTAAGAGTCAGACAACCCTTTTACTCGGGTCCTCTCTGTCGTCCCTTTAAGGTGACATCGCCGTGAGGAGCCCAAGGGAGTTTCTCTCCATCTTCCAGTTCTCTCTAAAGAGGAGCTTGTTCCCTCTGGCCACATCCACCACCAATACAAGTGTAACCCAGGCAGTCAGCCAGCTGCACGGCCCTGTGGGATACCCGGGTGAAAGGCGCGATGGCCTGAGCCAAGCCGAGGTCATTATATCACGTTACCCTGGGGTGAACCTGCGACTAGGAGATAGAGAAGGCAGTCACTTGTGCAACCCTGTCAGCCTAATAGGACGCTAGCCTAGGCTGGTAACTTTGAACATGAAAACAAGTTTCAAAAACATAAAGACAGCAGAGAGGCGTCCACAAAACAAAGACTAAATAATGATTATAAATTGATTGCATTTGGTATAGTGCTTTTCTAGTCACCCAAAGCGCTTAGCCCCTGCTCCACTCGCATTCTGATAAAAAAAAATAAACAGAGCCACCGAAAGCTGGAGAAAACTAAGCAAGTCGTGGGCGTGAAGATTTCTTATGCAGTGCTTAGCCTGTGCCAGCCTGAAAGCCAGACATTTTCAGACACAACATAATGCTACTTTCATGAATATCTTTATGTAACAAACGATAGAGAGCCACAGTCACAAAGGAGAATCAGCCCCATATATTACATTAAATGTAATACGCCAAAGACACTATATATTGAAGCATTAACCTGTCCTGGTCCAGTCTATTTTAAGATTAGGTCTTTGTTGCATAAAATGTATCTAAATGGCAGGAAGTAATCCTCTTGCTGACAACAAGGCTTACTTGAAACAACCAGACGACTTGTAATTACGGAACACACTACATTCAAATCAAATTGGCACTGCAAAAAGGGCCAGCTTTGAAAAGCATATAGGCTCAACAATGCCCCATGTGTGCATAGTTTGACTCATCAGGGTGTAGTCGGAACAAAGCAGACAGAAAGCATCACATACATCCTGTTCAAGATGAGACACCAGAGGTATAGACAAGTTGCAATCCAATCAGCTGTGTGTCCACCATTGGCAGTGTGCACCATTTTGTCCTTACATAACAGAAGCTTGGCTGCCCCAGTGGTTTGTGTGTGTGAGCTTTCAACGCCATCACAATCTCACTGACTGCCAGAGAAAAAAGACGGCATGTGCACGGTGTGGGGATCTCACCCCTGCTAATACTACGACATTACTGTAAGATTATTGCAGCTTCAACACATTCAGTTGTATCCCGCCGATTGGTCCATTTAGGACACTGTATGCGCATAGACAAGGTGAGCCTATTAGAGGCAAGAGGCTTTAGCCCTATATTTTTCGTGGATCGTAAACAAATGACAATGTTTTGGCAACACCAGAATTCTATCCTACATGGTCGGGTTAGTCCATGGCATTAAAAATACCGTGTCAAAGGTGAGCTGGTGACAGAGCCTATCAGTAAAGCTCCTTTAACCCAGAGGACATGCTTTAGCCCAGCTTTTAGGCATCCAACCTTAAGGAGTATCTAGCAGCCTCAAGGTTTCAACAAGCAGCACCATCTGGGTGGGTTGTGTGGGATTTAGAACCCAACCAGACAAAAGCCACTTTTTTTTTAAAACGTCGTTCCTGGGGAAGGGCTGCAAGGCAAACTGGTTCCAATGAGCTCTACACTACACCACCAAAGCACTAGCTTCAACTTACACGTTTGATAGGGCTTAAGGCTAGGCCACAATTTGCTATAAATAAGTGGCTTGTACTCTTCATTGAGAGTTATAGTGTTGTCTTTTTTGTGTTTTGTAATTACTTGTTTTTATTCTGTGCTGCTGCCTATCTTGGCCAGGACTCCCTTGCAAACAAGATATTTTATCTCAATGGGATCTTTCCTGGTCATATAAAAGGTAATAATACTAATAGTAAGGACCAAATATTGAGATCAGAGATACGGATTAGGTCTACCTTTTGTTTGCAGTTGTGATGCAATCAGGACACAATGGACAAAAATAGCAGCTTCTAAAAATAAAAAAGGGAGTGCTGGCCCTGGTCGACATGGATCAAAATCCCCCCTCTTCCCAGAAAAACTCTCCCAAGCTAGTGGGATAGTGTGCAAGAGAGCGATTGATTTTCCAGAGCGTTAACCTGTTAAAAAAAGTGCTGAGCACTGGCTCTTGCCAGCAGCCTTGTAGCCCTCGGGGAGGGTGTGTGTAGTGGATAACAGTAGGCTGAGGCACCGATTAGTAGAGAGTGAAAAAAGCCTCTCAGCTAAAACCAGCACTTAATAGAGTGGCCCATATTGGAAGACCAAAAACACAATCTGAACACTAAAGCACCACTAAGGTGCAAAGACATGCGTCTAAAACTTCCGTGGCCAACTACAGGCACTTCATGTCATAAAGAGGAAGGGCTTACCTAGGCCTTTATCACTGAAAGCAGATAATAGTGTAGTTTCAACGCTTACTGCCTCAGCTAAACATATAAAATAGCACAAAAGACCGGCCCAAAAAAGTATTGTGCAATGCTGTGACTAACTGAGTGCAAGGAAAGGAAAATGTTTCTAATACCTAAAAAGGCAACGTCATGCTCTCTATAGGCCTACTGATTGTTTCCAGCCCCTGGAAGAGTTCCAACACATGCTCTCCATGAAAAACAGTCCCTGACCTGTTGAGAAGGCTACTTCATCAGGAATCAGCTCTGATAGGATTCATGCATGCCGGGTCCACACAGAGCTCCGAGTGTTCTCACAAAATAGGAGCTCTGTATGGCACAGCCACGGGTGGGGCCAAATAAAAGTTCCATTGGAAAGGTTCTTGGCTTGGTACCCCTTGGCTGACACAGTCCACCTCTGTTGGCAATGGAGAGAAGACTGTTCTTCTCCTTCTGTCTGTCACTAACGTCTCTTTACCACCTTCATATTGACACAATTTTTTCTGCCTTCTTTTTTCCCCCCGTAGCTTCATGTCACTACAACTTTTCTGATGCCCACTCATTCGCATTAATAGCCATTCTCTCCACATTTATTTTCTGATGTCAGTCTCCTCGTTCCCTCCTCCCCCCGTTTCCCTTTGTCCACCCTCACTGTCTCACCAAAATAGCACGGTCTTCATTCATCTCTTTAGTAGGTACCCGGGGATGTGTGCCGTTTCCTTATTTAAAGAAAAGGGGACATAGGCTGCGAATGGAAGGTAGACAGGCAACATCCTCTGGGGCTTACACCGTCAAGGCAGCAAGGCACACCATGGGGGTCCCTTTGAATGTCAATGACCCAGCTGACTGTTCACCCACCCACCTACCATACATCCCACTGTCAGGCTCTTTACTTATACTACTCGTTATTACAGCATTATAGCCAAGTGAAGTAGCTTTTTTCATTAGCCTATCTTACTTTTTCCCCCTTGCCCAGTGGAAACTAATGCTGTTAGTAGCCTTACTAAAGTGAACAGTGACATGTGTTAACAAATAGAAACATTGACCAGACCAGCTATTACAGACCTAATGATCGTGCCACCCAAGGGTATGATTTCCTTGGGGAACTAAAAATCTTAGGTGTTTGAAATGAGTCCAGCATGGATGCCTTCTTTAACAATGTTATGCAGTTGGAGAAAGTTGTGGAAGGAAAGAGTTAGGCCACAAAAAGAAACGTATGATATGAAATGAAGTACAAGGCCTGCTGTCTTCCAATGTTTTGGTCCTTAAACCAGCACATGGCTCTTTCCAGGGCAATTATCTTTGTTTATTTGACAGCTAAATAAGACCTATATGACAGTAGCATGCTGACACTGGATCAACCCCGTGGACCCCAGACTAACAGTTTTCAATAGAACTGTGATGACAATGAATGGGAATACATTGGGCTACAGCCATGAATATTAGTAATGTTACCATCTTTTTGTCGGGGTTTGATTTAATTAATGGGTTGACAACCCACTGCAAAATTAAATATTGGAGCAAGTCCTACATGACGTGAAATAGTTGGGTTAGTTGTTAATAATCGTTCAAAAGCATCACATCACATCTAAGTCTTTGTCGTTAAAAGGGATGTGGTGTAGTGATGAAATCGGTAGAATAAAATTACAAAGAGAAAGTGAGCACAGGTGTGTCATAAGCTAACGGATATATTGCATAAGGGCTGTGACTAGCTTACCTTGGTGTGGCATTGTTATGGTGTCGTTAGCATTGATTGAGCCCACGTTGTATATAACAACTGCGGATGCGTTGAGCCTTGAGGCGTTGCTAATTTTATCTCGAAATGTACAATTTCCAGCAGCAATCAATGCTACCCAAGCAATGTTTTGGGGGGCCAGGGTAAACTTGACGTGCGGGTCGCAAGCTTGTCTGTCGCTCAAGGGTGAAGGCATCAGAACAGCTCCGTGCGCTTCCCTCTTTGGAGAATGCTCGCCATATCGACCACACTCGGTTTTCTCCGTTTTTATTTCTGAGGTCATGGGGTCCAGATAAGTAATGTTGACAAAGGCAGTATACCATTCCTCCTTTTCTGCTACAGTGAAGTCCAAGCACAGTAAATGCACAAAACAAAAGGATAGTAGCCATGTCGAAAGAGCAAGACTGCGGCACGCTTGTATGAGGGACATAGCCATTGTACGAGAAGGACTGGTGTTCCCACCCTTTCTTTAAATAACTAAAGTAAGTTGCACCCCAAATCAACTCCCTGAACGCAAAACTACCTGGATTTTAGGGGCTCAAACATGTACAGCAGTAAAATCACCCGACTAATAACGACAGCCATCAGAACGATAAAACATTACCAGAAAGCTTCTCCAAGAGTTATGTAGGTCCATGCCATGTCAGTGGTGTGCTATGTTGTTGTTTAATGTCAGCTGTGTTATACTCTGGCTCAGGATTGGTGCACAGAACGGGCACCTGCACGTGACATGGACTTCGGCGGAGAAAACCGAACATGGTCCAACCTGAGTATGCGAAATATGCACACCACACCTACGAGTTCAACTGAATATGCACATGATAGGATCCAAATATTCCGTGTTAAACTTTCTGATAACACATATACCATAACCCCCTTCCCCATTCTTGCAAAAATAATTGTGTAACGTATAAAAAGACGAGCAGTCAAGAGCTATGTTATAAATATGACGTCAATGTGGCCTGAGCGACATCTACAGGTTACTTTTGACTAATTTATATTTCAGTCAAGAATAATTAGATTTGGAAATGTATTAAACCCAAACATATCCAAAACCTACAGAGGATCCATAAAATGCATCAAGGCTACCCTAACGTCACCTTTATATCCGAAAAGGAATGTCCTCTACAATCAGAAAGAATACATAATATGGTAGGTATAACTGGCTAAATTCAACACGATATTTTGAGTAAATATTTTCCCACCCCTCTTTATTGAACACTATAAATCGGGTAATAAAACAGTGTAGTAGTAGGCCTATCATTAAACATTCCCAGTGGAGCAAGTTCCTAATTGAATGGTCCCCCAAAAAACTGACGAGGATAAAAACCCAATGATTTAAATAAACTAGACAATTATTTTGTAGCATCCGTTTATCTGTAGGCCTATCCGTCAAACTCATGTTTCTCCTTACCAGTGAATTGTGCCCCGCTATCAGAAGTTGTTAGCTTTTAAGCAGATCTAGGAACGATTCTGTACTTAGTTTCGACACGGAGTTATAAAGTAATGCACGGACTTTTCCTTAGGCAACTTCCTTTCTTTTCACTTGCAACTCGCGACATTTTTCCACTGTTCTGCAACTGGTAACTTTATCTTGTTATTTCTGATTTAGCTTATACGATTTCGATATAAGTTATGTAAATCAATCCACGTTTCCTTACACACCTTGACGTGTTTTCTGTTTTCAGCCTACGTAACGTGACTCACTCACTACCATGCCTAAAAAGAAGACCGGTGCCCGCAAGAAGGCAGAGAGTCGCAAAGAACGGGAGAAACAGACTCGAGCTAACAGGGACCATATTGACGTGGCCAAGCATCCTTGCAATTCTGCCATGGTATGTAGTGTATCCCTTGCTTTAATTTGTTGTGTGATAAGTTCATGCCACGGTTTGCCAAAATGGCCACATAAACCCCCGGCATGTGGAGTTTGGGACCCTAAACGAATTTAGTTTGAAGCCTCTCAAAAAAAAGGATTTGGGGTAGTAGGTGTAGGCATCCTCTTACTAGCTTGTATCTGGAAAGGAAGCGTTGGCAATGTTTGTTTGTGGTTTGGCAATGTTTAATTAAAGAGCCTTCATTGTTTGTTTGTTTATCGAGCTGGGAAGCTTAAATTGCTTGGGTATCCATACTCTGAAAGATGACTAAAGTAAGGGCTTCTCAAGACCCCAGCTGTAGTAACTAGGGGTGTGAACGTTGATGAAAACGTTTTCCATAAGAAATTTCGAGCGTGACGTTACAAACATGGTCCCAACTTGCTCTTGTTTTAGAAATATGGTTGACTGTTTGGATGAATAGAAGATATCGCATGACATTGTCATAAAATGCACATTCTAATTAGCTTAGTCCAATCTTGAGTCTATCAATCGTGCTTCATATTATCGCCCATTTCCCATGTTCCGCCAACGTTTATTTATTCAGTATGATTCTGATAATTGTGTGTTGTTTCAAATGCATGTAAAAGAGTGGCAAATAATGCAATTTAGTAAGTGATTCCTGAGCTATTGGAGCCAAGCAATGAGCTTAAACAAATATATATTTGGCCGCCCCTTGATCCACTACGTTTAAGCGCTGTCATTGTGAATATTCAGAGAGAGATTAATTTAATAAATGTGCAAAAATATAGAACAAAAATAAACCTAACGGCAAAGAAAGAAACCTGCAAACATGGTTGAGGGGGCCAAGCAATCCAGTAGGGCATTGTTGCCATTGAAGGGAGTGACCGTAAGCACTCACAGAAGTTTTATGACAAAGGATTGGCAGAGAAATTTACCTCACTTCCTGTTTGGCGTATTCACCACCGATTTCTATTGGCTGTGATGGACCAACGCTTTTGTCTCTGCTTTGGATCTCCCAAGATACAGCCACACACATCGACACTTATTGAGCAATATGGGTTTTAAAGAGGCCATATTATGCTTTTTCGGTTTTTCCCTTTTGTTTAGTATGTTATATAGCTTTTTGTGCATGTAAAAGGTCTGAAAAGTTACAAAGCCATGCCAAAGGGAGCGACTCTTTCTCACAGAAAACATTGCTCCTGAACTGCCTGAAACGCCTCGTTTGTAGTCTGCCGTTTTGTTCCGTAGCATATCTACGTCACTAAGTCAAACATTTGCATAATGCCTACCTAGGGGATAGTTTGGCACACCCTCAAACAGAGCCAGTCAGAGCGGAGGCCGGGAAGTTTGGATAGTGGTTTCACCATGTCGAGAAAACGCTTTTTTCATCATTGCGAAAGCAAATTCCCTTTGTTTGGATTTCCAAAGGAAGACAAAGTGAGGAATAAGTGGTTAAAATGCATTTTTACCACTATTCCTCAGCAGTACAACCCCAACCTTTTATTGTGCGCGCTTCATTTTACCGAGGACTGCTTCCTGAAGCAGGTACAGTTCACAACAGAGTGGGCCAGCTGACCAATCAGAGCAGACTCGGGAGGGGGGCCTTAGAGACATTTCAGACAGAGGGTGAATGGAGGTGCTGCAGGCCCAGGCAGTTTAAAAAAATGAAGTTGTTTATTGAACATTAAAACTGGTTAACCTATTCTAGTAGAACTCCCAAATAAAGGTATGAACCTGAAAATGAGCATAATATGGCCCCCTTAACCTATTGTGGTGCCCCTCAGTAGTCAAATGACTCACGTTTTTTTTAATGTCCTCATGAAGGGGTACTAAGTGTACAAAATTTGGTGTGGATACATCAAAGCGCTGTTGAAATATAAGCTGATGCCCTTTTTGGCGGTTCCAATTGACTATGAAGGAAACGCTTTCGAATATCCAAAATACATAAAAAGCTTGGTCTGGAGATCATCTGTGCCTATTTTGGTGAAGAGTAAAGCTTTTTCTACTTTCATAAAATCCAATATGCCGCAAAATCTAATATGACGTAAATTGACGTCATAGCGGGGTTGAGGGGGCCAAGCAGTACAGTTGAACTCTGCTTGATCCAAGGAATCCAACTGTACTTCATTTTAGAAAATCGGGCTGTTATGGAAATTCCAATTATACACACAAGGAGATCAAGGCATAAGGTTCAATATAAACATTTATTTAAAAAGGTACTTTGGCAGAAGTATCACCTCACACAGAATTTAAGATTCTGTTCAAATGAGCTGATAACATTATTCTGTTACCAGCTTTCTTATATAGAAACAGAGGTGTGTCCTTCTCCCCTGTCCCTGCATTCCACTGATTCACTCATGTGTATAAACAGAGCAATAAAACACAAGAACCCTGACACTCACTTAAACAAGATGACATTAAGTGTACTCCTTTTGACCACAAGAATTACTGGGTTTCGTGCCCCAATCAGGAGGTCATGAGTTCCCTCTCAGTTTACGATGTGCAGCTGTTACAAAATCAGTAGAAATGAAGTTTTTATCAATTAAACAAGTCATTGCAGTATTTTTCCCATCACAGGGCACACGGATCAAAAGTTGCATATATAAACACACCTCAAGCTTTGACCCATTGGTGGCGCTATAAGGCTCAATGCGCAGGCATAAAATGTGGTGAAAAGAATTTGGGGACTTTCCCCAATCAATGTGCCTAATGTCTTGCCTAAATAAATAATTACTTTTTACCATACAATTCCAGGGGCTGCCATAGACTCCGATGGCAGTAGAAAAAAGATGATTAATAAGAAAATATACAAAGCCTCAGAGTTGCCTACGTAGCTTCGCTGCTTGTCCCCCAATAATAGCTCCAAGGGGTCAAGAAAGCCTAACGTAGTCCTACGGGTAAAACACAAGCTTGAATGATAAATATACGTCTTTTACACACTTACTTTGACGAGATCATTCAGCAAAAGTTTGTAAGAAAAACAAACATTTAACAGATCTTCCTCTCAGTTCGTCCGTTATGCCCCAGTCAGTGTGCAGCTGGACAACAAAACCCAGACTGGGCTTCATTGCGTGAGTTGTCTGCCATTACATGTTTACTCCACTTCTGTCCAGGAACTGAACATTTCGGAATTTAACTCAGGTGATATCTTCCCCCAATTTCTGAGAACTTTTTAGGCTACAGCTTGTGATTTAGTATATTTTTTTATTTTACCTTTCAGAGATTTTTTTGTAAATGCATGACTTCAACTTTGTTTACACATGTGCGTGCACATGTTCACATCCCTAGTAGTAACACTGTAATTGTGCAGTCACCCGCAAGGTCTTGCGGACCGGAGGCTGAGATTGCTGATGCAGACTGCAATATACGACACGTCCTCTATTATATTTGTGCACCCACACGTAGCGTACATCCTCATGCCAAAAATGTGGATGGTGGCAGTGTGTTGTTTTTTTAGAGCTTTTGAATCTGCTGCAATGGGTGACAAGACATGACACGACAGTGAATTTTTATAAAATTTTCAAGAAAAAAAAGAAAAACATTATCTAAGTATATGGCAGGGGATAAAATATCTTAAGGAATAGGACAAGCATAATTATACCCAGACAGATGCCTCCCACAAGCGATGGCTGCAGATGGTCTTTTATGGATTTGTTTTATGTATACCATCGACTTATGCTGAACAGGACGTATAATTTAAAATTCAATGCTGCAAAATAAGCCAGTTGACAAGATTCACCCCTCTTCTCCCTCCCAATGCTGAGGTTGTTTAAAGCATGTTGCTTTGCCCTCGCACTAACAGTTATATTTTCTTCCAGGAATGTGACAAGTGTGAAAGGTAAGAAACTGTTTCAACGCAGACATACATTTTCAAATACTCTTTTTGTACCAATGTCTTTGGTTTGCAATTGGACCATGACTCAATCTACAAATGGAGGAAGTGACTCTTCACCTTTATTTTCCTGTTTCAATGTCCACGTAGACGGCAGAAGAACCGGGCCTTCTGCTACTTCTGTTCCTCAGTGCAGAAATTGCCTATGTGCGCCCAGTGCGGTGAGTGATCAGCAGCCTATGGTTAAACTCTAGACCTAATCTCCATCTTGGCTTCTTCAGTCTTGCTATTATCAAGGTGTATTGCCGAGACCATTTTATGTTATGTCCATTTAAGGCAAAACCAAGTGCATGAAGTCCTCTGACTGTGTCATCCGACATCCTGGGATCCACAGTACCGGAATGGGCATGGTGGTAAGAAGCTAAATTATATCCCAGCAATGATGCTTTTAAGAAACCAAGATCAACTACAACTGTTGCAATTTCGATTGACCTTGACATAATACGCCAAACGTTCATATTGCATGTCTCTCTGTCCACTAGGGGGCAGTGTGTGACTTCTGTGAGGCCTGGGTGTGCCATGGACGGAAATGCCTGAGTACCCACGCCTGCTCGTGTCCCCTCCAAGAAGCGGATTGCATTGAATGTGACCGCTGTGTGTGGGATCATGGTATGCAAATTGAGGAAGATGAACACTGTCCCAGCTGTGTTCCAAAATGCCACCAAAAGACCACTTTCGCTGTTGCCAAATATGAAAAGTTGAAAACAAGTTTTTTTTTTTGTCATCAGTTATTCCAATGTACCCTCACCGGCCACTTTATTAGGTACACCTTGCTAGTACCGGGGTGGACACCCTTTTGCCTTCAGAACTGCCTTAATTCTTCGTGGCATAGACTCAACAAGGTCCTGGAAACTTTCCTAAGAGATTTTGGTCCATATTGACATGATAGCATCACTCAGTTATTGCAGATTTGTCGGCTGCACATCCATGATGCGAATCTCTCGTTCCACCACATCCCAAAGGTGCTCTATTGGATTGAGATCTGGTGACTGTGGAGGCCATTTGAGTACAGTGAACTCATTGTCATGTTCAAAAAACCAGTTTGAGATGATTTGAGCTTTGTGACATGGCGCGTTATCCTGCTGGAAGTAGCCATCAGAAGATGGGTACACTGTGGTCATAAAGGGATGGACATGGTCAGCAGCAATACTCAGGTAGGCTGTGGCGTTTAAATGATGCTCAGTTGGTATTAAGGGGCCCAAAGTATGCCAAGAAAATATCCCCCACACCATTACACCACCACCACCAGCCTGAACCGTTGATATGAGGTAGGATGGATCCATTCTTTCATGTTGTTTACGCCAAATTCTGACCCTACCATCCGAATGTCGCAGCAGAAATTGAGACTCATCAGACCAGGCAACATTTTTCCAATCTTCTATTGTCCAATTTTGGTGAGCTCGTGCAAATTGTAGCCTCATTTTCCTATTTTTAGTGGAGATGAGTGGTACCCGGTGGGGTCTTCTGCTGTTGTAGCCCATCCGCCTCAAGGTTGTGCGTGTTGTGGCTTCACAAATGCTTTGCTGCATACCTCGGTTGTAACGAGTGGTTATTTCAGTCAAAGTTGCTCTTCTATCAGCTTGAATCAGTCGGCCCATTCTCCTCTGACCTCTAGCATCAACAAGGCATTTTCGCCCACAGGACTGCCGCTCACTCGACGTTCCCTCTTTTTCGGACCATTCTCTGTAAACCCTAGAAATGGCTGTGCATGAAAATCCCAGTAGATCAGCAGTTTCTGATATACTCAGACCTGCCTGTCTGGCACCGACAACCATGCCACGTTCAAAGTCACTTAAATCACCTTTCTTCCCCATTCTGATGCTCTGTTTGAACTTCACCAGGTCGTCTTAACCATGTCTACTTGCCTAAATGCATTGAGTTGCTGCCATGTGATTGGCTGATTAAATATTTGCGTTAACAAACAGTTGAACAGGTGTACCTAATAAAGTGACCAGTGAGTGTATATTTTTACATGCATGTTTTTGATTAATTCAAACTTAACAAAATGACGGTTTACATACACTATAGTTATCTGTCATATTTAGCCATTAATATTATGAAAGTGCAATAGTGCACCTCATGAGTTACCCAGTTTCCTTTTTGTCTTGACCCGAAAGGAGGAAGAATATTCCGATGCTCTTTCTGTCACAATTTCCTGTGTGAGGATGACCAGTTTGAGCACCAAGCCAGCTGCCAAATCCTGGAGGCAGAAACATACAAATGTGAGTTAAGCACTGTAATGGATAATTTCAGTCTGACAGAAAATAACCAATGAACCAGAGAGAGAAACCGGGTAGTGATCAAGTACAATTTTATTTATGAGTACAGTAGTGTATGTCTGTACACAGACATTTCTACAGTCAGTTCAATCTAACGACATAGCATGTTCTGATTAGTTGACAAGGTTGTAACGAGCTTTTGCTTAGAAAGGAACTAGTTTTGAATGTAACTGATTTTAGACATAGGATTGTTGAATGATTTAATTTCCTTAGCCATGTGTTAGATTGCTCTTTTGAAATTATTGTATAAATGGATGTGTGGTGGCCTAGTGGGTAAGACCGCTACCAGGCAACCAAAAGGGAGTTCAAATCCCACCTGGGAACACAAGCGCTAGTTGCCCTTGAGCAAGGCATTTTACCCTACATTTCTCCAGGATCCATTGTTCCTCTAATGTCATTGTAAGTCGCTTGGGATAAAAGCATCTGCTAAATGATGAAGTGTAATATAAATGGATGTACTTAGGAGTTTTTTTTCCCCCCAAGTTGAACATTTGTTTACTTATGTCACTTTGTTTTCTAATGTTACTGGTGCATGACAGCCTTGAAATACCTAGCCATATCCCTCCCCTAGACCATGTCAAGTTCCAGCACTAACTTGCGTGTAATTCATTATTAAGTCTAAACAATTCAGTATAATGTTTAAACAATCCCTTTACTTTCTTCCATTTTAGGTGTTTCTTGCAACAGACTTGGACAGCACTCTTGCCTGCGTTGCAAGGTTAGGAAACATGCACATCTAAAATGCCTGCTATTAGTCTAAAATAAAAAAAGGCTGTTGAGCTCCTTGTCTCAGTTACCCATGTGGTGGAAAGGAAAGAGTCCGTTTAAAGCCTTCTGAGCTTATGAGTCCAACATCTTACCCATTGTCATGCGCTTTCATCCAGGCATGCTACTGCGACGATCATGTGAGGAGTAAGGTGTTCAAGCAGGATAAAGGCAAAAGCCCACCGTGCCCCAAGTGTGGCCATGAGACCCAGGAGACCAAAGACCTCAGCATGTCCAGTGAGTACCTGTCAAACTCAACACATGGATAAGTGATCGAATACAGCCCATCTTTCTTAAACAAAATCAATTCAGTCAGGGTAGCTTTTGTGATGAAACACTTCAAAGCTTTAAGAACGGTTTTCTGTTTCAACCATTCAAACAATAAATGCAATTTAACCAATTCAAAATACTATAATGTTGACTTGAAGACATAAAATGTCCTTGCAATTTTATTGAAGTTGCCACTTTTTCTAAAAGACCCTGCTTTTATCCCTTTTGAGTCTCCTCTGTTTGACAACTGAGCTCAGTTTCAAGTTTCTGTATGTTCTTTCAGCTCGCACCGTGAAGTTCGGGCGACAGAGTGGCGCAGACGAGGAGAGTTATGGCTATGGAGCCTCGGGCTATGCCTCTTATTGGAAGAATGTGGCCTCTAGTGGTGCTGACCAATATGAAGACAATGCAGAGGATGACGATGATGATGATGATGATGACGATGAGGAGGAAGATGATGAGGATAATGAGGAGGAGGGAGATGATGAAGAAGGGGCTGCCGATTCAATGGCTTGTCTGAATTTGTAGACTTGCCCGACGTGCTTCATGTTGGTTCTCAATTCTGTTAGTTGCCAGTCAATCTGTGAGAATGTGGAGGACAAAAACACATTTCTGTGGAGAAAATATGGCTGTCTTTATAAAATCAGATGAACGCTAATAAGAGAGGTAAAGCTTTCCACTTTATACTTTGTCTTTAAGTGACCATCAATTTGTGTTTGGAGTCAATAAAAAAAAAGGAACAGAATAATCATAAACCGTTTCCTCTTCAGACTTTGAAATGCACCTTTCCAAATTGGTCAAAATCTGATTGCTAGCAAAAAAAAAAAGGTGTGTGTGTGCTGACACACCCATCCTTGTGGCGGTCTTCATTCCAAAAGGCTTAGGTGTTCATGCCACATCCCATAATTGTATACTTACAGAATGTAAAAAAAAACATAAAAATAAAGTTACATTTTGTTATATTAATTCAAATAAAGAATAATTTATTCACCCACAACGTTTCCTAAGTGTTAATTATGGAGTGTGTGATGAGATGAGAACCATGAAGATCTGAAATAAATTAAATTACATAGCACATTTCTTTCATTTAAATTCATTTGGGTAAAGTAAGCATGCTTAAAAAAGACGTAGTAGGTTTTACATAATAGTGCTACTACGTAACTGCCACTACGTGTCATTCACAGTTGCCAGGTTTGTTAGTGGCCTTTTCTCATAAACGTCACGCAGTATGCGCTCATCATGACTTCAGGGAGTGAACGCGCTTCAGGCTGGTGTGCGGCATGCGAACCGAAAAGAGCTTATTACAATGGAAGCAAATGCGCTATTTTGAGATGTATTACATGTTAAACAGGTCGCTTTTACTCTAAGTGACATACAGAAAATGTAATCTTGCCATATGGCCCTGGCAGGCGGGGGCAACCACCAAAGCTGTGCGGATGAAAGCGTTTTTGCTTGCTCTGATCTCCGCGAGGCTGCTGGCTAATTGCTCAACTGATCACATACAGGTAATTAAACTTAAATGTAGAAAGCTGCAGCTGTTTTAAGGTTAACTATTTACATGATTCATCATGGAGGTTCATATGACAAGTCGATGCGGGAAGCTGTTCACTAAGTTAATCATGGTGTTTGATTTAATGCGCTTTCCATGCACTTTTAGTATTACTGGTTCTACTATTGTTTCAGAAATTGTATATCTGCATAATTATGAGTGCGACGATGTCTGTAGACATTTGGCACAAAAAAAATGCTTTCACTTTCGTATAGCCTAGTAACTAATGCGCATGCGGCCTTTGTTAAATATGGATGACTAAAGTTGGCTTGCGCAACAATAATCATACTTATTTTATTTTTTTTGTACCTTGTTTCCAGAAAGTAGTCCGAATTGTCCGGAAATACTGGGGCCCATATTATCGCCAGAGTAAAAAAACTGACTATGTCTGGTCATGTTTGCTTTTAAGGTAGGCCCTATAGCACTCACAGCATATTTTGAATCGTTTATTGATTTTTACATTAGGCCTATTTAAATGTAAAACCTTTTTGGATTTATACCTAATTGAGGTAATTAATTACCCTAATTGTTTTCAGACAAAAACATACATAGGCCTGTACAAACGTCAAAAAACGCAATTCTGACTTGTGACAATGACATTAAAATGCATAAATTTCAAGATAAATGAAGAAATTGCTGTACAAAACGCTGCACGTAACAATTAATCCGAGAAAGGTCGGTCAGTTGTCTGAGACAGATATTTTTGTAGCCAGCACAGAACGAACATTCTAATGGACCGTCGTCCATACATAAATATGTGATGTGTCGTTCTTGAACGATTCGTTAATTTTGAGCAAATCTTTAAAATGACTTTGGACTAACGAGTAGTCTCAGAGAGTGATTCATTAATTTTGGTCGCGCATGCGCAACAACAGTTGTGTTCAAGTCATTGGTTAATTTCATTCAGCATAGGTTTAGTATAGGAAACAAAAATGAATAGTTCACCCCTCGACTGGGTCGTCGGTTCTGAGTCGTTCGTTCCATTTTCACGTGACAGCCCCATAGGCTCAGTATAGTATAGGAAAGAGAAAAGAGTAGGTCACCTCTGGTCTGAGTCTTTCGTTCACTTGTAACGTGACTGCGTCATGCTTAAATTATGACTACGTTCATAAGTGATCGTTACTGATTTTTGGATTATTACACGTAGGCCTAAATTTAAATGCATTGCCCCGTCCCCGTCCAATGAACGAAAAGAGAGTAGTTAATTTTACTGAACGAGAGTTAAACAACCAAGTCACTAAAATGAACCGATCTTCCCATCACTAACATAATGAGCACAGAAAACAACCGAATAATATGGAGGTTTGTTTGTATGGATGATGGAAAGTGACAAATCAGTCAATAAATGTTTAAAATCCATCCATAAATACATATATCTATAAATATATGATACATATGTGTACAAATACATGTATATCAATCAATACACAAAATATGCAGTGAATTGTGTATATATATATATATATTGTATATTTTATTTAATAATTTATTGACACATTTATTGAAGGATTTATTTATTGAAGCATTATATTGAGGGAATTATTTATTGACACATTTATTGAAGGATTTAATATGTTTGTATCATTTGTTTTCTCGATTGACCGTAAATTTACGCCAACGCCTATGGAGCTTAATTTGTGACATTAATATTGAATCTATCAAAAAGATTTTTGCAAATATTTTCTTTGCAAAAATGAATGCGGTTTGTGTCATTAATTTGGCATCTTTTAGAAAAAGATTGGCAGATAATTTGTGTTTGCAAAAAGAAATGCGGTTAATTTGTGTCTCTAAATTTGCATCTGTAAAAAATGATTTGCAACTTAAGAAAAAGAATGACAAAGTGTCTCACGCAACTTACTTCATTCTGCAAGGGCAAATCTTCACTCCACACTTGCAAATTTTGTCAGTAATATTTCGCTTAACAGTGACTAAAACATTTAAGAACGGATTGGCTTGCCCAAATCAAATTCTTGTCGGATTGGTCAACTGTTGATAGTCAGTTTTTATGGGAACTCCCACAACGATGAATTCTTAAAGCGATAGTTAACCCATTTTCGATCTTGATATGTTTTTTATCAGATGCCAATGTTGTATTTTAAACATTGTATTGTCATTTTGCATTTCGCAATCGAACAGCAGAATGTCAAACGAGTTGAGAAAATTACACTCTATTGCGTCATCGGGGGTCCTTCCTGAATTATTTTAAAACTACCGCCGTTTTCCGCCAAAGGGAGAGCGTTTGCTAGCCTGGGGACCAGACTAATGTGCGTGAATTGCGCATTGGTCTGGCAATGTCAGGCTAAGCATTTGCTGGTTCTAAGCTTGATTTGGACAATGATTTATGGGCATTGTGGTGTACAATTAATTAACCATTTAACTGTCGGTGGTCGAAAAATAGGTGAATTTCACTTACATTGATCCTATGACACAAACCTGTTCAATAAAATTACTTAAATAATATTTGTTGTTGTTTAGGATAAATTAAGAAAATCGGTGAAGTATCCCGTTAAAGTTGTATATATTACCAAGAGACAGAACCGAGTAGGAGAACATGGTGGCTGCAAGCCATTCGGTGACAGGATGAGTTCGGTCGCCTGTGGAATCCAACAACATGTGTTTAGGCAGCAGTTTAGCATTAACGTTAAGTTCACTTTATTTTGTGGATTATTTCAGGAGTGCCGTGAATGTTGCAAACTTGGTAGCTTTCCTCGCAACATGTTTACAAGCTCCCTGCAGTTAAAGCAACTGTAGGTCAAACTTTTTTTATTATCAATACATTTCTTCTGATAGCACATTGTAATGTCTATGGGAGAATGAAAAAATCACCATTCAGATCAGTCCTCTTGAAGTCTCAATATTTAACACTCATAATTAACACACGCCTCCCACAAAACTGTGACAAATTGCTTTATGGTACAAAGAAGTGTGTCACTAAATCAGGAAGAGATGCCCATACTTGGAGTATAGTCAATTATCATGCTAGGGATATGCAGTGACCGTGAGCATCCTGCACGTCCTGCATGGTGCTGCCAAAATCACCTACTATAGGAAACTGCCTCCGCCACCAGTACAGGAACAACAGTAGACGAAACACAGGCGTGAACCGTCACAGATAGTGACCTCCCTATTTTTGTAGTTTGTCTGTTTTTGCCAGCCTATCAATATTCACAAACGCGTACAAGGATAAACACGGCTTCAGAGGTCATTGTTAGTGCGTGGTTGGGAATGAAGCCTTGTTTATACTTCTGCGAATATACCATTATAGATAGTAACCTCACAAATATTTTTTGGCTGAGGGGTTGTACAAATGTCTTTATTTGCCAACCAGGTCCACGAGTCTCTCTTCAAACAGCTTAATTGTTGTTTTAATGGCGAATTGTGTGTGTTTTCCAACCAAAATATATCTTCTCATTTACTGCTCAACCAATCAGGGGTTGTTTGACGCAAGGGAGAAGAAGCTTTGCGCAACGCACTGTTCCCCGTTTCCACGTCCGCGGACCTCCACAAGCTATGCTTTCCCAGAAACCCCTTCTGTGTGTAGCTACACAGAGACGTTTATGTGCATCTTTGTAGAAGTATAAACCATGTCCCTCCCCTATACGCAACTGCCTACATAAACCTATACCAGCACAAAGGGAGGCACATTTCATTGCTTTTTAAACCGGGTGCTGATTACACGGTAAATCGGACGTAAAATGAAGATGTACAGCGTGTGCTCTGTGCGGCCTGACCAAGTCACAGTTTGAGCTGTTTTGACATTTGTCATTCAGCGCACAGCAGTGCCAAAACAATCTGTGGTTGTAACTGTCACTACCTGATTTGATCTGCATCGCTTACCCTACCGCATCTCGTATCTGTCAGTCATTTTTTGGTGTTAGTGTTTGTTTGACAAATGGCCATTGCCTTGGTAATCAAAGTCCTTCTTCGCACGTGCCAATCACCACTAGATAATGGTTGTGGTCAAGAAGCACATTTCCGTCTTTGATTGAAATACGTCCATTGACCTTGGATACTTCTGTAAACTGAAAAGTTGGAAACTTAACCCAACTACTTTCTATACAAAACAAGTTAACAAAAATATTTCACCAGTAGGACCTATATGTTTATGGTTTTGGAGATTTTGGATAAGCATGCCGGAAGTAAATGCTTGATCAACTGAACCAAAAGCAGATACAGTAAGGTAAGCAGATTGGGTAGCAACAGCGAAAACTATCGGGTAAGCAGAAGAGTGAGCAACAGCTGCAACAGCTCTCTGGCACTAATTCTTTTCTCCAGATATAGTATGTCATCCTGTAACTTTTTTCCTATTCAAATTTCACATACACAGTTTCCCCAATGGTTGATTGGTCATCCCTGCTAGATGGCAAAGACACTTTACTGTTAAAGCCAACGCTTTCTGTTCACCAATTGGTCCAAATATAGAGGTCTTGACCTTCTCACGGATTTGTTAAAATAATCTTCAATAGTTGGCCAATTAGTGAAGAACCTGATTTGGGCTGGCTAAGCCGTGCTCAAATGTTTAAGGCAGTCAGTTAAGCGGAAGATCACTGACAAAATATGCGTGTGTGGAGTGAAGATTTGCAAGTGCAGAATTAATATTTGCATAAACAGAATGAAGACCTGTGTGCGTAAATTGAAGATTTGTATCTCGAGTTTCAATTTGTCAAAATTAAAGGACCCTTAATGTAAAATATAGAATGATTCAGTTTTTTTTAATAGTTTTATCACTCAGGCTTTGAACAAACACTGTATAAATGTTAAATCTGTGCGTATCACATTTCCCCCAGATCTCCATTGACAAATATCCATCCACTTTTACAAGCCATTCTGAATCACAGCCTCATGTGACTAGAAACTGGGACAATGTAACCGACTGAGGTAAAATCTGCATAGCTCTGCCCTACTGGTTGTAGCCAGATATCAACATTCAGTGCGAGTGTTATTCAAGTTCCACAACCACAGGCTGTTCGGAGTAAGCAATTTACCAGAGAAAATGACCAGAAAGATAAATCTCAATGAATCGGTTTTCCATTCATAATAATCTCTTTTTTACAGTTGTAAAAATTGCTCCATACACCTACAGATCGTTTTGACACTTTCCTGTGCCAAATCAATATCAAAAGTTTAAAAACTGTGCGCAGATTTAAGGTTTGCTAAGGTTTTAGAGAACTGCACGATAAAAAATAAATGTGCAGCACATGGACCACAACCCGGCCAATTTTGGCGCTCTAGGCAAGGCGTAATTGCCATTTGTCGAAAAGCTGCCATGTAGGCCTACTTAACGAAGGTTGGGCGGGACAATTCATTCAAACTTGAAGGGTCTGATTCCGACAAGACAAGTGACAGGTCACATCATGAGCCTTTTGGCGCCCTGGGCGGCTGCCTATTTCGCCTATGGACTGGGCTGGACCACAACATAAACAAAATAAAACAGCTCAAATACAATTAAAATTGTGTTGTAAAATTTGTATTGCAATCATTTGAATTTTCTGGTGGAACAGATCTCAACCCATATTCAAGTTGCATGAGGCATTATGCAGTGTGGTTGGGAATGTTCACATTTACAATGAATATGGTTGTGAATGTTACTTCCATAGAAATCTTGAAATAAAGTATTGTTATTACAACTCAATCAAATTAATTCTCTTGAAGCTTTGGAGCAATTATTTGTGCTGATGCTGCAGGACCTTTACAGCCGACTATCCACTCAAACTCTATTAAAGAACTGCAGACATGGCTTCATCGGATGAAATATGCTCTAAGGGTGAGAACATTACTTCAAGTAAGAGTGCAAATGATCAAGCATGATGAGATGAAGTTATTAAAAACAAAATATTTCTCTTCCTTTACCAGAAATCCGATGCTTGGTTGTATGCTCCATCCAATGATATTAATGTAAGTTATTTGTGGTTTTTCTTTGGGGGGGAGGGAATGTTTTTTTAAAGCTCAACTTGGCTATCTCTCTCGCAGGAGTGGTTAGTAAGTTAGCACAACTTTAGTTTGCCAATGTATTCTCTGTAAAACGTGGGAGCGAATTAAAGCCCACCCAAGAATTACCACTCATGGTGCTTGGCGTAAAAAGTATATGTTGCAAAAATTTATTTGAACTTCCCTGTCAAGAACACGAGAGGACAAAGGGCAGGGATCCGGGTGTTCACAATGTCATCTAGACTCTAAGCATCATCCATTTTGGGTGTTCCAGCATAGCGAACTATAATTGATCAAAGTCATTGAATCAAACTTGAAACTTGAAGCAAACAACTTGTATGTTGCTGGAATCCGTAAAATAAGGCTGAAGAGGGAATGTAGCGGAGATAAGGCGTGGATTTGAAAATAACCTGCCCCAGGAACAGTGATTACAATCGGGAGACATCAGGGGCATCACTAAAGATCACCCCAAAAATGTTTTACAATGTTAAAACATTGGCTATAATGATTGCTTTATTATGCCAATGTTAGCTAGCTAACAAACATACCTGAAGGGATCTGCTACTCAACTGTTTTGGATATTTTCATGTGAAGCATTAGACTGGTTAGACAAGTGAGCTCCAAGGAGAAAATGTTCCAGCTAAAGCTTATTTCTCAGCGCTTGAGCGATTTGACAAGTTATATTTTCTTTCCATCATTGAAGCCATTTAGGCTACATTCACACTGCAGGCCTTAAAGAGGACCTATTGTGCTTTTTGGGATTTTCCCTTTCCTTTAGTATGTTAGCTTTTTGTGCATGTAAAAGGTCTGAAAAGTGCCAAAGCCCATAGTCCACGCCAAAGGGAGTTACTCTCGCTCTCAGAAAACACTGCTCCTGAACTGCCTGAGGCGCTTGTTTGTAGTCCAGAGTTTTCTTCCGTAACTTATCTACGTCACTAAGTCACACATTTGCATAATGCCCACCTAGTGGCTAGTTTGGCACGCATCAAACAGAGGCAGTCAGAGCGGAGGCTGGGAATTTTGGATAGTGGTTTCGCCATGTCGAGAAAACACTGTTTTCGTCAGTGCAAAGGCAAATTCCCTTTATTTGGCCAGCTGACCAATCAGAGCAGACTGGGCTCGTTGGGAGGGGGGCCTTAAAAAGAGGCGCTTAAACGGAGCGTTTCAGACAGAGGGTGAATAGTGTTGCTGCAGATCCAGGCAGTTTCATAAACCTATTCTATGGAAGCCCATAAGGGACTGTATTCAAATGAAAATGTAAACTTGAAAATGCAAATGCAATTCCACAATAGCATTCTCACTTTCCACATTCGTATGTGTTATTTAAGACAAAATGTGAGTGAAAATGCAATCATCCCATTTGCATTTGCATTTTCAAAGGCTCCAATGGGCATTCTGTGTCAATATTAAAATTCAAATGCAAAAGCTGTTTGACATTACATTTTCAAAGTCCTACCCCGCCATATTGCGGACAATATACAAATGTTAATTCAAACTTGAAATTTAAAATGCAATATTAAAAATATATTCTCATTTTCCATTTGTGCAAGCATTATTTATATCACAATTAAAATTCAAATTAAAATGCAGTTGTCAAACAATATGAAAATTAAAAAGTAATCGCATTTGCCATTGCATTTTCAAAGACTTCATCTTCAGTACTACGCTGTGCACTGGACAAAATTCAAATGCAATATGCGAATCAGCGCCAGGAGTCTATAGCATTTGCATTTTCAAGTCACCACGCTCTCTTTGGGACAGAACATGAAAATTCAAATGCAATCTGTCAGTCCTCTCATCAAGGCGGGTCTTTAGTTTGGACCTCACTTCCTCCTTCAGTCACTTAGTATAGTGCTAGCTGTAGCCAGCGGTGCGTCCGGTGCGCCGGGAGATAACCACTTTGGCTATTTGACGGCCACCTAATTTTGCCATTAACAGAGGTTCGCGATAGAACAGAGAAAGTATGTATTGCAGAGTAGGTCTACTCCATTTCTGGCACCGACGTGGACGTGTCTCCCGCACCAGCCAAGCCTACATACATTGCCGCAGAGATGAACACTCAGTGTGGCTAACTCTTGAAAGACAAATGAGCAACCTCACCTTAATAAAATTGCCCAAAACAAACGCAACACTACCTATGGCCAAATATTTATAATACAACATTATAAAAACTAGAGGTGTGAACATTTATGAAAACATTAAACCTTTTCCAGAACAAATTTGCAACGTTTATAATGCACCTTCTAATTAAATAGCTTTGTCCAATCTAAAGTGGTACAATGCTGCCTTCATATTATCGCCCATATCACATATTGTGCTATAAGTTTATTTATTCAGTATGATTCTGATAATTAATATTGTGTAAACAAGCACGTGAAAGTTCACAATAATGCAGTTATGCCCAATATATTAGCCCACAGCAAGCGTTCAGCTATATGGCTGTCCTGCTTCTCTTCGTTTCAGCACTGTCATTGTGAATAATTAGAGAGATATTTGAATAAATATACTTCTTTTAATAAATTCAAAAACATAGAACTTGCAGCACAAAAATATGACTAAGGACTTGCGAAATAGCAGCTCCAACAACGAGTTGGTAAAAGGTTAATGAACGAAGCTAGTCACTAAACGAGGAAGTGACATCCTAACTAAAAACCCGCCTTGATGAGAGGACTGACAGATTGCATTTGAATTTTCATGTTCTGTCCCAAAGAGTGCGTGGTGACTTGAAAATGCAAATGCAATAGACTCCTCGCGTATTGCATTTGAATATTGTCCACTACACAGTGTAGTACTGAAGATGAAGTCTTTGAAAATGCAATGGCAAATGCGATTTCCTTTTCATTTTCAAATTGTTTGACAACTGCATTTTAATTTTAATTGTGACATAAATAATGCTTGCACAAATGGAAAATGAGGATACATTTTTTTATATTGCATTTTAATTTTCAAGTTTGAATTAACATTTAAATATTGTCGGCAGTGTGGCGAGGTAGGACTTAGAATATGTAATGTCTAACAGCTTTTGCATTTGAATTTGAATATTGACACATAATGCCTACAGCATTTGAAAATGCAAATGAAAATGGGATTATTGCATTTTCATTTTCATTTTGTCTCAAATAACACATACAAATGTGGAAAGTGATAATGCTATTGTGGAATTGTATTTGCATTTTGAAGTTTACATTGCCATTTGAATAAAGTCCCTTATGGGCTTCCATACTATTCTAGCAGAACCCCTAAATAAAAGTATGAACCTGAAAATGTGCATAATATGGCCCTTTTAATGCTCAATTCGGATTTATGCTCAGATCCTTTGTTTGGCTGTTCACATTATTCGTTTTTAATGTGGCCAATAGCCTATCAGATTCCAGTGTGAACTGGTCACGGTCCTGAACTGACCTACATGCGCACAAGAACAATAACAAAGACGTCACATGCAGCATTGCTTTTTACATTTCCTTTTACATTTCTGTATGCATTTCTTCTTCATTATGCAAATGAGTAGGCGGTGCTTTTATTTTCAGTCTTAGCAATCAAACTAGGAAAGTAGACGGGTTAAACAACGAGAGCAGCCTTTTAGACAAACTGACAATTTATTAATTTGTCTTTATTCATAAACGTTTACTAAACCTGTCAACATCTGTGTCTGTATATAACGATAAGTGAAACACTGTCAGTCAGAGTGTTTATATGATAAAGCAAATAGTCCTCACTGACAGTATTATTTAAAGCTAGTTCAGCTAAACACCTCAGTTCAGCAGCGATCTCATGACTGGAGATAGCCATTTCTGCTCATGGACACTGGTGTGGGGGGAAAGGCATGTATAGTCAATCCATACACTCTGATTTCGATCAACCAATAGGCAAAAAGTTGACCCTGTGACACATTTTAAATTACAGCCCAACATTTGCATAATGAAGAAGGAATGCATACAGAAATGTAAAAGGAAATCCCAAAAGGAAATGTAAAAAGCAACTTCTGAAGAAATGTATAAAGAAAGTAATATAGAAGTAAAAAAGTAAATTGGAACTATGTAAGAGGGGAAATGCAAAGCAAATGTAAAAGAAAATGTAAAAAGCAATAAAGAAATGTAAATAGGAAAGTAAATAAGTAGAGGAATCATACAAAGGGAAATACAATCCATGGCCTTTTATTTATTTTTGAGTCGTTTATTTATTTGTGTTTATTTTAAATTTTGGCAGCTTTGGTCCTCCATAAATAGGACTAAACTTTCCTTAGACTTCCCTGTTTTCTGACTGATTCGTCTGAAGTCAGTGCAACGCAATCGTGCATAATATGGCCCAACTCCAACTGCCAGTTCCTATTCACGCAGGCTTTGAATTGCGCTTTATAGGTTAATTATTTACGGAGTCGAATTCTCGAGGAGGCAGGCCATTAAATTAATGAATGAATTAATGAATTAATTCACGCTTTTGTCACCTCACGCCTAGATTATTGCAATGGTGTCCTATTAGGGGCGTCAAATAAGGCCCTGGATAGGCTCCAGTATGTACAGAAGTCAGCTGCAAGGATTCTAACTCGCTCTAAACGTTGGCAGCATATCACTCCCACTCTTCTGCATCTCGCATTTCCTTCCAAATTTTACTTCTCACTCATAAATCTCAGTGCTGCCGCTTAGATTCTCTGGAAGTACCTTCCCCCTGCGATTCGGAACTCTGACTCTCCATTCAAATTTTAAATCCCGCGTCAAAACCCACTTGTTTTCCTTAGCTTACTCCTAGTTTGTTCTCTGACTTTTTTTTATATTTTTTATGTTTCCTGCCTCAATTCCCCTGTATCTATCTTATGTTTATTGCATTTCAAATGTTATATTGTACTATTTTTGTATATATTTGTATATATTGTTTCTACATTCTATGCCATGTACGGTGACCTTGGGTGTCTAGTACGGTGCCTATAAAATTAAAATTATTATTATTATATTGTTATTATTATTATTATTATTATTAATAAAATGACAATCACCCAAAAGCTCCCTAAAAAACCTGCAATGGACAGCCAATCGCTAATAGCCGATATATTTGTCCAATCGCCCAACCCTAGTATTGTCTGGATGGACAATACCACTGTAGTAGTGTTTCTCAATCGACAAGGTGGAACATGCTCCAGGCAATGGCACAATATAACGAAGACAATCTGCGGGTGACATGTTCTGAGACATAGGCGCTGCTTCTCCAGGAGCAATCCCCTCTACGGACAGTGTAGGCTGCATCTGGTGGTGGTAGAAGAGATTTGGTCATACTTCGGAAGGGTACATGACATGTAGATCTCTTCGCCTCGCCTCTCTTCGCCTTCTTACCAGGGTGAGAGAGGAGAAGTTAACTGCTCTTCTTGTAGCTTCCAGGTGGCTCAGCCGACCGTGGCAGAGATAGTCAACATGCAAGTGGGGGAATTTTGGCCTATCCTGTTGTGCCCATATCTGTAATCAGGCAAACGGGGAGGTTTGACATCAGCACCCAGGCATGTGGTGGCTTTCGGTCTGGCTCCTGAAAGCCAAAGGCTAACTGCACAAAGGCTAACTGCACAGGGACTAGATCCTAATGCTATAGCTACTATTCAGGATGCGAAGGTGCGGTCCACTACGTGACGCACCTCGCCATTGGCTGTCCGTGTGCACCTTAAAGAGACAGGAGCTAAAACAGAGCGTTTCAGACAGAAGGTGAAAAGAGGTGCTGCAGATCCAGGCAGTTTGGAAAAAAATGTATTGTTTATTGAACGTTAAAACACGTAAACCTATTCTAGTAGAACTCCTAAATAAAGGTATGAACCTGAAAATTTGCATAATAGGGCCCCTTTAAGATAGACTGGCGACCTGTCCAGGGTGTACCCCGCCTCTCGCCCTGTGTCCGCTGGGATAGTAGACCCTGTACAGGATAAGCGGTAAAGTTAATGGATGGATGGATGGAGGGCCCCTTTAAGGCATTTTATTCCTTGATCGTAACTGTGCCCATGCTGGCGCAATTGGTGCCAAGTATTTGTAACACTGAATACGGGGACAGCTTGCCAGCCGTTCTTTGGGCAACGCGCTCTCTTGTCCGTGGGGAGCTGTTAGAAACGTCTCCTAACGTCTACTTGTTAGAAACGTCTCCTGTGTGTGTGTGTGTGTGTGTGTGTGTGTGTCTGATATGGGGTGAGTGTTACGTCCCCTCAGCTGTATGGCTAATCTAGGGCGCTGAAGGACCGAACATTTACCAGAGTATGCAGTGTGGTGATGAACTGTGGACAAACACCAACCAAGAATGTAAAAGCAAAATGTATTTATTTACAGGGACAAACAAAAATGGGATACCACGGCTACACGAACGGTGCCAAATCAAAGAAACAAACAAAAGAGCTAAGCTGAATACAACACGCTTGCTGTCAAAACTACACAGGGTGGCACCGCTCCTAAACTCATGTTTCTAAACAGAGAGTACACTACGTGACGTTAAATGTAAACCCACGGGTATCTAATCTAGCCGCGCTCTGGGAGAAAAATAAACCACAGTACCGAGTACTGGTAATATTGGGAGGGGAAAGGTAAAGAACAAAATAAACACTGTATAATATACAGGATCAAAAAGGGCAAGGGGAAAACCAAACAAACACTAACACTAATACAGAAACTAAGGAGGGGTCGAATGGGGAAATGTCTATACTAGTTTGTTAGACAATCGGGATAAACCCTCTAGCTAACAAACGAACACAGAACACCAAAGCTGAACACCAACACACATACCTTCCTAAATGAGAGCGAGCTCTAAACACACAGAATACAAATCTAATCTCGCTCTGACGAGACGGCGGGGAGAAGGGTTTAAAACTAGACGGATCGGCTCCTGATTGTGTGTGTGTGTGTGTGTGTGGAACACAGGCGGCAATGCTGAATGAAGGGAATAGCGAAGGGAAAACAGAAGGGAAGACAAAAATACACATACACACATACACAATGCAAACAATACGGACACCAAAATATGGGTGGCCGTAACAGTGAGCAAGTCTGGCCCAAATTGGCTGCCGTGTTATCATCCAGACTGATTGTTGTAAGTGATAGCTGTTTGTCCATTCGTTATGTCTCTGTGTGTACTTAATTGGCAACCGATTTGTAGAGCACTTTGAGTCCTTGAGAAAAAAGTGCAGTAAAATACAATCTATTATTATTAGTGGAGGAAGGAGTCTCCCTACTTTCACTCACAGAACCTGGTTATGGAGTCAGTAGTCAGTCATTGTTTTAATTTGTTAAAGCAGCTGTAGGTGGATTCTTATAAGAGGTGGTTTTTGCGACTCCTACCGTTTGCTTAGTGTAATTATTTTACCGAACCAAAGAAGACATTCAGAATGCTCGTGGTCACTGCATATCGCTAGCATGATCAACGACTGTACTCCAAGTATGGGCATCTCTTCCTGAGTTAGTGATGCACGTCCTTGGGCCTTAAAGCAATTTGTCACAGTTTCACGGGAGATCACGCCTAGTGGCAGACAAAATTTGTGTTAAATGTTGAGACTTCAAGAGGACTGATCTGAACCATGATTTTTTTTTATTCTCACGTAGGCAATACAGTGTACTTTTAGAAGAAATGTGTTGATAATTATTTATTATTTATTTATCCGTTAATATAAAAACGTTTCCTATTGTGGCTTTAAGTTGAATCCCTAAAGCTTTCTTTATTTCCAAACAGAATTGAGGTCTTATTTCTGGAAAGAACTTGAACAAAAAGTTAGAATATGTAGGTATGCTACTAAAAGTATTAAACCAATAAAAAATGTTAAATTCTCTAAAGCTGCATTAGTTATTTTAAAATAAATAAAAAATTAAATATTTTAAATAAAATATTTGTATTAAAATGGAGTATCTGCATCGCTGCCCAAAATAAAGACCAAAGTAGTGAAAAATTATTACAAGACAGATATAGACAGAGCTAGAGATTAGACCAAAGTTAAAATTGGTTTAGCTCATTGGCATGTGCACTTTAGGACTAGTTGTACCATGAACATCTAAGGAAGTTGCCCTGCTTGGGGCAGGTTAATTACTGTAGCTTTAAGGGGAATTAAAATACATACTTTTCTCCCTTTTAGGAGTATTGCACCACCAAGTGTCTGCATTGCTATCTGTTGGAGTTGAAGGTGATCATCTTGGAAGAAGAGTTGCATAACGGAGGAATTATCTACAACTTGATGAATATGACTGGAGTCACTGATGTAAGTTGGTAGGAATGGCTTCACTTTAGTGGGGTATACAGTGCATCCAGAAAGTATTCATACCCCTTCACTTTGAACATTTTATTCTGTTACAGCCTAATTCCAAAATTGATTAAATAAAAAATTTCTCAACATTCTACACACAATACCGCATAATGACACTGTGAAAAAGGTTTTTTAGAATTTTTTGCAAATGTAATAAAAAAAATTAAAAATAATATCACATGTACATAACTATTCACACCCTTTACTCAATACTTTGTTGACGCACCTTTGGCAGCAATTACAGCCTCAAGTCTTCTTAAGTATGATGCTACAAGCTTGGCACTCCTATTTTTGGGGCAGTTTCTCCCATTCTTCTTTGCAGATCGTCTCAAGCTCCATCAGGTTGGATGGGGAGCGTTGGCGCACAGCCATTTTCAGATCTCTCCAAAGATGTTCAATCGGGTTCAAGTCTGGGCTCTGGCTGGGCCACTCAAGGACATTCACAGACTTGTCCTGAAGCCACTCCTTTGTTATCTTGGCTGTGTGTTTAGGGTCGTTGTCCTGTTGGAAGGTGAACCTTCGCCCCAGTCTGAGGTCCAGACTATCTGGAGCAGGTTTTCATCAAGGATCTCTCTGTACATTGCTGCATTTATCTTTCCCTTGATCCTGACTAGTCTCCAAGTTCCTGCCGCTGAAAAACACCACCACAGCATGATGCTGCCACCACCATGCTTCACTGTAGGGATGGTATTGGCCAGGTGATGAGCAGTGCCTGGTTTCCTCCAGACATGATGCTTGGCATTCAGGCCAAAGAGTTCAATCTTGGTTTCATCAGACCAGAGAATTTTGTTTCTCATAGTCTGAGAATCCTTTAGGTGCCTTTTGGCAAACTCCATGCGGGCGGTCATGTGCCTTTTACTGAGGAGTGGCTTCTGTCTGGCCACTCTTACCATAAAGGCCTCATTGGTGGAGTGCTGCAGAGATGGTTGTCCTCCTGGAAGGTTCTCCCATCTCCACAGAGGAACACTGGAGCTCTGTCAGAGTGACCATCAGGTTCTTGGTCACCTCCCTGACCAAGGCCCTTCTCCCCCGATTGCTCAGTTAGGCCGGGCGTCCAGCTCTAGGAAGAGTCCTGGTGGTTCCAAACGTCTTCCATTTGCGAATGATGGAGACCACTGTGCTCGTTGGGACCTTCAATGCTGCAGAAATTTTTTTGTACCCTTCCCCAGATCTGTCCCTAGATACAATCCTGTCTCGGAGGTCTACAGACAATTCCTTGGACTTCATAACTTGGTTTGTGCTCTGACATGCACTGTCAACTGTGGGACCTTATATAAACAGGTGTGTGCCTTTCCAAATCATGTCCAATCAATTGAATTTACCACAGGTGGACTCCAATCAAGTTGTAGAAACATCTTAAGGATGATCAGTGGAAACGGGATGCACCTGAGCTCAATTTTGAGTGTTGCAGCAAAGGGTGTGAATACTTATGTACGTGTGATATTTAAATTTTTTAACACATTTAAACTTTTTTCACTTTGTCATTATGCGGTATTGTATGTAGAACGTTGAGACATTTTTTTTATTTAATCCATTTTGGAATTAGGCTGTAACATAGTAAAATGTGGAAAAAGTGAAGGGGTATGAATACTTTCCGGGTGCACTGTAAGTGTTTGGATTGCTCGTGTTTGGCTGTCAAGGCAACCATACAAACTTACCTGCATGTATATATGGTTTTATACATATGCATATTGTCATTGTTTAACCAGAGAATCTGTGAATGATAATTGTTTCATAATGCTTACTGTAATGCCATCATGCTGACTTTAGAAGCTTTTGAGAACTGTCAAGAATTTTGTTTGCAAAGTTTGTTCATGCCAATTAGGAGGTTGTAACACATTTTTGTGCAAGAAGAGTGTTCTGCATCCTTACTATGATTTTGTTTCTTTTCAGGAAAGCAATTACTGCCCACCGTGTGAGGCACATACAGTTCAAAACTCCACAATTTTCTTGGAAAGGCTCACTTTTTTTCTGCAGCGATTGAGCTCATCAGGACTTTGATATGAAGCATACACTATACTTTCATATTACAAGTATATTTTATTACCATGAGTGTAAACTAACTGTAATCTTATTTGAATGAGGGTATTAGTGAGATGTGCTGTAGCAAGTAGCAGACCAGCATACCCAATTACATTTGCTTTAGCATTTTGCCTGCTTGTACCGCATCTGTAGCCTTCACATACAGTATAAATGAAAAAAATATATGATGATCATCTGAATAGCTTGAACAAGTTTCATTTTCAAAGAACAATGCAATTCTCTTTTTTATATTAATAGCTGAAAGCTGCTGTGAATTAAACATTTACTGATTATACTAATACTAACTAATTATAAATGTAATTTCTATATGATATGATATGATAAACCATGACCACAGTCCAACCAAGGCTCCAATTGTTTTTTTTAACAATATGAAAAATGGCCAAAAATGTATTCAGACTGTTTTTGTAGTGCAGGTGCTTTTTAGCATTATAAATTACACATCCGGTGACCTTGGGAGTTTAGAAAGGCGCCTATAAATTAAATGTATTCTTTTTTTACATACCAAATTTTCTAGGTCAATCAGGGACACAATTACGGTGGCCCTGAGAGGCCAAACACACTAATTTAAACATTTATCACACTTTCAGTGTCATTGTCAGTGACCGATGTCTTGTCAGTATTCATACAGTGTAAGAAGTAAATAAAAGTTTGATAGGTTTGATCAAGTTGTGTAATTCTAATCAATATGACCTATTTTTTCATATGGGCTATCTTGCTTGTGACAACAATTGTGAATACCTAGCAGAAGTTAGGGAGTCTTGTAGAGACTATGTAGCATAACAAAAATATTTTGTAAAAAAGGGCTCAATTATTTGTTATTTTCTACATTCTTTTGTCTTATTTTATTGTTTGCCGTCATCATTTTAACTTCGGGTATTTTTTTCTTTTAGTTGGTTAAATGTAACATTTGTTGTTTTATTGTCTTTAAGCGCTTTGCAACATTGTTAAGCATACCTTCTTTACAAATAAATATTTATTGTCATTATTGTAAGAATAGCTTTGCTTATTCCCCTCAGACGTGCATTAGAGCTACAAAGGCATAAGAAAGTCAACACGTGCCCTTTAAACCATACAGGCCCAGGGTTTGAATTACTTGCTCTCACACTTAATACAAATAATTACTGAGGAAAAGTTTGCTATGATACTATTAGGAGTATTTAATCAATCCCTGTGCCCAAACTCATATCATCAGAAGGGGCCCCCCAGGCTTATCAATACAAAAGACGAAGTCTATTGTTTGGAGGACTGGTGCAATATTAGCACTCAATTGTTTGAAAAAAATCTGTTTTGGCATTGTCTATGCAAATTGGTACACCTGCTTTCTCTCACAGTAAGACTTACCAAAACATTTATGGGATTCAATACTACAAAATTGGGAATCGGGTCAACAGGGTCCTTTCTGCGAGCAAGACCTAAAACAAAATCATTGTCAGGACTTCATTGTGGGGCAGCCTTGTGATACTGTGCTTTCTCAACTTCCCTGCTACATCACTTGAAACATACAGTAGCCTATATAATGTTATCTTGCAAATAACAAATTTGGTTATGGTATGCACATTTATGTCTGTGCTAAGACTATTGGGTCAGATTTATTTCAATACACAGAAAAAAAACTTTACTTGCACAAACAGTCTTAAACATGCATTTTCAGTTAGAGACAATAAGGTGTAAAATCACTAAGCCTAAAAAATAAATAGTGATCTCCTGATAAAACAACTACCTGTATCTCAGCACTTACTCCCCTTTTCAATACATACTGTATATTTTTCCTGAATGGGGATGCATAAAAATATATATTTTTTACAAAATCCTAAAGCAAGTAGACATACCAGGGGATGAAATGTAATAATGCAATTACAATGCAGAAACTTCATACTTCCTCAGCGATTTGTTAATGTGCCCTAATCAAACATTTTAGGGCATGTGTAACACATAGTTTTTCACATCTCAATCCAAACCACAAAGCGAACATCAAAACTATTGCAATTGTATTTACAATTGTAGGAAGGAATGTCGAAAGTAAACAAACCTGTTCTTTTCGGGCACATGCCAAGGAACTTCCTATTGTCAACAAAGATCGCCGCGATTACTCTACATTACACAGAGATGGCGTGTAGGTAAAGTCAAATGTGAAGCATTTGAATAGTAAAGTCAAAATTGACAAAGCACTGTTGCATAGCAATCGAGACATTTTCTGAGTATTGCCCTCATTACAGTAGGTTGCTTGAAGGTTTAACCAACAGATATCAAAAGAACTACATAGAAACCAATACTGTACACAAATGTATAATCGGTGACAAAACAGGTTTCCCTCTTATGCAAAGGTTGAATACCAACTGTGTTCAACTTCTTCAAAAGACATTTTTACATGTTAGCGTGTCGAGCAACAAGCCGCTGTTAAATTTTGATGAGGCGTGGTTTTCCTTAGGAATCAACTTTTCCATATGTTCCCTCTGGAGGTCGATAGCACTTGGGAAAGGCCATCAGCTGCAACATGTTGAAGGCGTATTTCCTGCATCTAATATTCTTTTGCACATTTTCAATTCGGCATCCTTCTCTGATGTATAAAAGGAGGGATGAAGGAGGGAGGAGAGAAAAGAGGGGGGGAAACAATAAAATTTAAATGTGAGATTCTTTATTAAAAATAATGTTTGTTTTGGCAGAGCAGAACATCTGAACATTTTGAGAAGATCAGCAGGAAGTAAATCTGTTTTTCTACACATGCTGCCAGTGAGTCACGTGTCTTTAGCTCCTGTCGGGTTGGACTGGAAACAAAACGGAAATTAATCAAGAAACAAATGGGTCCAACAGCAGCAGCTTTGATCCCGTATCATAATGGGATAATTCTGGGTAAACTTTATTATTATACTTTTAAATGGGGGTATTAAAAAGACAATTAGCTGGTTTTCTAGAGGCATTTTAACAGCAGCTATGGAAAACAACATGGGACTTGGAACATAATTGAACCACTGAAGCAGCTGGGTTTAAAGTATCTTTGAGTGCCAGAACATCTAGTTGTGGGTATCCAGTGAGATGAGACATGTCTCTTTGACCAATAGACCCTCCGCAGTGATGGTGTCTTGCTTCTTTTCACATTGATTTATATGACTCCTGGGGATGTGTCAAACAAGGAGAGACTTCATGGAAAATACTCTTGATGGGCTCCTACAGTTTATAGAAAATCCATATTAATATCAGTGGTACTTTTAGACGATATTGATGGAACACTTTGTTGTCACTATGGATCTTCAGTTGAGGCAATTAAAATGTTTGCAGCAAACAACTTGTCAATAGTGTAGTCCAGCATTATTCGGCACATTCTATACATACGGGAGAAGACAAGCTTTGGAAGGAAAATGCTTACACTATGCCTCTTATTCAAGCGCAAGAGGTAAACATTTTCTTTGTTTTTCAATTAGTTATATTTTGGGTACCTGCATACATTTTACAACTACCCCTAATTTAAAAAGGTATTGACATAAATTTTTCTTTTGATCTGTCAAAAATGATTCAAAGCAGATTGTGAAAAATGTACATTACAATTGTTCTCCTTAAAAGCGTGTATTAAGCCTTTTTGATAGGTAATTGATACATATAATCATTAAATCACTTTGGCCACTTATTGTGGGCCACAGATTTCACTTATGGTATGTGGCCCAAAGCATGATGTAATGCCACTACACAACTACAGCAACAGTTGTATGAGCATTAATACCTGAATGTGTGTAAAGATGAATAACAAGTGAAATCATATTGTCGATACTGTATTGTTGATCGTATCTTTAAGCAAACTTTGTCTTGTGGAAGACTAGGAGCACAATTCATCGCCAGGAGTGGAAGATAGATAAGGACTAAGACATAATATTTTATTACTCTCTATCTGCTAAATGTACCAACAGTGCTGAGTCGTGTCCAAGAGAATGAATCAAGATCACACTTACAGTTACAGTTACATTCATTGCCATACATGAATGCCTCCAGCAATGTTGACATTGTATCAGGTTACACTGCTGCCATTTTAAGTCATGCATTCAGTGCCTTTCCCATGGGAAAGAGAATAGACAAGAAATGGCCTGATATACATTTGAAAGGCTTGTAAGTGTGCGAAAACGCCAGTTTGTTGTACATTACATGTGAGTTTTAATATTGGTATATGTGCACTGTAATAAAGAAGTCAAAGATTTCAAAGTTAATATCTCGATAAAGTTAATTTAAGTGCAGGATAAAACATCTCTCAATGATAATCCGGTGTTTTCTCTCAGTTAGAAAAATAATAATCATCTAAATGGTGAGTTGTGTTCCTCAATTCAAAACCTTTTCTGCCCAGAGCTTTGACAATTATAATCAGATTACCATTGAACTGGTATTTCATGAAAGACATCAAATCTATGAGCCCAAATATCCCACACAAGACAAAGTCTATCCCCCTAACAGACAAAGTGCATGCGGTTAAGACAAACAGCTCGAACCAGAATAAACCAAAACGCACAAGAAAAGAGGGAGTATATATGGCATTGTCAGCAGTTTATTGGTATTTTGCAAGCAGAAAAACGAGACTTAAAATGAGCCAGACGACCAGTAAGTGGGAGCTAACGAGCAGCAGGGCAATGGGATAGAAGTGTCGCGATGCCGGCTTGTTTTCCGCCACAGTGGCAGCCTCAGGGTCGTCCCACTGGCCAACGTCTCCCTGGGTCAGCCGACTGCAGACGGACGGTGGCACGCCACACACCACAGAAAACAGAGACAGACAGAAACACCGGCGGGTTAGTACAGGCGCCTGGCAGCGGCCTGGGCCACGTACGGCAGTCGGACCAAAGAAGAAGAGTCTAGGAAGGGTTTCTCAGCGGTATGGCGTGGACACAGAGAGAGAGTTCAGGCCTTTAATAACGGCAGCTCCAGACAATCAGCGAGCAGAGATTGATGGACAGATGGACGAATGGAGGTGTGGGATAAAGAGAAGTATTAAAAGGCGGGATGGACAAACGCTATGAATTTGGATGATAGAGGATGAAGAGGATGAAGAGGAAGGAGTGAAGCATGCAGTAACCACTCTACCCAAACAGCTCACCTGGACCTAAGTCTTGCATATTCTCACTTTGGGATTTGTCAAATACAAACCCACTCTAGCAAAGCTCAATGGCCATGGATTGGCTGCATCTAAGAGTGCAGCCAAAGGCAAAACAATCACGCCGTCCATGTAAAGAAGAGGCGGCTGTGCTTGCAAACGGTGAACTACGCTCTTCTGACCTCCTCTGGATACCTGCGTGCACCAGACAGTGCATGGTAAGAGTATCTGACAAGGCTTATATTTCCTGACAACAACAACGGACCTTGGACCCGTCACCTACTTTTACTGACCTTTGTAAGCCAAGAAACAATATATGCACACTCAGAATGGACCAAGGTATATAGAGTGTCTTGTTTGTTGGGAGGCTCCGGACTCAAATCTTTTGACCTTGTAAGACCACTAGGGCAGTCTGCAGCAGCCGCTCTGGCGCTATGTTTTAGTTAGAAACAACAGGTGACTAAGTGAACAGAACAAAAGAGAAATTAGCTTATTTATATAAGCTACGATCACTGCCAATGTTTCAAGTTTCCAGTGTTTAGCCTTAGAACACTTTGGTGAATACATATACACAAGTACGTTGGGCTCATCCAGTAGATACAAGTAAGTGCTTAGTCACGTCCTTATCTTAATCGAGTTATAAGAAATATGCTCACGATTTCCTCCCATAAAACGTTTTACACTAGTGGTGGATAAAACCCTGGGGGTTTCCGACAGCTGGTCTCTGTATCCGTTCAAGCCAATTTACAAGTGGCAACAATATTGTCCCCACTGCTCGGGTTCAATTTTCAGAATGACTACATTAGGTCACTAAATGGGAAAATGTGTGAATGTTTTCCTTTTTGTGGTATTTAAAACAAATGGTAACTCATCTGTTGAAAGAATAGAAAGCATGAACATGCAGCTAATTTGGACAGTCAGTTTCGGCACGTTGTTCTGCCAGATGACCAATTCTTCAAAAAATTGAAAAAAGCGAAAGTAGAACATTCTCGCTGCATTTGTCCTCTAACTCCCATTTAAAAAATTAAATGTGTTCCACTTTCAGAAAACTTATTTAGAAGGAAATAATTTAAAAGAAAACTATGAAACACTTTGTGACTACATAGCACTGTATGTAAAGATATTCTGACTCCACTTTTAATAAGAAGAAAATGGAAGATATTAACTTAAGTATTTGAGGTAAAAGGAAATTGCACTCAAGTACGAAAGGTTTAAAAGCTGAGGAGCTTTGGAGCAACAGCAGATTTAGTCAACTTCGGAATTATATCCAGGATTTGTGCTGTGACGTCAATTCAGGTTATTATACTCTGATTTATTCTATAGTGAGGAATAGTGAACAATGCGCCCTGTGTTGATGGGTAACAAAACGCTGGCGAATAACATCACGTTTATATTGTTTGACGTTCAGTAAAGTCAACTCAGGTGGCAAATGTTATTCCTGTTCTGAAAAAAGGAACATTTAAATACCTGATTCACTGTTACTGAACTCATGCAAAACCCCAAGAAATCTTTTTTTTTACGTTACAACGTATTTTCTAAGGTATTTCTTACACTGACTTAAGGTCCTACACAGATCAAAATATGATTTAATATAAATAATTTTGCAGCTAGAATCTCACTACATACAACATCAGCCATTGACTGATTAGATTAGATAGCAGCTGAAATGCATTGGAACAAGTGCTAATGTGTCCTAATGGGGCTGAAGGTATGACATAATGGTTCCATGATGATTGACTGGAGCAGATGAGGACAGAATGGCTCCTACCCACACATTTTGAATGAGAAAACTAGTTGGACCAATTGTCTCTAAGCCGTTGATAAATTACCATGGCCTCTGTTTGGGTGAAACACATACCAAGCCTCTAACAGGGTTTTGGACAGAACCAGACATGCTTTGGAGGAGCTGTGTCTAGTGTCTATTTACCTCCGCATGCAGTCCAAGGCGCGTATGAAGTAATCCTTGTTGAGCTGGTGTTCATCTCGTAGTAGAGCACACTGCTCTAAGGTTACAGACATGGACGTCCGGTCTTTGGCACTTTTACAACTTGTGAACCTGATCCCATTCAGCCTTCGGCATATCTGCCAAAGAAAAGTATTGACACTATTTTCAGATACAGTGTATTGAATTTTCCATGGCATTCATTTTGCAGATCAGGCAAAGAAAGGTATTCAAGCTTACTAAAGGTGTCATTAAAGTATTGAACTCTTTATAAAATGTACTACGATCTGTTTCTTTAACATAGTTGTTTACATAGTTACAATTGAAATACAGTACAGTGGTTGTTAAAATACACACAAATATTTTATTTCTACAAAGCATATATAGAATATATCATAAGAAATAATTTTTTTACCTATGTGATAGCAATAAAAGGTGTTTTATACAGGTTTGTAGTTGACAGGAGTCTATAAAATCATTCGCAATTGACAGGGCTAGTTTCAGGGCTCATTGCCGGTCTTACAAAGTCCATACACATTTATGATTCCTATGATATCCTTCATGTTCGGTTGATGCTTGATATAAAATAAAGGTTAAATAGAGTCAAGAACATATACTCTCACTTGAATCCATCACAAAGGAGACTAACACTTGCTTATTTTGCAGCGGCTCGGTGCAGTTTGAATCCATTTTATTTTCTGTCCTCTCACTAAGATGGGGGATACTTTGTTGCTCAATTGTCCCGCAGCACGCCCTGAAAATGTTGCCTGAGAATCAGTGCTTCTGTTAAAAGCTCCCACTTGGTGCTCACCGTTCCAGCGAGCCATAGAATCTCCACGTTCTTCCTCTTCTTTGTGACTACATTCTGGCCCAGGGTTTCAAGTAATTCCTTCAAGTCAGTCTGAGTTTGAAAACACGGCAAGCCTGCCAAAGAAACCAAAAGAGAAGGATCAACAGAATGATGGTGGCTAAAAATAATGTTTTCCCAAAGTGTGGAGGATGCACGATAAAGGAATGGAACAGGATAAGGAGAGTAAATCTTTTTTTGTGCACCCTGGGGCAAACAAACCAATGGAAAACAATGTCGTTTGAAAATATCTTTAAGCACAGGCTGGGATTAATTATTCCCTTTTGAAGCCATTTCTGCTATTCTCAATAGTAAACAGAAATACTTCAAATGGCTTTTTAAGACTAACAAGGACAATGATTATAGTATAAATGGCATTACGATTCTGTTGGTATGTTTCATTACGAGCACTTACATTCCGTTGGCATCTTTTCTCTAAGAGATTTGTAATAGCCATCTAAAATCTCAAAGTTCCTCTGGTTTATACGTTCCTGTAGTGATATATCTCCAAACCTGTTCAAACGAAACAGAAAGTCAGATGGCATTGGGTAGAGACTGTTTCGATCTTGGAACACTGGCAGCAATAAACTGTGGCCAAGCCACTGCTCGCCTCAGCTTTACAATACAGGGCAACTACAAAGACCTTTTTGTTCAGAACGTTCTAAACTTTTTTTTTTTTTACTTATACCGTAGTTTACAGACCACTTGAAAGTAGCCAAGTGAAATGGGAAAGTGACAGCCTTTTCAGTCAAATATTTGACGTCTAAAATGAAATAGTAACGTTGTGAAAGAATGCTTCCTGTACCTCTCTGCTATCGTTTGTTGTTCATTGATCCCCACATTAAATAAGACCGGGAACACTTGTAACTGCTTGCCCTCCTTGATTTCTTCCGGTAAAGTCTGGAATGCCAGCCGCGGTAATGGCACTTCTACAGTGTAATGGTCTCTGGTTTCAAGAAGAGATACAGAAATAGAAAAAGTAAATACCACTTTTCAGGATAAATAAATGTAAAATATGACACTTCTCATAGCTTATTAAAAAGATGAGGAAGAATATTCTGGGGGAAAGATACTTAGTATGTTTCATTAAAGTTAGCTTGGTAAAGCGATATTATTCGACAATGGCTGCCAACCATATCGTCAGCCAGCAGCCGGCCTTCACCTGCACGGCTACAATAACAAACAAACCCTTACTTCCTCTCTGACAATGTATGTCACGTTTATCTAATCTCTGTAAGCACCTGAAAATGGCTCATTGCTTTGGCAGGATACGTTGGTACTACATCATTGACAAAGCTTATCTTACTGAAGCTATTTTGGATGTTGACCTAACCAACTCCAGTCTCTTGTTCATCATCTCACCGGCGGCCGCTGACCACAGGCTGTAGGTCACTGAGGTGGTCCGTCTTGGCCTCTGTGATCCGAAAGGTGACTCGGTGCAGGTCGGAGAGGCCCACCTCCATGTCTTCCAGCATACCAATCTCCTCGCCTGCACAACGGGGTTAGAGCATTAGTGTCTCCGGGCCATTACCCGTATATTTCCTTTCAACACACCAGCACATTACCCCTTGGTAGCAAAAGATCCTGCAAAGTACAATTTACAAAAAGAGTGAAAGCCAGAGTGCAGGGCCAGTGCCAACATCAAAAATCGGGAACATTGTTAAAATTTCTTGGCAGATCATATGAGCCACACACTCCCTGGTGAAGCAACTGCAGTTGGAACATACTTTAGTGGTTGTAAAAGTACTTGACGTTAAGAGGTATGTTGATAACGAGAGGTGTATCGTTCCATTTCAACACGTTACGCACGTCACGGGAGAACTACAGTGTGTTTGGAAACTTTGCCCGACAGAGAGAGAATACTCAGAGTTGTCTGTATGAGTGTGTGTGTGTGTGCTTGTTGGCAGCATTTGTTCTTTTTACTCACTGTAGATACTGAGTAGGCTTTCAAACTGTGCCACCACACCTACTAGGTGGAGCTGTTTGAGGAAGCCCTCGTCTTCCATTCCTGCGTACAGCCTCATCACAAAACCACAGGCCAGGGCAGCCAGCTACAGACACACACACACACACACAGACACACACACACACACACACACACACACACACACACACACACAAAGATTACAAGTTATAATAACGTGTGGATCTATTATCATTGTCCCTTGTGTAAATGGTTGTCATAGCAAAAAAATACACGCTAAATGGTAAGCGATCACGTATGAATGAGAGATTGCTTAAGCACAGATCGAGGGCAAGTAGCAAGTGTGATTCAGCGGGGTAATATTTAATATAGCTACAACTAACCACAGAGTCCCCAACCTAGGGAAACAACATGACCTTGTGATAGAATATAAAGCAGATGATAAGACATTTGTATCATTGCATACAATGCACACACTTCACAATTTGTAGCACAACTTATGTAAACATATATTGCCCTATTGTTGGCATAACAATAACTACCACGATCATATCTAGCTTTTTGGGTACATGAGCGGCTGGAATTAATTGGTTTAATTCAAATCGGGAGCACTTCAAAATTTGTAAGCATTGGTAACATTTTTGTCCCCAATACGGAGGGTCCTTTTTGGCCCAGGTGGGAGTGGAGGGGGGGGCAGGGTCCAACCTACCGCCTGACTGAAGACCACGTCTCTCCTCTGCTGGAGGAGCAGGCCCTGGGGGATGCTGCAGGCAGCCTCCTGGAGCAGCACGAAGGTCATGGCCCGCCTGGCGCGCTCCAACACATCCACCACGCACTCCTTTAGCCTGGACACCACGGGGCTCAGCTGCTCCCGCCAGTCACCTGCAGGACGGCCCGGGGGACATCTTCAGGTGAGATCAACCGGGAAATGATTGGTCGTACATTCTGCGGCAGTGCTTATTTTGCCGAGCTAATCAAAGCCTAAGTAAAAACCGGTACGACGCAGTGTGAGGTAGCCGGCAGCGACGTTTTGTAGATAAGGCAGCAGTGTTGGGAATTAGGCCTTTCAATATTGGGGAATGACAGTTGAATGACTGGCCAACATGACATCTGTTTTGTATTTATTGCCCATCGTCAAGCAGAATTCCAGGAAAGGGGTCACACACCAAGTAGTTTGAACTTGGAATTGTTTCCATTGGTACCGCGAATTACTAAATGGAAATACAGCTGTGGCAATTGCTTGTAAGCCAACCCATTATTCATGGTTTTTCTTTTAACTGAAGCATTTGTGTGTGGCCAAGGACTGCACCTTATCAACGATTAACTATTTTGCTCTCTGGCCTCAAAGTACAGTATAGTATAGTAGACCATGTTGGAAAATCATGGCAAATGAACAACTCCAGCACAAAACAGCCAAGGTTGACTATGCTTGGTTAAATGTTGATGTTGCCAGTCTATGGAACACTTGCATTTAATATTATATAATAATATTATTATGTGTGTGTGTGTTTCTGTGTGTGTGTGTGTGTGTGTGTGTGTGTGTGTGTGTGTTTGTTCACTGTGTTAAATGAATGCGCTCAATGTGTGGGCTTATTATAATTAATGAGACCAGAAACAACATTCTACAAATGTGGAAATGTCCAAATGTGACCAATAGGGGACAGTATTGACTAAGTGATCTATTGTAAAGAAGCAGCCCTGCCTACTATAGGTCCACTGTAGGATTTGGTGACATGTGGTGCTTACATTTCTGAGCACAGTCTAAGACTTTAATCATGTTTTTTAAATTCTTCTTTCAAAAAGGATTTGATTAAAGATATTTACAAACCCTGGCTGTCTCTCTCTTTCTCTGCCGCATGTCAGGCCAAACACACACAAGCCAGCAAACACACACATACATTTCCACAGCAAGGTGCATGAAGAGATCTTAACAAAGAACATCAGGTTTGCCCATGTCAAAGAAATCATGTCTTATCTTGTTTAGCAAATACAGGCTCCACAAAAGAGAGGGAAGAAATGGGACATGGACTGTCAACGTCTCACCTGTCCAAACATTCAAACTCCCACAATTCCTTGTCAACCAGAATCTTTGGCTCCACCAATCAGCACTGGCAGAGAGATAAAGGCCCCTACTTATTATTCCCTCCATGCTTTTATTTAGACAAGCAGACAAACACTCACAACATTCTACATACACATACACACACACACGCACGCACGCACGCACGCACACACGGGCAAAATAACACATACATCAGTCCTGCAAGTACACACTCTCTCTCACACACATTGTATTCAGGAGTTGTCAACCCATCAGTGTGCCAGTGGGCACTTGGTTCTGTTGACAGGCTGGAAACTGGACTGGGGGACAGGCTAGAGTCAGGCTTATTCAATGGATGCAAACGGAGATCATGCGGCTAGCTGTCAGACACAGGTAATGAACAGCCAATGCACCTTTTTCAACCGCTCCAGCCATTTTTCACATCACTTTTTTTGTGGGCTGTTCTTTGACTCTAAAACACATGTGCATTTGACAATGACTGGCCCCAGAGCTGTTGTTAATCCCTATTCTATTGGATGGTGAGTAATGGCAGGCAATACAGTACATGTATTTGAGACATTGTAGCTATTAAAAGGTGTTTATGATATGGGCTCATAAACCAGCTTGTTTACATTAACACAGAGTTGTAAAATGCATAATCGGGACCACTCATACAAAGTTTATAAATCTCTATAAATCTATATACAATTGGCCCTATTTAGAAACACAGGGTTAAGAACATGATAACCTATGAAAAGCTAATCGTAAGAAAGAGAAATCCTGAATCAAGGCTATAGCTTCAAACTCGAAATGGTTTCCTTTTCAAACAGATGTATTGTCGCTATTAGGAAAACGAAGCGCACTTTTTTTGGAAGATGGTTAAAACTGAGCAGGGGTACCAGGCACAGTAAATCCATGGAGGTTCTGGCTCCCTCGCTGACTAAAGGGAGATCTGTGATGCCTTAAACAAGCTTTTAGTCGCAGCAGGGTTCTACTTTGAAAATAGATGTTCCCACTTCAATGTTTTTATGCTGCCAGATATTAAGTAGAAAAGAAAATTTGCACGGCTGAATCTCACCGCTTTTCGACAGGGTGGTTGGGTTCCTTACTTGCGAATTCGGGGAGAGTTGCGTAGTGATAGTTTTTTTACTGAAAAGTATATTTCCGTTGACCTGTTTTACTTTTCGACCATATGTCATGCCACCCCCTTAGCCTAAATTTTTGTCACGAAACTCATGAATAGTTCAGAAAGTCTGGAAAGCAGCCAGTGTTATTAGGCTATATTAAGTTGGCTACATCAGTGAGTAACCACCGTCAGTCAATGTCAAAACTCTTACCGTTGCGAAGATACATTATGAAGTTTGCTGATTAATACTGCGGCTGCGTTCCATCCTACCTGAGGACTCTTACTTGAATATGCTTTAGTCTGGCTTCATACCAGACCACAGCACAGTCACAGGAGCCTCTGATGTCGTAAGGAACACAGCCGTCTCTAATGACACACAACAACACTTTGTTGACTCATCATAGGCTGTGGATACTGTTGATCACAACACCCTTAAGTAGGTTGTCAACACCTCAAAGTGTTTTATTTATCAAATGCATAGACTAACACAGGGTAATTCTGAACAGTGAAGTTCTAATGACACGGCACCCACCAACTAGTGGTACAAATTAAAATCTAAATTTAAAATCTCTAAATAAAAATATACAGAACAAAAATATGCATAACAAGTTGAGTACGGAGCCATTGCGAAAGGGAATCAGAGAATACGCGTTTCAGCATCTGGTTTGACACCACATTTGGCATGAGGAAATCATGGTTCTACGAAGACAATGGAGAACTACTGGTTAAGGCAATCCTTACGTCATCCCATAAATAAAGCAACGTCATTGTAAAAGCTCCGCTTAATTTATTAGCGTATCAAACCACTTGATATGGCCTGTCTTTGTGTTTGGAGCACTCATAGGTAGAACCGTCAACCTGCCTTCACTAGACTGCAGTGTGGTCTTCACTTTGAATAAAACGGAATTTAATTAATTTACTTTAATCTACAAGACACTTTCACAAAGGCCACCCTAATATCTAAATTATTTTCTAATCAACCGGTTACTTAGTCAGATCCTATGGCTGGGGTGATGTAGAGGACCCGCATACAGTCAGAATGCCTTTTTTACTAAACGTCTAATTGCCCTTGTTTTCTAGCAAGCAAGAAAAAAACCCTGCCAGAAACCTCTTACCAGGGTTATGTGAAGTAATGACATCGGCCAGCGTCTGCTCAGGGACTGGCTGCTCTGGCTTGCCGTTGTCTTGTTCCTGGAGCTTGTCCACCATGGCGATGACACAGTTCAGGCTCTTGGCCACATTGGCCCACACCCTGTCCTAGAAGAGCCAAGCACACAGTCACACCCACAGTTTGGAGCCAAAAAAAATCTACCTATGTGTATGTGTGTGTAGGGGGTATCTGTTCATTTTTACCATAAAGAATTCAAGAATTCAATTAAATCCACGTGTTAAAGAGCGGCTTGAACAGGTGAGTGAAAGTAGACTAGGACGCTGAAATGAACATGATCATCCCTCTTTTCTCATTCGGTAAGAAATACATTACGATGTGCCTGAAGGGGAGACTTTTGCAGAAAGCGTAGCTAACCTCAACCGTTATTGTATTATACTGGCTTATGAAATGTACAATCAAATAGGTTACGTCAAGAGAGAGAGAGAAATATTGATTGCACTCAAATGTCAAATAAACTCAAACGAGGGGCACTGTAATGAGGCTCCAGTATGACTAGATGTCCGAACACTTTCTAAACCACGGCGTGCTTGCTTTCGTTGTTGAAAAGCTTTTTTTTTTTTTACAGAAGAAAAGATGCACAGAAAATGTGTCATTTATACTCTTAAGCCTCTCTGTATTGGAAAGGTCACACTGGGTTTCAGTCGGCAATGGGGAGTCTGCTTGGACAGATTACACCAAACGAGTTCAATCTACCTCTCTCCCTTTATTCGTTCCCTCTCCCTCTCCCCTCTTTTTGTATTAGCTCCCATCATGCCGCTTTATATTGCCTTTGTGTAAAGCAACTTATTGACAGATTTGTCAGTTTGTCTGCCGTTATTATTGCGAAAGCTAATGACTAGCTTGCCCACAGCTTTGAGTATTCCGTGTGCAGCTGCTGTGAGTGTATGTGTGGAGTGGATCTTGGCCTTTCCCTCGTCTACAGCTGGGTTATGAACCCTTCGCTAAAACAGAGCATCTTGTGTGAGATGATTAGGGATTCTTGTGTAAGACTCTGAATAAGCTCCCACTGTTAGTGCTACTGGACAGCACCCATAGCATCCAATCAGACCTCCACAGAGACACGTGCGCACACACACACACACACACACACACACACACACACACACACACAGAATCTCTCACTGTGAGAAACAGTAGAAGGGTATTAGTAGACAACAGACGCTCATTAATTTGAGTTTTCTCTTCATGCCTCTGCCTTCAGTACAATATAGCCCAAGTTTGATGATCCCTGGCCTATTTGTTAAAGTCTGTCGAAACAGCTAAAGCACGCAAGACATTGTCTAATTTGGAGGAGGAAGGGAGGGGGTTCAAAAGATACAGAACAATAAGTAGAAAAAAGTAAGCCACTGTATCGTCGCAGAAATCCAGATATAGCAGACAATTAGCCAGCACTTGCCCATTCCTCCTCGTCGTACTCCTTATGGTGAGGTATGGAGTCCTGCCTCTTCAGTGGCGTAGGCCCCCCATCTTCTCTCCCGGTGTTTGTCTGGCACCCGTCCACGTTGTTACACACCACAGGACTCCCTGTTGTCGAATGGCCCGCTGGACTGTGCCCGGGCAGGTTGTGGACCGGGCTGTGGTTATGGGCCTGGCAGAGACCGGGACTGCTCTGGCCCTGGTGGTTGTGGGCCTGGGCCTGGCTCTGGGCCTGCTTCTGGGGCTGCGTCTTGGACACGTAGCCGGGCCGGGCGGCATGCAACGCCAACAGAGCACTCTTCACCAGCTCATCCTTGAGGGCGTGGACAAACTGCTCTGTCTGGGAGGAGGGAAAAAGAGAGAGAGAGACAGGGTTAGAGAAAATGCTGCAGGTGACCGTGTGGTAGAGGGGGACGTTAGGGCGAAAGGCGACTGACATTGAAGAAACTAAAATAAAAAAGAGAGAGAGAAAAAAGAGACAATGAACTGCATTAAAAAAAAAAATTTTAAAAAAAAAAAACCCGTGTTGTGACCGAAGGTGGAATTTCAAGTCCGGCAAGGCGAGTAAAACATGAGCCTCCCTCCGTCGCCCTCCCCCGCCTGGCCCCGTTCCCACCGCTGTGCCGGCGAGCAGCAGCAGAGACAACAAACAATTCAATTACTCCTGCATGAGCTCCATCCACCCAAGAGCCGCACGGCCACTTTGATCCCAAATTCACCAGCTGCTTTGCGCCGATGATGAACCCGTCGCCAAGGAGCCACGACATTCCCCGCCGCCGCCGCGGAAGAGCCGAAAAGGGCTCTCAGGAATAATTGAGTTAGCATCGCAATAAGCAATTCTATTACCTCGGCAAAACACCATTCTAATAGAACACATGATCCGAGACCCTCTTTGAGGAGCTTCACTTCTATTTGTTTCTAACCCTCCCCCACCCCCCTCTCTTCCCCCTCCTCCTCATCTTCCGGTCCCTTTGGCGTACAGACAATGGAAGCGCGTCTCAGGTAGAGGAAGCACGTAGGAAAGACGTGTCGGAGTCGGAAGGAGAAGGGGAGAGCGGGATTTGCAGGAGTGGTGGGAGGATTGCGACCTGTGAGATCCATTCAAGCCCAGGATAAAACACTGCTGCCGTGCTTGATCTGTAGAGGGAATGTCCTTCTGACAACACCGCCCCTATATAGCTGTCCACAATGTTTGTTGACTTGGCTTCTCTTTCAAGTCTTACGGGGATAGATTTATAACGTCTCCCTTGTCCTTCACAACTACGTTTCATACAACGTTCACGCGATGGGGCCGTGTCTGCATAATGGCACCTCGGCCAATCACGAACCTGGAAGGACAAAGAGTGTTCGTTGCATGATGTTCGTTTTTTTTCATTCTTTTTTTATCAAACTCCATTGGATCCAAAATAGGTGAAAGAGAATTAGTCAACACTTAAGGTGGACAGGCAGGAGAGAATATGGGGTAGTCCTTGAATACATACAACAGCTGTTTCAATACTGCTCTCACATACAGTACATACCCCGGCATGAGCAGTGGATGTCTCATTCCATTCCTATCTGTACAAAACGCTGTTGTTGAAGCACTTTGTAAAATGTACAAATAAAAGTATTATTATTATAATTATTATTATTATTATTATTATTATTATTATTATATTAAGATATCTAAACTGGAGGACACAACTGTGAGCTACACTCTGTTGGGTTCAATCAAAACTCCACCAGAACCTAAAGAGAACTGGACTCACAATGTAAATCTGTATTCAAATTGAACGTTGCTTATCTGGCCCGCCGTGTTAATTTGCAATCTACAAGAAAATGTATTATTCATTGGCTTTCCTAGGGTGAGTGAACAAAATGTGTCAATGGTATTTCCTCAACCCAGATCACATTCTCTCTTTCTAAGTATTGGGTCAGGAGGCCAATCTATTCGTGCATGCCAATATTTCTGAGCCCACCGTTATCTAGTGATAATTCTTAATTCTTAGCTTCCTAAAAAGTTTTTTTTCCCCATTCTCAAATCACAGATAACTGTGTTTGGTTTTTGTTTAAAAAAAAATAATAATAATAAAAAAAAAGAAAAAACAGTGGTCGGGTGGTTTTTTCAACTCAATTCATTGTACGTGACAGAGTGTACACTCATTCACTTTCTTGGCTAAGCTACAGTAAATAAGTTGGCACAGTCCTTGGCTGTGCAGCCATTGTAATGGCTAAAACAAAAGCCAAGGTGAAAATGTTTTCTAGGACTTTATACTATACTTATATTTGTTCTGGAGAAAAATCGATATCTGAGGACAGTGGATACTGCAGGAACTTTTTAGGTTCATCTCTTGCACTGATTAATACATCCAAAAGTGTGCTACTTTTGGCAATGTATAAAGACACCTTTGAAAAGCAGTCTTATGCTTTAGCTTTACCAAAGAAACTTCCTTCGCTGTGCTTGAGCAGACGCTTCATTTCGATGGTGTCTACCTAGCTGTGAAGATCTGGCGCCATGAAAATCCCAGGGGAGACGTTTGAGCAGTGCTAGTTCCTTGATAGATCTGGAGTCGTGATCTAGGCCTAGCTGAAATGCAAGTCAATGGGAAAGAATAAATGCTCAGACTGCACTCCAACTAAGAAGACACCCGCGCACATGGCTGTCCTATTTTTGATTTCATACAGACAAAAAGCACCTGAGAAAGCCTGCCGACAAGTTTTGAAAATGTGGGAAAGAGGAGGAGGAGGAGGGGGGGGGGATTAAACCCATTCCCATTGGTAGGAGGACGGGGAGGTTAAACGGACAGTCAGGCTACAACAGCCTCTGTCCCTGAGACCCTCTGTCCCTGAGACCATTGACCAGCTTACTCCACCCTCAGCACACGCAGCAGGACACGACATGTACCGAGCTGACATCCTCCATCTCCTGTGATATCCAGCATGTGTGTGTGTGTGTGTGTGTGTGTGTGTGTGTGTGTGTGATAGAACCACAATAAACAGGAAAAGCATGGTCCATGTCAAGAGTATTTGTGTTGAAGTTGTAGGACGCAAACAGGTTCATGTGTGGCTGTGTTTGCGAGGAGTTGAAAAGGGAACAGCCCTTGCCTTCTTAAAAGGTTAGACAGAGAAGCAGAGCGTAGGCCTGGAGCATGTGAAGCGTCTGCCTACAGATTCTTTCCGGGGGCAGATGAGTTACTAGAGGAAGATGTGTATGTCTGCTGTAACCTGCTGTAACCAAACGCAAACACACACACACACACACACACACACACACACACACCCTGATTTCAATCAGACAGCCAGACTGCCAGCGTTGACCGGGTCAATTGTCTATGCGCACCATGTGCGGGCGCGTGTGTCTAATCAAGGAGAGGGGTGGCGTACGTGAGGGGAGGCGCGCTGACAGAGCGAATGTACCAATTAAACAGGCTGATTGGGCTTTATTCCGCCGTGGCAAAAACAATCTCTCCCGCAGCAGATTGCAATCTGACAGCACCAGATGTAATTCATTAATTACACAGATAAAAGACGCCGACTCCATAAACCTCGCCGTCATCACTCACTTTTGTTGCTTTGGCATTTGAATGATTAGTTACCAAAAGGCACTGGGCAACGGTCGTCTTCTGGGATTACTGGGGATTTTCTTAGTTTGGTCAGTGATGGTTGTAACGAGTGCTAATCATCCATTTGGATATGGTGAGGTGGATATGCTGAAGTGTAGCACCCTGCGCTAGGTAATAACAGTCCCATAATATATGACTGGTCAGCTAAAGAAGGGCTAGAAAATAGTGGGAGAGGGAGAGAGAGAGGGGAGTGGTGAAGATAATGGAGAGGAGAGATGGAGGAGAGTGGGAGAGTTGGGAGGGAGAGGAGAGTGGGAGAGTTGGGAGGGAGAGGAAGGTGGGGGAGTTGGGAGGCAGAGGGAAAAAAAAGTTTGTTTACTGTTTTTGGCCTGAATGGTAATGTAACTGCTTGCATGCATAATCACTGTTCATGTCCAGTGGAAGTTAAAGTTTGAGTGGTTGTCTTGATCTTCATCAAAGCTCTCAAACCCAGGCCAGATAGCACTCCATACGTCCCGGGCACTTTTGCAGTTCCTGTGGAGAAGCCACCTCAAAGGACGTTGGAGGAGAACTAGAGAACAGCCCGTTCTCACAGGCTTGTAGCTTTAAGTTGGGGTCCTACATTGATTGATTAGGTCACCGGCCAGTAATTCTACGTTTTATTGTTAGGTGGAGGCTAACCTTAAGGTCTAGTTTGCATGGTGTACCGAGGCGTCCCGTTATCGTTAGCACACCTTTAAATGCTCCTACTGTCATTTTGTTTGTGCCAGTGACTGTGACCAGGTGATTGTTATTTTAGTGCTGGAATGCAGCCTTTCATTTGAAGATGAGCATGATAAATGACTCTAATCGGGTATCGTTCAGATTATAGACGAGTCCCACTGAAATCACAGTTGCTGATGTTCTTTTATCCCAGACAGCCTTGAACCGAGAGGATGCTACATAAGGTTCCAGTGTATAATGTGGACTTGGTTACATGTTGCTCCACATAACAGCTATCAAACATCACATGGTAAATGCACAAACACTTCTACTTAGACTCACTAAGCTCTCTGCCACAAAGCTTTGGCAAGAGTCCTGCCATCATAATCATTTTGAAAATGAGCAGAGACGTTCCTTAGTTAGCCATTTCAAGCTAGACTTTACGAGGAAATCATTTGAACTCCCCATGTACAGTTTTTTCTTCTTCTTGGAGTTAAATATCTCCTTCTGATCTATCCCCACTCAATATTAAATGTTGTTCTCTCTGTGGGTGTGTGTATACGTGAACATGAGGATGGAAGGCGAGGCGGCAGTGGAGGAAGAAGAGGGGGAGTTGTTCTCACCTTGTCAGCCAGGATTTTGAGTGCATCCCTCAGGCCTGTGGCGGAGCGCTGCTGGGCGGCCTGGAGGAGCTGGTCGGCCAGGCAGGAGATGAGGGGCTGGAGCTGGCTCACGGCGCTCAGCACCTCCTGGGCTTTGGCCGTGTGCTCCGGGGAGTAGTAGATGCACTGGTAGGCTGTGCTGAAGCTGTGGAGCGTGACAGACAGCACAACAACAACATAAGAGCCAAAATGACCAAGAGGCAATCAAAACCGTTTTCCAACACAGCTGCACGAAAGCTGGTTGGATCCCTTGTATTCTTCTTTGTTTGTTTGTTTGTTTCGCTTTTCCGAAAACAGTAATTGGAAAATGACTTTGCTCTGTGGCTCTGTGAAAAGGATACAGCTTAGCTGGTTGTTCAACAAAGCAGCTTTCTGATTTAACCTACTGCCGAGACAGGAACAGAGATGATCAATGATGAAGACGGACTGTCTGTCCATGAGTTATTTAGATCAAATCGATAGCCGCTTCCACAGTATCAAATGTCTGAGGGTGTTTGAGCAGTACCTGCAGGATGGATTCAATTCAGCCCGTTTCCATCTAGTCAATAGCCAATCCGTAAAATGTATTCTCGTTAGGGCCCAATGTTGAGCAGAGGTATTTATTTTGCCATATAAAATGATAACTACCATTGATTGACTTGAGGCAGGATAATCATAAATTGCCCGCTGTTAAACCTTTTAAACTCCATTTATCACGTCCATGATGCGGTGCCGTCCACGGATGCAGAGTCGTTGAAAGGGGTATCGCTGTTGTCGCTGTCTAAAAAACAAAAAAAAAGTGGTCTAATGTAGCATTAAAATGACTTTCCGGTTTCGCAGCATCAGCCTTGGAGCTGCAGGCCAGTGCTACACCGCTCTCCCTCTATAAATAATTAATCCACTTCCATTTAATTTCCCAAATAACAGCCTTTGTCGGTTTGTCAATTCCGGGCACATCACTCCCAATCAACCGCTCTCCTTGGCTCCCAAAGTTTCCATGACTTTCAATGAGTTGCCGCTGACTTCCTTCTTGCCGTCCTCCAACGTGTGGAGCCTGGCAGTCATTTACAACCCTCCCAGCTAGTTTAGTCATCGCTGAAAGCCCATATGTAGGCCAAACCCTGAAGTCCCGTCCTCAGGCATAATTGAGTAAAGACACAGGGAGGGAAGGAGATAGGCTGTGTGTGAGGGAGAGACCGGGGGGAGGGGGGGGGGCGCGGAAGGGCGCAGAGAGAAGCCCAGCATCCCCTGCAGCTGTCCCCGTCATGTATTTGATGCCGGGGAAAGAAGTGTGTCCTCAGAACTCCTCCGGTGTGACACAAACCATACAGGATGTATTAGCGAGTGTGAAACAAATATCAAGGGGGACCTTTTGGAACTTTGGGCCCACTGGAGGGCTTCTGGCCGTGACCACGTCTCTTACTGGCTACAGCTTTAAAACCCTGGCCTGGCCATTAGAACTAATGAGTTCTCTAGAGAAGGACCACCCACCAGCTATGAGCTAAATAAAGGCCTCGCTAAGCAAGAGGAGCGGGTGCAGTGGAACAGATCGAGTCTGATCAGACACAACATCTCCTCACTCCACCCGCACTGCTCCTTCCACTGAAACACCACTGACCTCACAGAAAAGCATTACATAGTATACGTCCATATAGTTGCTGTGTCTACAGATATTATCCATGATCTACCACAAATAAACGTAGAGAACCATAGACCATGTTTTTGAGCTATCCTTCACCCTTTGGCAAACATGTTATGAGGACATATAGTCAAAAAGGGGAACGTATACAACTGATCAAGGGAGTGCATTGGAGGAGGGAGAACCGTAGCTTTAAGTATCTGCTATTCCTTAAGGGCCCTGTTGACACCTAAGTAAAAATCCAATGCCATTACGGGTCTTTGCCGGCGATAATGAATGCAGGAACCTTCCACCTGATGCTGCAGAACAGCATCGATCCCTGCCAAGGGGTATTGCTGTTAACCCATTCCTCTGACCAAGACGGCCTTTACCGAGGAAAGGTGAACAGCAACAAAACACGTTTTGAAATGTACTGTCATAGATAAAACCTTTTTTCTTTTTTTCTGGCAAGCTCAAGCTCAATATTTGCCAGATATTCCTCCTGGCTTCTGTTAACAATTAGCTTAACCACATGCTGGCTCATAAAATATGTGTTAATACTCCCTCTCCCCTGTGTGCAAATCATTAGTCTTTTAGCACATTAGCCTACCTCACATCTCAAGAGGGTGGATTTTTGCACCAGCCCAAGTCCAAAATAGAAACTGCACCTCACAAGGAGGGGGCTTACAACAAGACCCAGCCCCAGACACGCACTCCCAAATGGGTCGGAGCTCCACTGCGAGCCTTCAGGTCTAGACACGGCTATTAACAGGCATTAACAAAACTAGCAGAGTGTCTGCAGCACAAACTTTTACCCTTGGTTTTTCCTAAATGATCAATAGGAATTGGTTATGACAGTAATGAGATGGAGAGAGGAGCGTCAGGGCCCCGCGGTCTAATTAAGCCAGCGTCTCTGGCGCGTGGCTAATTAATAGTGGAGAGGAAATTAATGAAGAGCTCCTGGACTGATGCTGGCTGCCGGCGGGAGCAAAATGCAGCAGTGTCAGCGTGGGGCCCTGTGGCACCCCAGGTGACTGCCGAGGCCCACTCCGTCATCCAGACAATGCGGGCTCTGATCTGAGACCAGAACCATGTGACAACCGTGGCCCGGGACTGCTAAGCTAACTTAAGGCAATCAGCAGACAGCTCGAAGGACTGTTCTCCGATCAGATCGTTGCAACAGCCAAGACTGAAATCTGTCATTGAGGTTTATCCTTCAAGGTTTTCCATCGTTGGTTTCGCTTCTGTTTTCTAGGATAACAGCCAAAGTGCTCTGCTGTCATTGAGGAGCTAGAAGCGCTGATCTCGGGCCAGAACAGCTTGTGAGGGAACGTGGTGCTGCCCACAGCCATGGCGTCTTAGCCACTGCCTGAAGAAACAGCCTGGGCGGGACTGAGCTGAACCCAAAGCAGCTGGGGTTGGTAGCCCTACAGAACCCGGTCAAACACCGGACAGCACGGACACATCCGGGCCTTTCAGTTGGACACTGCTTTGACCGTCAAGCCCAAAGGAGAACTGCAGCCCAAAGCCGCATTCACATAAGACATTTGCGCTTGGTCCGCCCCGAGGTAGGATGCGGAGCATAGTGCAGAAACTAGTTTTGTGGCAGCAAGGTAGTTTCGGAATCTTTCTGTCTACATCACACACAGCTGCCATCTCATTGGTCAGCACTGTAACCTGAACCTGGGGCTTCAGAGTCCAAAGGCTTTGTCATTCCACAAAGTGCGGCTACCTGAGCAGAAGGCCTGACCCTTCCACAATGTTTGCCCTCTGACAAAGAAAGAGGGCCTGAGTTCTGATGGCCGTATGGCAACGACTGGGATTGCGGCTTGTCTACACAGAAGGCCGTCGGTGCCTTCGCACCGAAAACACGGATCAAAATAGAATTAATCCATTAATGTAGACATACACAACCGTAACAGCCCACACTGTAACGTTCCCGCATGGTGCAAAAAAGACCATGCTCGCATGAAACTCCTCATTATCAAAGAGAAGGGTAGCAAATCGTTGAATAGTAATAGCGGATCGATTTTCAAAAAAGGGGCTGTTTAAGAAAGATTAAGCCACCTCAGCGCTTTCACGGTGATGTCTACGGAGTTCAATTAAAAAGAGATTAGAAAAACAGAGACTTTTAAAACACCCCATTTAAGTGGGTCTGTGTGCATCAATGAAAGCTAAATGCTTCTGCCTTGTGCGTGGGGCAGCCTCCGAGGCTTCCAAGGGGAATGCTAAGTGAAGGTATTGATTCAGGCTTCCAATCGGCCCCATCCGGAGACGTCTCTGTTGCATACAGTGGTCGGCGCCAGGCGTGGGCCATCGCAGGGCTCTTAATGGATGGCCAAAGAGCTGCCCTCCATTCTTCTCTGTGTCCAGGGAACAAAGACAAATGGTTCTTTTATTGGGCTCCTGGTGACACCTCCATGCTCAGGTCTCCCCTTTTACATCCCCCCCCCCCCCCCCCCCCTTTGATGAAGGAATATCCCATTGAAAAGTCTCACATCTTTTCTGATTGTCCCCATTTTAATCAAAGGCGATTACAGAAGGCTTGTTCTCAAAGGCGGGGAGAAACATGGGCAGGAGCGTAATGTGTGTGTGCTTTTGTGTGCGCGTGTGTGTGTGCAGTCTGGCTCAGCATGCGCCGCTGTATCTATGCGGCGTAAGACAGCAGAGTCGATGGTGAATTTAAATTCCTTTAAACTGCTACTGGCTACATATTGGAATGCTGATACTAGATCGCATCTTCAGCTGGAGGAAGACTCGGAGCTTGTTCCAAGCCACTTGGGTAGACACTTGGGCTCTGAATTTGACGAAGTCAAAATGGAAATGCAAATGAAGCCACGCAATCATGAATGCCCTGCCATTGAAAGTAAACATCTAACTCCAACAGTCACGGTGAAAGCGCATGAAATTTCATTTATTCCCGACTCTTACTATGACTGACAAAATGACTGGATTCCAGGTCAAACGGAGAGGACACTCGGCGAAAGCCTTCGTTCGCTAGCCAGGCGGAAAATTGGAAAGTTTAAGCTACAGTGAGTCATTAGCTAAGTCAAATATGAAACAAAAAAAGCTAGGTCTCCCAGAGGAACTCCATACCCCTAGCTTAATCGCTCATTCAAAGAAACTTATTTCACTTCAGTGGACTCTTGAAAATATGCTAACTATTATCTTAGCATTTGTAGCAGATAAGACTGACCATCTTCTGCAAATTCTCTTGTGCACTTTAGCGTGAAGAAGTTATACCCCCCCTCCTCCTCCTCCTCCTTCTTATCACCAAAGGCCGGGGCCATGTTATTCCAAACTTCACTTCTTCCTATCTGTCTTTCGCCCCCCCTCCCCAAAAACTCCTAAACTCGTATTCACTCTCCTCCCCCCCTCTGTTTCCACTTCCTTCAGTCTGAAGCTCGGAACGCTGTGGAACTAATTGGATCTGGCATGGTCTGTAATGACTTTCCACTCGGAAGAAAGCTTTGGGAGAAATCACCTCTTGTTCCCTGTGGCATCACTCAAGTGACCACACGCTCACCTCGGATGACACCGCCGCCTCTGTCGTGCTGCGTGAGAAGGGCGAACGACGGCATGATCGCCGAAGAGTGCTGATCTCAGCACCAGAGAGGCCACTTTGGTACCCTGGGGGTCTACACGGGATATGTAAGCTTGCATATTGTTTGTGTATTGTGTGGGTGAGTGCGTGTTTGTGTGTGTGTCTCTGGGTTGAATTAAGTCACGTCTCTGGTTCCTCTCCAGCACCCCCTGCAGTGTTTGTCAGGGCTGAGGTGGTGTGGCGAGATGGGATCTAACTAATTAGACATGTCTTCTCCATCAACCAGAAGGCCTGGTTCCACACACACACACACACACACGCACGCACACACTCTCTTACACACGCACACGCACACACACACACACAGTTAGTCAGTCCATGCATCTGGGACACAGCCAGGTAATTCAATCTAACAGCTCCAATTCAATAGGCCTCTGTCTCTGGGTGTCAATGGGGACAACTGGGGGCTATTGCATTGAGATGCTTGCATCCAAAATGACTGCCGGCGGAGGGGGAGTGCTGAGCAAACCCCCCCCCCCCCCCCCAACAAACAGAGCTGTCAGCAGCCCCCAGACTGAGGCCGACCCGGCCGGGCCTTCGGAGAGAGCGCGCCACGCTCGGCACATCAAATCCCATATGTCACGACCAAACCCACCTGCCACTACCGCCGCGGCCCCAGCCAAATCCCCCTGTCAATAAGAGGCGCCGGGCTGAATCAAAGTCAATAAGTCGCTTTGGCTAAAACTCCCTCTTTATCTGGCTCCACCATCTGAGAGCCCACGGAGGGGTGGTCGGCGGCGGCGGTGTGTGTGATGGGGGGCGGCTCGGCGGGCCTACCTCTTCTTCTCGGCCTCGTATCTGCTCAGGAGACGGTGCAGCCCCCCGCTCTTGAAGCCCTGGTAATGGGCGGCGGGGGCGCCGACGGTGATGACGTCATAGAAGGCATCTGGAGAGACAGAAATGACAGATGAGACACGCGTGGCCTATATTATCGGGCCCGTCTATATTGCCAGCACCACACTGCGTGGAATGCATGATTCAAAACAGAGGAAGGGCAAACAACAATAGAAAGGAGAATGCAATAAGAAGACCGCTTCAGTTGGCATCAAAGTGAATAAGTTATGGAAAATGTACTAGAGCACAATGTGAAATACCTGCTTCTCAAACACGCATACTTGCGCACCCACCTACCTACCTACACACACACACACACACACACACACACACACACACACACACACACACACACACACACACACACACACACACACACACACACACACACACACACACACACACACACACACACACACACACACACACACACACACACACACACACACAGAGGCAGTGCATACACTCAGGCACAGGTATCATGCTTAGTTGAGGTCATTCGTATTGCAGTCAGTATGCCTGTCTTACAAAGCCTGTCTCTCCAGCCACCTCGTGTTCTTAATTGAGCCCCATGTTCCCATGTTAAACCTAAGGACGGTCAATGTCACAGTGCTTCATTCCAATTTGCACACGGGCTGACGAAAGTAAATAAACACTTCACAGGCTGCTGGCCGGGTACACAGGTGCTTTAAAGTGCCCTGATTTGAATGAGTAATGGAGGAGTCAGACGGAGATGTTAGCGTGAATTCGGGGGCCCAACGGAAACACACTCTGGGCTACTGGAGCAACACGCTGGTCTGCTCCTTCCTGGGGTTGGCTGATGAACGTCCAGGGGATGGCAGTGCCGCCCCACCACACCTTCAAAGGGCAGCGTTAACACGACAGACAACGGCCACGCTGCTCCACACGTCGCCATGCGATGATGCAGAAGGATGGTCCGGCCACCATAAACAACCCAGCCATCCCCTACACCCCCTTCACCCCCTTCCCCCCATCCCGCTGCCTCCCTCCCTTTAATCACCACTCACCTAGCGGACAGGGACTCAGGGGGTGAGGTGGAGATTGGTCTCGGCTGCCTCCCACTGTTTCAGCTTTAATGACCGCAGTGTGAGCCCACATGGCTCGCCAGCTGCCAAACATTTTGGCCCCCGGAGTTTGGAAACTTCCAAACTTCCTTAATTGGTTCCCTCACAACAGAGGCACAATGCAGCGTAATGACTGGCCTCTGAACATCAGGGACACGGGCCAATTTGTGGCTGATTTGCCTGGTCCCAGCAGCCCTCAATCATGTCTCTCAAAGTCCAATGGGGAGAAGGCTTTGTAGGGACCCTCAGACGGAATCTGACTGCCAGGAAGGATAAGCTGTCTGTGGTATCCACCGTACTCAACCGATCCCAAAGTCCAGTATAATTGAGATACTAAATGCAGGCTAACTTTATGCTCTTTCATGGTTCTGCCAACCCCTGTGTTTTGAGGTGGGCAGTGTTGTGTGTCTGTCACAGGGGAGACAGAGCAGCCATTTCACCAACACACATTATGCAGGGCTCGTAGAGTGGGCTTCTTCCACTTGCTTTCCTCTCGGTAATCAATGCTGGAGTATGCAGGAGAAAATGCTAATTTGCATTTTGGTTTGCCTCTCAGGTTGGAGACAAAAGCCAAACTAAAGAAAACATCTGCATTATAGCAACAAAAATGATTGACAGGTGTAAATAGGTACTGTTTGTTTCCAACTGATATCAGTGCAGTCTTTTTAGCCTTGGGCCATGGTTCATCCACGTTAGAGCATGTTTAAGCCACGCCAAAGGGCGCACATTAGCCAACCCTTTAATAGACAAGAAAAAACATAATATATAGCAAATATCTGCTCGAAATCATCATCTGGAACTCAAGATCAACAGTTTTATTTGTATTTTACGTGCTTCTCTTTTTTTCTCCCTGTTAGAGAAGTCAGCCATGATGGATGTCTGTAGTGTAAGGATCTGTGTCAAGTCCTGTCGGCCTTCAACGGCCCATCAATCACACGTTGGTAGACATAAAACGGAGCCTACCAACAGCTAGCCTGTTAGCCGTTTGTGGCTGTAATACACTTTGACAGTTCCAGGCTGGGGGTGGCTGACGAGGCTGCTTCACCAGGGCAGAGAGAGGGGGACACTGGAGATACTCGGCTGTTCTCTGGAAGCGAACGCACGGGGCTTTTTATTAGGGTTCTGTTTGTCTATTCTGTCTAGCCAGGTTTGTTCTCGCCACGGCAAGCTCCCTCGAGAGCCCAGGACTGGCCACACTGGTGTTGTGACTGATGTAGGAAGAAATGGAGCATGCTACAGCAGAAGACTTGCTCAGTGGACTGGCCTTGTCGTTCCCATTGGAAATGATTCAGGATGCGGAGGGCTAGCCGAAAAAAAAAAAAGACACCCCCTTTCTCACACATCCAGGAAATGGCACAGGATATTCTGTCTCAACTGGAATTGGACCCGTTCACGTCACAATTTGGTCACGGTAAAGTCCTGGGTATTCGCCGTGTGCACAAGACTGTCTCCCAGTCACTGTCATATTCCTCATGGCGGAACAGGACTTGCTCCATCTTTGAAAGTGTACGTTTGGACTGTTTACAATGGGTTACAGTGGTAAAATTGTCAAGGTGCCTGGGTTTAAAAAAAGCTATGACTGGATTATCCATTAGGATGGGAGGTGTCTGATCTCAAGGATTTAAACGAGTAATCTGCTATGATTCCAGGGTGATGTATTGTTTTGGCAAGGGTTTATGAGCCACATTGAGATGTGCAATGGCTACTTACATACCTGTTTTTCTCGGACACGTCACCCTCATCCTCTGCGTGTGCAGGTTGATGGGGATGAATTCTAGAGACTTCTGGCCTTTGCAGCAGCTTGGTTTAAAAGAAGGACCTAGAAAGACGCAACCAACAACAGCCATTAGTATAAACGTGTTGTAAAATGAACGATTCAGAAATGTCAAGGTGCCTGAAATTGTCTGAATCTTGACATTAGGAATAGTAATAATTTAAAGAAAAAGGAATATTGTGGAGAAATACAAGCTATTAAATTTGTAGTACTTTTAGCTGATGCATGGTAACTAGCCTAACTTGCTAACTTGGCCTGTCACGGGTGCATTCGTTATCTACTGGACTAATTAACGTTGAAGATTACGTTTGTGGTAATAACTAGGTTGTGGCCTGTACATACATGTCCAACCCCTCATTTACATTTTGAATCTAAAATGGTGCAGTTAAAACAGTGATACCTTGCACTTCTTTGACTCTTGTAATAAGGAAGAGACAGGACAGGAAATGGCTTTGAATATGTTGAGAAAAGCTTACACTCTGGTTTATCTATGCTGTGGTCATTCCAGAACGGCTGTTTGACTAGCTATTTATTTTTGAAGGTTTGGTGAATGTGCTCATTGTGGAGTTTGGAGTGTGAATACCCTTGCCTTAGCAAACAGCACGCTAATATATATAAATACCGAATCTATTGATTTACCCTACCCGTTTTCCATGAAGTAGAAAATCTAGGATTCATTGAATGACTTCAGGGTTTATTTGATGAACAATTAATTGGTACGGGGAGAACAAGCATGAATTAAAGTTCTACGTAACTACAGTTTATGGAACAAGCATGCTTCAGCATACACTTACAACGGTATATTTTCAACCAGATTTTATATTCTAAGATCAGAGACTTCCTTTAAATCTCAACCAGCTCATTTTCCTTTGCCCCCCAAAGCAGGCTAATGTGCAGTGTAATCCTTTAAGCGTAGGATTTTATGCCCTTCGCACCACCTGCTTTGTTCAAAACTTCCAATTAAAATTTCCACTAAAGATAAAGTAGAGTCTTTGTTTATGGCTTATGGTAAAGCTCATAAAACAAAATCAGAAACTCCACTCTGGTAGCTTAAATCTCAAATATGTAAATAGAGCTGATGAACGTCTTTGAAATAGGTCTTGGATTTTAAGAACAGTGAAATAACATTGACATTCTGACAATTTTGCTGTTATGTGCCAAGGAAGAGTATTTGCTTCAGATTAAGATAAATAAAGATAAATAACACAAATTCAAAAAATTATATAAAAGATGTGAAAGTTAGTTGGTACGGAGCCATGATATTAATTACATTTTCCACTGATTGAAACCCAAATCTCCACCACTGGACTAAGTGTTTTAATTGTTAACCAGCAATTATAGTAGGTTTGAGCCCAGCCTACGCCTCCCTGTGTGTTGTGCTGTGTGTTCCTATTCTTAAAAGCCCTTCATGTCAACTCTTCAGTCCTGCTTTCAACTACTGTATCTTTAGCAAGCATTTTCCACCCAATAAACACCCGATACATATGCTAAAGACACAAGATTCCAGCCAGCTGCTAAAACATCTGTGCCACTAATCTGGTCTGTGGAAGATGTCAACTGTCGTTGGCCGAGTGCCAAAATGTATGTTCTGCCATACACTGCAGTTACTACACACAAATGAGTTGCTCGGATGAAAATTGCCGATCTTAGTATCAGGCCACGGCCCATGCCCAGAGTCAGTCAGTGATCAACAGATAATGAACGATTTATAGCCCTTTTTCTGTTTCTGTAGTCAATACACAGGTGTATCGTTGGCGCAAATAAGCATGCCGTCCTCATGGCCCAGTGCGCCTTCCCCCAGCTGTGCTAGGTGGAGCTACTGCTAAAGGCTAATGGGTGTAGTCAGTCAGCTATTGCTGTCACATCAGCCCAGTGGACTGTCGCTGTCAGCTGTGAGGCCCTGGAGAGACATGCTAATCAAGCCGGACACCGTTCTGGGTTAGACGAATCAGCCATATTGAATCCCCCATCTGTTTGGCCAGGTGGTCCGTCTGTGTGTGGGGAGGGAGCGGCAGAGTACAATGGCACCGACCCACAGCTGGCCAACGGAGTCCATCGCATTCCCTCTTGTAGTCTCTCAGCTCATTGCAGGTCTGATACCTTCCTATAGCCAACACCGCTTCGGTTTCTTTCCATTTCTCTTCTATTGCTCAGTGTCTCATATTGTTCTTCCTACCGGTTGTTTGGATACATTGAATCTAACAACTGTGACAATAATGGTGGAGAAAAATAGTGGAGGAAAGGAGCCATTCGTGTTTTCAGTTACCGGTGGTAATACAGAAATAGAGGCAAACACACAAACATACACCTCCCACCACCACTACGCACACAGACCTACACATACCCTTTAGCCAGTACCCACCCCATTACACCACATCAAAGTCCAAAGTCAAACACCTTGTATTACAGACAGTGTGTAGCATGCTAGCAGCATCCAGTTAGCCAGGGTGAGACAAACCAATACTACCAGAAACCTTCCCAGACCCCTCCATGGCCGCCTTAGGACAAACTGCTTGACACAACAAACAGGACTGCTGACTAGAGATGCCAGCCTTGCGCTTTCAGTTGGTGGCTAGCAAACTAGGCTTGGCGAGATCAATGCAACCATTTCATTATTAAATTTTTTTTCTCCAGGTGGCGTTGGCGTGCTATTTTCACGGTGTTGTACATCGCCCCGAGCGTGGGTAGGATTCAAAGTTCAATCAAACGGTATGGAAGGTAAAAAGGTTCTCTTGGTGAGAATTCTGTTTGGTGAAAATGCTCAATGGAGGAGCAAATTAAAGTTACTACAGAGGCAGATTATCTGTAGGAGGTGATATTGGCGGCCCCTACTGTTTGCTTAGTGTAATTATATCCCCTAACTGTCGCAAAGAAGACGTGCAGGATGCTCGCGGTCATTGCTTATCGCTAGCACGATCAATGACTGCACACCAAGTATGGGCATCTCTTCCTGATTTAGTGACGCACTACCCGGCGGCAGACAAAATTTATGTTAAATGTTGAGACTTCAAGAGGACTGATCCGAACCGAGATTTTTTCATTCTCCCATTGACATTGCAATGGGCTATCAGAAGAAATGTGTTGATAATACGTTAATATAAAAAAGTGGCATCAGGCCACGGCCTATAAAAATAGTTGCTTTAATCAAAGAGTGAAATAATGTTGTCTCACTGATGGGATTATCTCTTACTCGACTTGGCTGAGGATGACTAATGACTGGTTATGTCTCTATTGCAATATTGAGGTGCAGACGCAGCAGCAGCAGCAGCAGCTTGTGTATGGCTCCATGGACTCTGAGCTCGTGCAAACACACCGTACTGCGACATCTGGCGAGGTAACACTGTCGGTGAACACACAAACACACACACACACACACACACACACACACACACACACTGAGTATGCGCATGTCTCCTCTCGACAGTAAACTCTCCCCACTGTATCACCACTGTATCACCACTAATACCAACATGTATTCTCCCACCACACAGTCCGTTGTGTGTCTGGAGGGGCCCTGATCCTGACAATGTGTGACCGGCCGTTCTGCGTGGTGAAACGCCAATGGCGTAGGGCGGCAAACCAAGCGCTGAGCTAACAAGATTACATCGGCCTCTAATTCGCTGGCCGGCAAAAAACAATGGAGGCGGTGATGATTAATTCATGAATGGAACACAGTTATTAGAGCTTCTGAAGTGTACGCCGAGGTCAGTCTCGCTCATTAAAAATGGATAAAGCAGAAACACAGGGGGCGGTGAACCGACACATTTATAGGGACTGGAGCGCTGCACCTCCCTCCGATTCCTCTCAGCTGTCCATCCCTTACTCTCGCCTCTCTCTCTCTCTCTCTCTCTCTCTCTCTCTCTCTCTCTCTCTCTCTCTCTCTCTCTCTCGATTGCGTCTTTCCTTCTTTCCTTTTTCCTTTTGTCCTGTCTCTCCTCACCAACTCCCCCGCTTGCGTCACATAGTGAATTTGTCACATAAGAAATCCAATACTGTACACACCCACACACACATATGGTGACTCCATACGTGCAACCTCTTTCTTATTACATCAGATATCAATAATTAAGACGCTGAGCAGCGGCTGCCCGGCTAGCTTACAGTAACACCGTGTGCGTGTGTGTGCGTGTGTGTGTGTGCGTCCCGCTGCCGAGCCATAGCTGGTGTGGATGAAGTTGGCGACGGGCCTTTCGGAAACGGGCTAACGTGATTAGCCGCACGCCGCAGCATCTGGGGCGCAGCATGGAGCTTGTCAGGACCCATCGATGGCCCGGGCGGCAGACACCCGCTACCCCCCTAGCCCTCTCCTCGCACTCCCCCGCCCCGCCATCATCGCTCATCAGCCGGCCACAGGAGGAAAGCAGCAGCGACAAATATCTCATTACAGAATGAAGGGGAAATCAGGGGGAAATCAATCACCGGCCATGAGGTTTCGCCAGCCACAGGGAGCCGAGGCCCAAACATGGATAGAGGGATGGAGGGAGAGAGACGAACGAGAGGAGGCCGACAGATACATTCTTTTTGCACCCAGGCTCGAAGCCGCTCCTACGTCTCCACATCGACGGGAGTGTTTGTTGGAGTCTGTCGACTGTGGTCGAGGCCAGATATAGATCATCTTTGAAAGGAGACGGACAGTGATCTCTTTGGAAATGGTGCTGGTTCGGTGTGTCACAGGTCGTGTCAGCGTGCCTGTGGTTTTCTATGGACATGTAGAGGTCTAGCAATAGAACACTTAACCTCTGTATGCCTTCAGTTCCTGTCTTTTTCACAAAGCAAAGCACGTTTGCATCACGGATAAGCGCGCGCACACACACACGCACACACACACACACACACACACACACACACACACACACACACACACACTCAATACTCTGACTAGATCTTTGGTGCTATGGAAACTGACACAGGAAGAAGGTGGCAAAGACGAGAGTGAGGTTCCCACTCTCTCTCTTTCTCGAAGGGAGAGACCGACAAAACAAGATGCTATCTTGACCCACGGCGTCCACTCACACAATGCTCCCCCAGGGCCTTCTTCCACGTGAGATATTTTCCACAGACCATCAATTATTTAAACACTCGGAGGAGAAGCTCAACTCAATATGCGACACTGACCGCAGTCTGGAGGCTGACGTTACAGTCTACATGTTCTCACACACACAGAACTGCCATGGCCCATGGCATCGCACAAACATTGTGATTTCACTGCTCCGCAGATTTGGAAGATCCCTACGCGCAGAGATTGAAATTCAAGAAGCACATCGGCATATATATCACACCCAGCTTTCCATCCCAAGTACAAAGGCACACCAGAGAGATAGAAAAATTAGGGTTTCGCTATGCAACCAAGGACACAATGAGACCTGCTCACTGTCATAGCGAAAGTTTGTCTGTGTGGTAAACAGAAACACAAAATCACCACATCACAACAAGGATATTCATGAGAACGGAGTTTGTCAAGGGTACCTTATATATCTGAGAAGCAGGACGCAACGGAACCAATTTAGCAGAGAAGAATTGTGCATGTTTGTGGGAGACGGGGTGGGACAGGGGGCCGGAAGAGAGAGAGAGAGAGAGAGAGAGAGAGAGAGAGTGTGTGTATGTGTGTGTGTGTGTGTGTGTGTGTGTGTGTGCGCGTGTGCATATTCCAACGTACCACTAATCTTGTCCAGCTCTGCCAGGGTCTCCTGGTTGGAGGTGATGACCTGAAAGTAGCGGGAGATGATCTCCTTCCTCAGGTTGTCCCAGTGAGGGGACAGCTCCCCCAAGTCCCTAAGCTCCTGTATCCTAAAGGGACAAGGATGGAGGCAGGGAGCGAGGAGAGGGAGGCGGGGAGCGAGGAGAGGGGGTCGGGGAGCGAGGAGAGGGAGGCGGGGAGCGAGGAGAGGGAGGGAGGCGGGGAGCGAGGAGAGGGGGGCGGGGAGCGAGGAGAGGGGGACGGGGAGCGAGGAGAGGGAGGCGGGGAGCGAGGAGAGGGAGGCGGGGAGCGAGGAGAGGGAGGCGGGGAGCGAGGAGAGCGAGGAGAGGGAGGCGGGGAGCGAGGAGAGGGAGGCGGGGAGCGAGGAGAGGGAGGCGGGGAGCGAGGAGAGGGAGGCGGGGAGCGAGGAGAGAGGAGAGGCAGAAAGTGACACATTTTTTACTCAACTTTTGTGCAGTAATTCTAGGACAGTGGAGTTGCCGCCTTTGATACACATTGTTATTTATAACTGTTGTTCTATAAAGACCTTTTTAGAACGGTTTATGTGTCAGACATTACATTTTCCCTATCAACAGTTATGTCCTTATTTAAATTCCTTTTGTGTCCATATAACCGTAAATGTAACGTAGTGTACATGGATTCCAGCCACACAGTGATCCAGGTATAATTAAGCAAAACCTATTCAACAGAAAGCAGCCCTTAACATCTCGTGTTTACATCCATATCCATTTTAAAGAACTGCATGGCTCCGCTGGCTCTGCTAAGACAAATGATACTCATTTCCTTCAGTCTGAAGTCACATGACGTCAGATTGTCACTGTCACGGCACTGAGAGCACAAAGTAATTCACTTTAAGCACACAGACACACACACAGACACACAGAGAGACACACACACAGACAGACACGCCAGACCGTGGTGCATAGGCTTTGGAACAGTCGCATGTGCAAACTTACACGCAACATAAGAACAGCCACCTGTTCACACACAAAACCAACATATACCCGCACAGTCTGGCAACGGGCACACACACACCACTCAGAGCTGTGCACACACAAACCCGCAAACAAACGCAAACACTCCTCCTGCTTGGTGTTTAGCCACAGATAAATGATCCCAAACCCAACATCATACTTTAGCCAGAGGGCAGCTAGCTAGTGTCCACTTACAACCTCCCCCCTCCTTCTCCTGCCATGCCTCCCACCATTGTTCTACCATTAGCCTTAATAAGCCCCATTTATTCTCCAGAGGAGGTACGAATCCATCAGCTGCCTCCATCCTTCCGCGCGTCACGCTGTAGCTGGGGGGCAGCATTCGAGCCCCACAGACCCCCTTTCATTAGGGCCGAAGTAATCTGAGGCCTTTGCCCGTGAAAAAAGAATAATAAAAAAACAGTTGGCGGGGTCGAGCAAGTTGCCGCTCGGCCTGGTCACGACCGCAGCCTTCCACGACCGTCCCTGACTCGTTTAGCATCTGAATGGCCGAAATTGAGGCAGGGCGAGATAGTGCGTATCAACCAGGCCTGTGGCGGCCATTGTGAAGAAAATGGCAGTGATTTTAAATGTGATTCCATTCGCTATTCAGAATAATATAATTGTGTTCATGTTGACGGGTTAGGGTTAGGGTTACAATGCACCTACATTTGGATGATAATACCTCATCTAGTGTATTATTATACCGTATGTTATGCCTAAATATGCTTTGCACTGAGTGTGGGAGATGGAATAAATGAATAATTTCTGCCCACTCCAAACACGTCAGGTCGCGCTAGAAAAGAGAGGAGAACACGACTCATAATCAGGAGACCTTGACATTGGTCTAAACCTGTTTATTCTTCTCCTCCGTGTCAGAGCAGGCGTAAGAGTCAGCCCTCAGGGTGTCAGGATACCATAATGAGTTTTGTGACTGTTTTTTAGATGCGCTCCCAGTGGCATGTGGGTGGACTGTGGCTATGCAAGTGCAGCCACCACAGAGGCCCACAGGAAACAACACAAAGCAACAACAACAACAACAACAACAGTGGCAACATGCCTACTACTATCTTTGCCTGCGTGCTTCCTGTGTTGTTATAGTGAGGCACAGGTGCTACAACTATATCCTGGTCGACTTTGTCAACTCACTCACCAGGGGATTGCGGGTAAGTAAAATATGCCCAGGGGGGATTACAGACTAGTTCTTCTTAAGCAGGGGCTTCGTTACCGTGGTCAACAGGGGTTTGACTCGAGTTCAACGCGTGGGCCTGCATGTCCATCTTGGTGCAACAAAGAAGGTGTTGTCTTAGTGCGTGTCCTTAATGACGAGTTCATCCTTTCTTAATCACGCCGAGCGAGCCTCCAAACTAAGAGAACGACGAGGAGTTTGCATATCGAAGCTACAAAGGGGCTGGCGTAGCCTCACTCCCAGCAATGAGATTAGCTCCTTTTCAAGCAGCCAGGCTCACGGCGCAGAGAAAAATGACACATCTCCCTGTATTGTTTCAGGAAAAGGCACTGAAAGGGAGAGGTGGGTGAGGGAAGGGGGGAGGCAATGTTTTCTTTGTTTATATGCTAATGCCGACACGGTGCTGAGTGAGATAATGATATCAGGGGCCCTCGCCGCGTGGAGATGGGAGCGTTGAGATAGATTTCCTAGTTAGTGAGGTCTGAGGAGGCTCTCCTCCATCACTCTGCCCAGCTTCAATCAGAACCATTGTTTCCCACACGCCCACTTAGACCTGAGTGGTCCCTGCTGCTTACACAGAGCCACTTTCCCACCAATCAGAGGGCAATGTTCTCTGATTTCATGGTGGAGATAGGAGCCCCCTTGCTGGGACACTAGACGGACGCCATTCCCTTTTGCCGATTGCGGCCATTCACCATAATCCATGCTCCTCCTGGGGCTGCCGCTTAACCACTGTTATTTGTGCATCAGGTCATCCAGCCTGGGGCTCCTTCACTGACAGACCTGATATTTTGTGTGAGGCGCAGGGGGTCAGTTGGCGGTGGGAGGAGGGGGAGGAAGAGGAGGGCTAGGAGATTGGCAGAGGTCTCGTATCTTCTTAATCAGAGTTCTGTTGTGCGATGGGGCATTAGGCCGGAATAGTGGAGTGTGTGTGTGTGTGTGTGTGTGCAGTGGGGATGGGGCATTCAGAGAGGTATGCTTCTGCAAAGATGGCTCCTGATGACATTATCCACGGGCAGATTTACAGATGCCTCGCTGAGAAAGGACAGAGCGAGGAAAACACTATACGTAGAGAGGGAGAAACAAACAGAGGAATGGAGGTGGTGTGGATAAAGAGCTGGGCGAGAAGGAGAGAGGCCAAGACAGAGAAACTAATCTACCGTGCTGTTGAAACCAAAAGTTTTGTAGGAGGGAGAGAAGGAATTTGGCTGGAACGTGGAACAAAAGTGAGGGTCATAGCCATAGAGGGCAAAGAGGTTCAGTGAAAAACAAAAAGAATCTAAGCAGAGCAGGCGACGGAGCGAGAGAGATGAAAAGTGGGAGGAAAAGTTAAAGCCAGAGAGAGAGAGAGAGAGAGAGAAAGAGAGAGGAGGGAGAGGGAAATCGAGTGATCTGAGGGCCACGTTTAAACTGCCTTGGACAGGAGAAGGGGGCGGGGGTGGGGGTGGGAGAATACATTTTGCCAAAGAGCCGAGCCTTGTCATGAGAGTGCCTTTATTTCATGGCACGTTACAGTGCCTGTTCCATTTAAGCACCCCGGGGCTTTGTGCCGGAGGGGTCAATAGGGGGCGGCACGTGAGAGGACTGGTAAGCACACCGCCACGCAGTGCCTTGTCCCTCCTTCACCTGCCTCCCTGGGAGAGCCACGGGGAAGGGGGGCCCTGCGCGCGGACCCCCCCCTCCGCTAAGAGGCGTCGGAGACAGGGAGCCGTCAGCGGCGAGAGGAAGACGTTTCAAACGGAGAGACGCGAGGTGAAGATGACACAAGGTACAGGATGGCCCGTAATTGGTCAGGAGGAAGACGGGGGACGCGTTGCAGAGGTAATGGACACCCGCGCACTGTTGGCGGGCAGAAGGCTTTGAAATGGCAAATCCTTCGTCGACACATAAAAATACACACACACAGACACAGACACACACACACACACACACACACAAACGAGAGGAGTCAAATCCACAGGAGAGAGCAAAATGAGACGTTGGTGCTGTGACAGTGTTGGAACATGGCGGTCGACGTCAAAGTAAACAAATTGTGGGGGAAGAGAAAACTCCCGCCATTACCTCGCTGACAGGGAAACAAACAACCAACTAAGCCGTCGCCCATCTAACAGCCCCCCCCACCCCCCCCCCCCCACCCTAACAGAGAAAAGAAGAGGAATCCTGACAAAATTTCAGGAGTATTAGAAGTGATTTTCCCAAAGCGAGTCAGCCATGGATACCAAACAATGGCGGAGTGTGTCGAAGTCGACCAACAAAGGTGTTGTGCGACGGTCGTGCTTTAACCGTGGCGACAGGGACATTTCAATGAGTGTTCTCCGGCAGTCTTTGAAATGCTGTGTTTTTGACAGGCAAACTTGCCATTCGTCAGGGATAAAATGAGGCACACATTGGCTTAAGTTCTCTATTCACAGAGAAAGCACCACAAAAGGTAAGTGGGCTCGGAGAAGATTGCTTTGCCGAGATAATGAGCGGAAAATAATTGCTTTTCAGGATGAGTGAAGACTTGAGGGAACCGTGGTCTGAGAATGTTCCGGCATAATGACCAAGGATTCCTGGATACCTGCACAACAGTGAGACGGACGATCACTCCCCTCGCCCAGACTGCTGATGGACAAACCATTTCTCTGCGTGTGTGTGTGTGTGTGTGTGTGTCTGTGTGTGTGTGCGTGTGTAAGGGAACAGGAGAGATTAGTGGTTGCCAGGGACAACGGGCCAGTTGAGGGATGATGCATTCTGACAAATGCTGCTTTGGCCCGGGGAGAGGGACACTGTGATCTCCTTCCTAAAGCACACCAGCAGCCTGTCTGCTAGAAACTGATTTAGGATCAGCTCCTGCGGGCTTCCTCTTCACCTTCCTCACATGATGACACACCACTGCGCTCGGTAGGGAATGATATAAGTCTCTCACTTCTTAGTGTCTCACACGCGCGCGCGCGCGCGCACACACACACACACACACACACACACACACACACACACACACACACACACACACACACACACACACACACACACACACACACACACTCACACACACACACACACACACACACACTCACATCTTCAACCTATTTGCCTCTTTGCCAATATTATCTTGTCTGTGGCAAAATGGCCCCAGCAATGTTAGAACAGAGATAATGAAGCCCCTCTGTTTTTTTCTGTGAGCGACATCCTGCGTCGCGGCACAAAGGCTCCTGGTAATTTTCCTCACAACGTAGGGATTATAGTGTAGATGTGTGTTTGTGTGTGTGTGATGGGGGATGTGGGCAGAGTTGTTGTGCGTGGGCATATAACCCTTTCGAAGTGTTAAACAGACCTTAAGAATTAAGAGTCCTCTCGGTCTAGCTCTTAAAAAGCCGTTTACACCAGTTCTCTGGGCTCAATATGGCTGGCCAGTCGCTAGGATCCCCCTCCCAACCAAATAACAGGGTCTGACTTCAGGTCACCGTTAACCCAGACACGTTCACCATCTTCTCTGGCGAGGAGAAAGGGTGTCGGGATTGTGTGCCCATCCCCTAGCATTACGCTAATCGCTCTAGACTGTTAGCATGGCCCACCCAAAGCAGTGCGTATGCTAGCATAGCTCACCGTCTCATGTCCTCCTGGATGTAGAGAGACAGCAGCTGCTTGGGAATGCTGAAGGAGAGCGTGCACTCCTCCATCTGCTCCCGCACCAGCATCCACTTGCTGTCCACCGTCTGAAAGCGGTACACCTTACACACCGGGTTCTTGAACACTGGGGATTAAGAGGGAGGGAGAGAGATGGGCAGAGACGAGAGGGAGGGCAGGGAGGAAGAGGGAGAGGGGAACATGGGGGATGATTTAATGAGAGAGGAGAGGAGAGAGAGCACAGAGACGAAATGGAGCAAGAGCAGAGACGGAGAAAGGTGGGAAGGTGAGAGGGAGAGAGAAAAAGAAGAAAAATAAGAAGACATTTTCAACCAGCACTCTCACCAAAAGCCCAAGTTCACACAAGCAGAGGTGCATGGATCCGAGCCAACTTTGACGACAGGCCAACTGAAGGACGCCATAACCGGGGCCCCCTTCAATAGTCATATTTCCAATGTGGCGCGTGGCAGAAATGAAATTCTATAATCAATATCTGTGTCTGCCATAGATAAGGTGTTTCTCATCTTCTGAGGACGGCGTGTCCCCCCCCCCACCCCCACACACACACAGACTCCGGTCGTGCCTGAGCAGCCTTTGAAAAAGAAAGGAGGTCTCGTCCTATTAAGCTCTGTCTTATTACTGCCTCACATTTCCATTTTAATTGCTTGTTTATGATACAGCGGAGGGGGCCACAGTCAGTCAGCTCCATTCCAAACTTTAACTTGTAAACCCCACCCCCACCTCACACACACACACACACACACACACACACACACACACACACACACACACACACACACACACACACACACACACACACACACACACACACACACACACACACACTTCTCCAACCCGTCGCCAACTCCCGTCCCCCAACCTCGTCCCCTCCTTCCCTGTTTAAAGAACATTCAAATTCAACCCTGTCCCCTCCACTCTTTTTCCCTCCCAGAGAGTGTCTAATAGTAGCAATCGACGGCAGCAAGCAGGGAACAGTCCCTAATGCTCTTATCAGGGGGCCGGCAGCGGTGAGCAGAAAAGCCGTGCGCCTGGAACGGCGCTGGATTCTCCCTTTCTTTTTTTTTTTCTCTCTCTCCACACCGCACTCAGAAAGGAAGTCACTCAATAATAATAAGCCGCAGCTGGGGGAGAAAAATCTCCTGGCTAAAAATGTGTCTGGGGCAGTCAAACGTGTAATGCCACCAATAACGCCCCTCTGCGGGAAATCAAAAAGTGCGGCCAAAGCACTCCCCCCCCCCCCCCCCTCTTAAAAAATTACGAAACAAAATGGCGGCCCTCTCTCCCCCAGCCTCGATCAAAGACACCTCTCTTGTAAAAGAACACGCATGCCAACGACTGAGATGCTCCTCCCGGTTTTCCCGCTGTCACAAAGCGCTTGTCCCTGTGGTGCGTCCACCTCTCCGGGCGCTCCTCGTACAGAAGTCAACGGGCCGTTGGAACGACCAAAGTGGCGGCCCTTTGCTGCAGTGCAGGGATTCATGGCGGAGGATTTTAATGGGCTGATCATCGCTCACCGGCGACTTCTACCGGAGAGCAATGGTGTGGAACGCACAGGCTGGCAGGTGTCAAAGACAATCTGGGTGAAGTGGCCACAGAGCAGCCCGCAGGGAGGCTGCCTCCATAGGGCTGGGATCCACAAAACCCCTTGTAGGAAAGACCGTCTGGGGAACGGGAGAGACTGACCGTGAACGATCGCTCCGGCTTTTCATCATTTCAAACCGCCTGAAACGGACTGCCTTCTAAGGTTCCCTAAATGGCGGAGTAGGGGGAATGAAGGACAGTGAGAGAAAAAAAAGGAGGAAAGTCAGAGAGAGAAAGGTGTCCAGATGGAGGGAGAGGATGACGGGATGACCTCCAGTGGAGGGGGGTGGGGGTGTGGGGGTTGGGGAGGGGCACCTCCACCTCAGGAAGAGAGGATTAAACTTTGACCCCTGCACCCGCTGTGCCTGCCACCGCGCTAATTCGACAGCCAATCGGATTCCTCCGTCTCTCCCCCGGCGACACCTCTTAGAGAAATTACTTTCCGGGACTTTTCTCCACGTGGATACCAGCCTCCTCCCTCCTCCCTCCTCCTCCCCCCGCCCTCACGGCGTACTCGGTTTGAAAGGTAATAAAAGTGGAGAGCTAAATTGCATCAGTCAATCCGCTCGAGTCTGCGGGGAGCGTATCGTTTTGACGGGGGGGCGGCTGTGCACCTGCAAACAGGACTCGCTAATGGCCTGTGCGAAGGTAAGCGTCAATGACACCGCCACGATGGGCTGCGAGTGTTTGCTGTTGAGGCGGGTGGTATTGACAACGAGAGAGAGAGAGAGAGAGAGAGAGAGAGAGAGAGAGAGAGAGAGAGAGAGAGAGAGAGAGCACCAGCGGAGAAAGAAAAGGGGAGGAAGGTGAAAAAAAAGGAAGTAGACGTATTTCCTCCAACAATGCCGTCTGGGAGAGGCAGGAGGGCTGACCTTCTAAGTCCCTGGGTCTCTCCTCCTCCTCCTCCTCCTCCTCCTCTCTTTCTAGACATTCTTCCTCTCCCAGTGCTCGGTTGCCAACAGGGAGTGGGGCCGGCTTTGGGCTCCGTCTTAATTGGTTTCACAAAACCAGTGTGGTGTCTCCTGCTTGTCTTCAGCCGGTTCAAGTAGAACGAGCAGGCAAGTCAACCCGTTTGAACTTTCTCTCGCTCTCTCTTCCTCCTCATCTATCTCTACACTTAAAAAGTCAAAGCCCCCCCCCCCCCCCCCCCCACCCCACCATTTAATCCGAGCAGAGAAATATAAATTCTTTAATCAGATGAGGAACCCCGGTGAGACTCTAAATCTCGTTAAAATGAAGGATGGTCAAGGGCAGAGCAATGCTAATTATATGCATATAAATCTATAGACACATAAAGGGCTTTTGGACCAGGAAAGTATTGCCGGCATGACTATTATATCACACTACGTTGACCAGCACTGTTTGAGTGGGCTAATAAAAGGACATGTGGGTGACGATGGAACTGTAAGCATTTTCGACCGCATAAACAATTTCAGTAGAAAGGGAGCTCAGAAGGAAGTGAAGAAAAGGGAACGAGCCCTGCAGCTAAACAGCCGGGTGCTGTTGATGACATTGTCACCGTGGTAACAGGAGAACATTAGGTTCAAATTACAGGTGTGAGGCTTGAATACTCACCAGGACCGGTCTGCAAGCAATTGTCTCTGTCGCCACAGGTTTCGTGAGACGCAGACTCGCACACCAAAGAACACTGCAGGAGAGACAGAGAGCGCGTGAGGGAGACAGAGAGGGAGAGAGAGAGAGAGAGAGAGAGAGAGAGTAAATGGGGGAATCAGATGTTGACGTGTGCATTTAACATTGTTATTCGACAACACCACTCATGTGACACTTTGTTTTTATTACTATAACACTGATAGGCCACAGAGCAGCTATGCGTGACCAGAGCCACGAAGCCAAAGCCCGCCGTCCGAAGACGTGTCCACACCAGGTCGTCCTGCCCTTTCCTCTGGCCCTGCTTGGATATGGTCTGACCACCCGGCGAGGACAGTTTCAAAAGCCCTGGGTGGAACTTGTCTGCCGCTAATCCTTGGCTAGTTATCTGATCCAGGCTCAGATAAATAGTGACTTCGGCGTACTCAACACAGCCCCAGAAACACACTGACACTCTAAAGCGCACAGGTAGTCACACACAAAACAAGCAAGCTCACCCCGCGCAAGCCCACTCAGGCACGCAAACGCCCCCAAAAAAGGATCAACGCGTGCGAAACAAAAACATAACATTGGTTCCAGTGATGACGTCAAAGACCTGGAGAAAAAGTGAGGCAAAGAAAAAGGAGGGAGAGTACAAAGCAGCACAGGACTGGCTGTTAGATGTCAAAGGACCCCATTTAACTGTGAAGCCACCAGAATGTGGGTGATAGATTTTGCACGTCAGATGGTGGGGAAAGTACACAGGGTGCCTGATCAATGGCTGCCGTAGTCTCTTTCTACTTTCACCTGCGGACATACACCGTATAAATGTAGGGCTTAATTCAGCATCAAGGATGTAGGAACAAAGTGATGTAAGAGCTAGAGAGGACACGCATATAGGTTCACGGTGCATGTTAGCGTGTGTGTGTGTGTGTGTGTGTGTGTGTGTGTGTGTGTGTGTGTGTGTGTGTGTTCAAGTGAGCAAGCGCGCTGGCTCGTCACAGCTTCACGGGCAGATTCCCAGTGACACGGCGGGGGTCCTGTAGTCCCCCACAGCAACCAGGGACCTGGATCCAGCGGCAGCCATCCATGTAAAAGCCCCTGGTCAATTATGTAAGACAGTTTGCTCATACAACACACACACACACACACACACACACACACACACACACACACACACACACACACACACACACACACACACACACACACACACACACACACACACACACACACACACACACACACACACACACACACACACACAGTGGCCAAATCAGCCACGCTCTCTCTCCCGTGCAAAGCGGCGATGCATTCGTTTGAGCACTAAAACAGGAGTGTGCACACCGCCCGACACAGACAAACACACACACACGCACACACACACAGTCGCCGACACACGTACACACGGGCTTTGCTGGGGGAGAGTTAATTCTTCTGACAAGGGAAGGCCAGAGCCTACGAGAGCTGCCGCCCACCCGTCTCTCCGTTGAAGTGAATGACATCTTGGAGTTGGCTGGCAGAGGAACAAAGCAAATGGTACGTACTACTTTGTTGGTAGGATGCAGGCACCCCATGAAGAGTAGACGCAGGCACCTCATGTAGAGTAGCCAATCTTCAGCTCACGGGAGGACGCATGTGGGATCTCTCTCTCTCTCTCCCTCTCTAGTTCGCCCTTTTATCTAGCCGCTCACGGGTTCTCTCTCTCTCCCTCTCCCTCTCCCTCCCTCCCTCCCTCCCTCCCTCCCTCCCTCCCTCCCTCCCTCCCTCCTGGAGGATTATGGGGGTGGGACGGCCACACATGGGAATATCTGCCACTTAGCCAGACAAGCCGAAGATCAGGCTGACTGAATTCCCTGAGTAACACAGAGGAGGACGGGTGTGCTGGTGGCTCCCTCCAGCTAATTCTTCAATTCAAATTCACAAAACACACACACACACACACACACACACACACACACACACACACACACACACACACACACACTAAAGCATGCAACGTTCACACACACGCTCTCAAGGTGAAAAACGCAGTGGCGCACAAACATTGTCCCTTTTGTGCGCATGCTGCCGCTGCTCCGTGCTTAGAGGCTGGTGGGTAAGCACACACACACAAACACACACACACACACACACACACACACACACACACACACACACACACACACACACACACAGACACACAGAGGGAAAATCCCCAGCGGCTTATGAGGCTTGATGAATCTCATTGGGCCACTTGAGCAGTGTCAGGGTAATCCTGTCAGCCTCCCGTCTCTGTAGGGGGAGAGGAGAGGCTCCCACTCTCCCGCGTCCCGCTCCGTTCACCCTTCCTTTCCCTGGCTACCCGTCACCACCTCCGCTCCTTCCATCCCTCCAACCGTACGTCTTTCTAGTTTTTTTTCAGGGTCTCTCTCTTTTTTCAAATTTTTCACGTGCTGTGTAACATCATGTGTGTGTGTGTGTGTGTTAGCGTGTGGAGTACCTTCTGTGCCTGGATGTCAGCTGTGATGTGCTCCATGTCCGCCTCCTCCATCTCCCCCATTTTTAGCCGGCTCACCACTACTGTTCCTGCCGCGCACACACCATCGGAGGACCTGGATATGTGAGAGAAGACAGAGAGGAAGGATGGGGGAGTTAGAGAGAGGGAGTTGAATTTGAAACGTACACCATCGCACATTAACGCAGTAACACATACTGTTGTCTACAGGCCCAGGTCATCAACTAAAAAGCCCCCCCCCCCCCTCCGCCCGTGTAAGAGGGAGGGAGCGCCCCCTTTCAGACCTTTAATGGCTGAAACTACTCCTGAGACGGCGGCGGACTGCCGAAGCCCACGGGAGACGGGACCACTACGGCACGGCGCTGCACGGCGCCAGGCTCCCCGGGCTAAATGAACAGCCACGGAGCCATTTTCACACACCATCACAAGGGGATGTGGAGCCGGGGACAGACGCTTTCCACCAGCCCAGAGAAAAGAGCCCCATTCAGGCCTAACAACAGGGTGGACCCAGGGTGAAGGCTGTGAGTGGAGGGGGGGGGGGGGGGGGAGTAAGAGATGGACAATAACGGAGGAGAGAAGAACAGGTCTGCGGCAATACTGAGAGGGGCCGGATATTCTGGGGAAGGACACAAAGAGCGAGGGAATGTGTGTGGGTGTTGGAGACAGACAGAGAAAGAGAGAGAGAGAGTGAGAGAGAAAGATAGAGAGAGAGAGAGATAGAGAGAGAGAAAGAGAGAGAGAGAGAGAGAGAGAGTGAGAGGGAGATTTTGAAAGACACGCACAGCAGGATCGATAGAGCACGGAGAGAGAGAGAGAGAGAGAGAGAGAGAGGGAGAGAGAGAGTGAAAGAAGGAGAGGGAGCTGAGGAGGGAGAGAGAGGCCGAGAGACGAGAGAAGCGATGGAGAGACGGGGGGTGGGCGCTCAGATGACACTGGCCTCATGTACCCTGACAGACATAAAAGACAATTACTGCAGTTTTCATATTAGCCCAGAGCGTCCCATCACTTTCCCCATCATGGTCCCTGATTGGGCGACTGAGAGGAAATCTATTGCCGCTGAGAGAGACACCGCTAAAATGAAGACTAATGTTCCCCGAGCATCAAGCGAGCATGTCTGATCACCTAGATTGATCTCCCGCTAATAGCTTGGCTCTCATGACAACTGAAAGAGGAGGGAGGGGGGTAGGGGGGTGGGGGTGGGGGTGGTAATCTCCCTACTGAAGTATTTCACAGCGAAAAAGCAAAAAAATACTTTGAATGAAGGGATGAGGCCCCAGAGCGAGGAAGATGAAATGGAGGGAGGGTCATGGATGGCGCCGTCCAAATCGATGTGTCTTGGGAGAGAGGGAGGGAGGGAGAGAGGGAGGACACACTGAGGAAGGGAGGAGTTGGGAGGAGGAGGGCTGACAGGGAGAACTGTGGAGGGACTCCAGGAGAGGACGTGTGGGAAGACAGGATGACGGGGAGGAGGAGGAGGAGGAGAGAAAGGCTCCTGGGCGGGACGCCGGGAGTCGGGAGTGAGTGCGGAGACCCCCCTACGGCCCCACGGACCCCCACGCACAGAGAACCCCCTCCACACTGGGGAAGGAACAGGTTCTGCTAAACACCCGTCCACGTTGACCTCTCCACCCTCTTTCTCTCTCCTATCACCACTCTCATTCACTCTCTCCCTCGCTCTCTCGTCCTCTCTGTATGACCACGGGAGCCGGCCGTGCGCCGCGGGAGAAAGTCACCCTGACTTTGAGCGGACGTCGCCGCGCCGACTCTCTCGCCGTCCCCCCGTTCATGGAGGACCAGGAGATTACGGCATCCAGCGCCGTGCTGGCCTCTCCCAGGGCCGACCCCCCAGGGGTCACGCCAGCCATCTACTCTTCCGATTGCATGGTCGTCCCATCGGCTAATGAAAGCGGCCGCTCCAACCAGCCCGGGTAGCCCATGCTGTGTCTGTGAGGTAACGGATGTGTTCCCCTTGAAAGTCAACGACGTGCCGGCGCCGATTCCACAGGTACGTATCACAAGCGTGTCGTCTGTTCAAACCAAGGCCTTCTCCTAGAGGGGGGTTAGCGATTGATCACGACAGAGAACTCCCCCCCACGGGTCGTTTTATTTAATTTTTTTTATCCCCGCACGTGCCAATGTTAGCCAAAGGGATGTGCTAAAAGTTTGCCTTTTGAAGAATGGGCGCGGGGGCAGAGCGGTAACTTCCCGACAGGCACCTCGTGACAAACTGGGCCGTTCGCTTGCACGCGCGTTGATTGACCTCATCGTTCCCTTTCAAGTTCCAGGCCGAGGTCGCGGATGAAAAGAACGACGCCTTTCCAGCCTCCTCCCACGCCTCCTCCACTCCCTTCCCCTACCTCCCACCTTCTCCTCTCCTCTCCTCTCTTCTCTCTCCGTCTGTCGGAGTTGGCGCGGGGAGCCGCTAGCAGATTGCTCTCTGCCTGCGAGTCCTTCCTCCGCACAAATCTAATTGGCCCAGGATCCCTTTTGTGACAACATTTAATCAGCCAGCTTTGTTAACTTGACAAAAAATTATGTGCTTCAATTGCCCGCTGTGAATTTGGCATGATTCAAGAAACAATTAGTTATCAAGGCAGTGCTTTGAATTTAAGGGTGGATTCGCGTCTTGAAAAAGCTCCGTCTGCAGTTTACAAACATGCCTCTTGATGTTTGGTACATATTCATAGGTGTTAATGACTGGGTTCCATGCGAGACTCTGTCATTAATATGCACAAACAAAAAACTTGGATTTTATAGTTCAAATGAGAATGTGTCAGGTCTCTAGCAGAGACACAGTGCACGCAGGGTGGCTACAACCTTATGATTCTGTTTCCTTTCCAAAGGGATTCTGTGAAGTAATCACATGCCCTCCAAACACACACACACACACACACACACACACACACACACACACACACACACACACACACACACACACACACACACACACACACACACACACACACACTTTGTTCCTATTCATTCCTTCTTAAAGACCTGCTACTTGCTTTGCTAGCGTCCATGGTCATGTTTACCTACAGTTAGCCGTGATGGGCACGCACTCCACCAGTCACACTCTTACTAGGCTCTCATTGGGTTCCCACAGCAGACTAAAAAAAGAGATCTGCACGCCACACATTTAGCTGCCGCCTCTGTCCAGGACTTCATTCAATCAATTTAGCGGTGAGTCATGGTGACAACCAGCAGCTGCTGGCGACGGCGAGACTTTGGCTCCACCGCCGCCGCGCCACTGAGCCAATGATTGGGGGGGGGGGGGGGGGGGGGGGTGGGGGGGGGGGGGGGGGAGCGGCGGCGTGGCTCACGTCAACAACATGTTGTTGTCGGACTTCGCGTCAGCCCCGGCGGGTCCTGAGTCAAACCTCTGTGAGAGAGGAGACCACAACAAGCCTCTCACAGGAAGTTCAAATCGGTCTAAAGATCAAACAGGAAATACGACAAAAGCGGTAAGGGAGGTGAGCAAACTGCGCTACCAGCTATTTCTGTCGCCTTGCCGAGCACACAAAGGAAAGAGAGAGAGAGAGAGAGAGAGAAAGAGAGAGAGAGAGAGAAAGAGAGAGAGAGGGGAATTTAGAGAGAGGGAGAGAGTGAGAGAGAGAGAGAGAGAGAGAGAGAGAGAGAGAGAGAGAGAGAGAGAGAGAGAGAGAGAGAGAGAGAGAGAGAGAGAGAGAGAGAGAGAGAGAGAGAGAGAGAGAGAGAGAGAGAGAGAGAGAGAGAGAGAGAAGAGAGAGAGAGAGAGAGAGAGAGAGCGAGAGAGCGAGAGAGAAAGAGAGAGAGAGAGAGAGAGAGAGAGAGAGAGAGAGAGAGAGAGAAAGAGAGAGCACTTGTTTCGACTCTTCCGAGCTCTTCAGCAATGGAGGTTCTAGGACACACTGGAGAGGGAAGTTCAACAAACAACTTCAGAGTCTCTGAAACCCCTCTGAGAAAAGCTCCTGACAACCACAGAGGGACACCAGAGCACTATTAGCGTTACCCCTTAAGAAGGCTAAAGCTTTAGTAGTGCAAACCCCAAAATAAGCAGCAGGAAAGCTGGTGTGCCTTTTGCCCACGTTCCTGTCAACGGTTCTGGGAGTTCCCGGGTCCCTCAGGGCACGTGAAGGCTACACTTTAACTCTCAAGCAAGAGTCAGACAAGTAATTCACATCATTCTAAGTGGAAAGCAAATAAACTTAAGCCCACGAGTCTAGCCTGGGAAGTGTTGCTGGGATTTCTGACCTACATAAAGCCGGGCGGGTGGGGCTAAATATAGCCACTCGCCCAGGACAGATGTTGGGATACGAGAGCCGTAACGACAGCTAAACGAATGAACGAGCTCGTTAAGTGACTCGGCAATAATTGCCGCTTGCTCGCGGGAGCCCGACTCAATCAATGCTGCCCCTCCGAGGGCATTGTTCAAACATGCAGACAGAATCACCCTGGGACAGCCACCATTAATACAGACACCCCCTTCCGGAATGTTCTCGCCATGTTTCTTCTGTCGCTGTCACATCTTTGCAACAGAAGCCACGTACAACTCTCTGGGGGAGAGGCACCGAGAAACAAGTGATGAAATAGCAGGCGGGTCATTAAAAGGAGACACCTTTGTATCTGCTGTAGGAACAGAGAGACAGACGCACACATACTGTTATTGTACATATTGTATATCTATACTGTATGCAAGAGTAAACCAATACAACCATTTCAAAAATGGGTCCTTTTTTGCCATCCCTCACAGCAAGAGAATCATGGACGATCCTTTTGCTCCACAAACTCCAAGGATATGTCATGTTGTTCGATGTACAGCCTATTCATTCCCATAGTCCAGATTGAACTGAATGTTCTATGTAAGTACGAGTGAGTGTGTGTGTGTGTGTGTGTTTGTGTGTGTGTGTGTGTGTGTGTACACGTGTGGGTATGTGTGCATGCTAGACGGGTAAGCGTGCTTTATGTGTTAGTTTTTGCACCAAAAGCAAGGGCGTGCAGCCTGGCTCAGGACCAGCAAGTGTCAGCCATTAAAAAGGCCACATGTGGATCGATGGCAATTGAATGAGAGGGAACGGGTGACACAGCGACAGGCAAACAAGCACCCGGAAGCTGACCTTCATCTCGGTTCACACTGGACGAGCACCGCACATCACCATCAAGTACCTGGGCTCGGAGGAGGAGCGCTGGGCTTTTCCCTTTCTACCACATGGCCTCTTTCCAACCTTCCTCCCTTGGGAGTCACCTTAGCCTAAAGCACAACTAAGCCGGACGCTACAGCCAACCAAAGAGAGAGAAAGAGAGAGAGAGAGAAGACCTACCCATCAACACTAACTGTAATTATTGGCTCTCCCTGATAGTTGTATCAAGGCTCAGCAATGGGCCGCAAACAAGGACGCCTAATTATTTCTTTTTTTAATAGACCGTGAAAGTGCTGAATAAACATGGACCGCCGCTTCTTCTGTCTGGGAAGCAGATGGGATTTTGTGCCGTAATTGCTGTCGAAAAGAAAAAAAACTGGAGAAAAAAACAAAACGCACCAGCCGAGCTGAAATCCACGAGAAGGGAGTGTGAGGCGTTGGGTGCGTCTGGGGAGGCCGTCGGGGAGTCGTGTGTGTGTGTGTGTGTGTGTGTGTGTGTGTGTGTCTGTGTGCTGAAGGTGGAGGCTCAGATCAGAAAAGCTGTTATTTCTGCCACCGAGCTCACGCAAAGCTACGGCGGCCCGCTCGCTCGTTTTAAATGCAAAACGCTGTGGCACGTCCGTTTCCCCCCGCGCGTTCCCTCGGCAATGAAAGGTAGGGCTGAAAACAAGGGGCCGCTGCTGAGAGACGTGGGCGGCCAGAAAGACGTCGGGGAGGTAGAACGCACAGCGAGGGACCACCCCGACTGAACTGCAATCGGCCGCGCTCACCCGCCCACCAAACGATATGATGCTATGATGCATGTGATGACTTAGCAGCGGGCACTTGGTAGACAGACCCAAGGACCCCAGGTGCTGTCTGGCATGCCCACCGGTATCCGCTGTGTGTGTGTTGGGCGGTGTTTTCCCCGCCACATCGGGACCGTCACCTGGGAAGCTCAGCGGGGGAGTGTCGGTGTGATCCGTGTGGAGCTGGCGGGAAACCTCATGAATCCCGACCAGCTCATATTAAGGCGTCCAAGTGTTAGCGTGTGCCTTTTATCTGTGTCACTAAATCCCTCATGAATCCCGACCAGCTCATATTAAGGCGTCCAAGTGTTAGCGTGTGCCTTTTATCTGTGTCACTAAATCCCGCGTGTCCGTGTGTGACGGAGATAGAGAGGGATAGGACAGGAGAGGTGTGCTAAGTAAACACCGGCGGCTATTGTATTGCCTGGCCTACAGGAAGACTAGCTGTTACGCATCGACCGCTCACTCACAGGGAAAACCCACCTCGGACTTATTTCAAATCTCTGAGGGCGAGTCAGATGACCAAATACAATAGATGTGAACTCTCTCGCTCTCTATCTCTGTCTCCTTTTCCCTCTATCTTTATCTCTCTCTCTCTCTCTCTCTCTCTCTCGCTCACACGCCTACAGAATAATGTGTGTACACAGCACACACTAAGCCAGCTTTCTAATGGTCATGTTCATGAAGGATCGTGCTTTGATCGCGGCAGAGCTCGCGGGCCAAGACATTCTGCGAGATCCAGGATCAAGTGTTCCCAATGGGAAAATGAAAAAGTCGACGGAGGAGGAAAAGAGGCAAGGAGGGAGACGAGCCCACTCAATTGCCAATATAAGACCCCAAAAAAAAAAAAGATAGAACAAAGCCAATCTTCAGGCATTGCAAGAGCCCAACTCAATGTTCTGCAAAGCCGTATGCACAGCTTTATCCTCACAAATTGCAGTCTAAGACCTCCTGGTGCCCGCCAGGCCAAATTGTATTACAATCAATGTCACTTCAGTATCAAATCTGAAGGATTTAAGCAGCATCCATCAGAGGCTCAAAGACAACAAAGGCTGTCTTCAACAGGTACATTGCTTCAAGGAGGTGTTGTTCACAGACATCTTCAAACGAATAATTAAAACTTTGTGAGTGGCTACTCATGCATTTTCCCATTATCCCAGCCCATATGTTTATGCTAATGTGGTTGTGCCCACATTGACTACACCGCATATTGCATTTTTTATCTCCTTTTCTTCAAAAGAAAGACAGGGGAGGCATTTCATATCTGTCTGAGACAGATACACAAAACACTGTGCGTTCGAGAGAGAGAGAGAGAGAGAGAGAGAGAGAGAGAGAGAGGGCGAGAGAGAGAAAGAGAGAGAGAGAAAGAAAGAGAAACAACGCGCAGACAAACGGGAACGCAACTTACGTCTTTTCCCACCGTCCTAAAAACGTTCCCGAAACAAAGTCTCCGCAGCTCGACAAACCCTTATCAGGCTGTGCTTGCTAGGAGAGCCAAAGTCACTGTGAAGAGCGTGGCCCCACAGGTCAGCCATAACTCTGCTTTCTAAACCTCCCAGAAGTGGGTTCACGGCACGCCGCGCGGCGCTCCGGGCTTCCCACTTGTCGGCGGCGGAGGCCGGCAGGATTTAAGGCCGGATGTTGGCACGGGTCATCGCCATCGACTGGCGCCGCCGTTAGCATTCCGCATGGGCTCCCGCTCAAGGTTTCCAAAGTCACCGGGATTAAAATCTACGAAGCGAGCAACGGCGTGTCATGAAGAGCCACCTCTGACTTTGGACGGGGGTGATATTGGACTGGGCAGCAGTCGCAGTGTGGAGCCGGGGCGTGACGCAAGACCAGGGGAGAAGCAGAGAGTATTTATATTCATACGTATTTCTCGGCAGGCTTTTGTGCTGCGGGTGGTTAAAAAAAAAAAGAGAAGGAAAACGAGGCGCTAAACAGGTCCCGTCACCGGGGAACATGATACCAGGGTAGGAGAGCGGCCAGCATGTGGGTTTACACAGGGGGCTGGAGGATGACCTTTCTGTCTCCCCACAACCAACCAAAACTGTTTCCATCCACCATTGCCCCCCCCCCCCCCCCCTTCAGATAAATGCATTGGCTTATGTCAAACCCCTGACAAAGTTTGGCTCATTAAAACTGAAACTAGCTCGGTGCCTGTAAGTGTGAGTGTGGGTGTGAAAGAGAGAGTGTGTGTGTGTGTGTGTGTGTGTGTGTGTGTGTGTGCTCTCTCTCTCTCTCTCTCTCTCTCTCTCTCTCTCTCTCTCTCTCTCTCTCTCTCTCTCTCTCTCTCTCTCTCTCTCTCTCTCTCTCTCTCTCTCTCTCTCTCTCTCTCTCTCTCTCTCTCTCTCTCTCTCTCTCTCTCTCTCTCTCTCTCTCTCTCTCTCTCTCTCTCTCTCTCTCTCTCTCTCTCTCTCTCTCTCTCTCTCTCTCTCTCTCTCTCTCTCTCTCTCTCTCTCTCTCTCTCTCTCTCTCTCTCTCTCTCTCTCTCCCGCAGACTAAACACCCTCTAACACTAACCCTCGGTGTTGGGAGCCAACGTGAAGGCCTTGCTAGGCCAGTGGGAGAGGCATGTGGTGTGGGCACCACAGCCTGTGTGCAGCTGGGAAAAACCCTGAGCCCACCAGAAGCCCTGCTGCTTTTTACAGTGCTCGGCTGGGGACTGCTCCCAGAGTTCACTGGAAGAGTCGGTCCCACTGCAAACCATATGTTCTGACACTTCATTAAACCTTTATAATGCTCCACGGACCCGGTGGAAGGCGTACGGTCTCGTACAGTAGGTTGAGTTCGATGGTACATGGGGAAGGTGTGTCCTGAAAGGTTGTGTGAGGGGGAAAACAACACTGAAGCCCTTGGTTTTATGGTCTTGGAGTGTAGCACTACATTGACTGATTTGATTCTTAATTCCATTAGGGGCGCACACTGTTTGTGTGTGTGTGTGTGTGTGTGTGTGTGTGTGTCTGTGCAGGCGCATGCATGAATCCATGTATTTTTTCTAGGTCAGCTCCGCCGCTGCCTCTTTAGAGTTGGGCCTCGTCCTAATAAATGGCTTGGCTCGTGAAAGCCTCACTGAGGACCAAATTGAGTGCCACACCAGACAGGATATTACACGTGACCCCCTTTCCCCCCACCCCCTCCCTTCGCCGAGGCACCCAGACGCGGTGGAGGCGACATCGAAGGGAGAGGAACGACCGCGGCCCCCCCTCTCCCGGCGTCACCGCTGTGGGGATTCGGCAATGATGGAGCGCCACAATCTCTGCCCCCCCCCCCCGGGAGGGACAAAAAGACACTCAAACAGAGAAAAAGGAGACTTCTCCGCTCCCCTCCCTCCCGAGTCTTTAGTTCTCATTATCATCCCCTTATCAGCCAGACGGGGGGCTTGGCACCGGCTGGTCGGTCTCCATCTGCCCCCCCACATGTCCGGGGAGATTTATGAAAACGGCGTCGGCTCCCGGTGGCACACCTCCACTCTCCTCCCGGTGACGTGGGCTGTGGCAGCATGATAAATAGGCGAGCCGCGGTGAGGAAATGATGAATAATGCGGGCGGTCTAATAGGGCCTAGCTGTAGGTCTATTAGCCCAACTGGGGACGGACGGCACGTTAATGGCTCCCTGTGCGCGAGGCTGCGCGGTGGGCATTAGATCTACTCCGCCCCAGCCAAGTCTTGGGACAGGCGTCGGGATGGCTCGTGTAAAGTCATCAGGGGCTCGTGGATAAGATGGCGGCTCCTCGTATTGGGCCTGTGCCCATGCTGGTGCCACGGCAGCGCTCCGGCCCAGGTGGATATTTTTCATATTCCAGCCTCTGGCCTCTGGCCTCCTGGGGTCTCTGCGATTATGCAGGCAGAGCCGCTCGTTTCGGGAAACGGGGGGTGGGGGGGGGGGGGGGGGTGGAGGTCATTTGTGCATTTTAAACCTGCATATTACTCTCTCGTACTTTTCATGTGTGTCCTTGTGAGTACGTGGGGTGTGTTTGTTTGTGTGTCTGTGTGTGTGTGTGTGTGTGTGTGTGTGTGTGTAACCGAGAGGGAGAGAGAGAGAGATGGAGGATGTGTACGCACGCCACATAATGTGGAGGCTTGTGTGCCCAACCTTCCAAAACCCATTCCGGCTGCTTTAAGCTCCCTTTTATTGGACTTTCTCGACACAGGAAGTGGAGGCTCCTCTCCAGGGCGGCCGGCACCGCATGCAAACTGCAGATAAAAAACCCCCTTCCTCAACAACCATGCCCTCATGTCACACTGGCGTGCAGCCTGCCCACATAACGCTAAACATCAGCTTCTCCTTCTCACACACACAGATACTCACACACGCGCGCACACACACACGTACGCGCACACACACGGATAAATTCGCAAGTAGATCAAAAAGAACCAACAGCAAACGGAGACATTTGTTCGTGAAACATAATTATTCCCTTTCCCTCATTACCAATGACAAATACCATTTGTTTACTCGTCTTGTGGCAATCGAGCGTCTAATGACTACAAGCGACGAGAGCCGCGAAACGCGTGCGTCATTGTGTGCGCGTTAGCGCGTGTGTGTGTGTGTGTGTGTCACACACTGGGGAGCTAAAGGCTGATGAAAAGGAAACAATTAGTGAGACAGTTACGTGCCGCGTCCCACTCGAGCTCGCCGCACGCACAAACAGAGGCCGACGTTGTTTTGCGCGGCCCTCCTTAGCCCTGTTGTGTTGTGTTAGGGGAGGAAAACAAGGGCTCTCATGTCGCGTTTGAACCCTCAGCCAACACACACACACCAGGTCCCCTGTGGGCAAACCCAGGCCTTTCACCAGAGCAGATCTGTAGTGGGGGTCTCGAGCAGGCGGGAAGAGGTTGTGGGGAGAGTGAGGAACACTTACAGAGAGAGAGAGAGAGAGAGAGAGAGAGAGAGAGAGAGAGAGAGAGAGAGAGAGAGAGAGAGAGAGAGAGAGAGAGAGAGAGAGAGAGAGAGAGAGAGCGAGAGAGAGAGAGAGAGAGAAAGAGAGAGAGAGAGAGAGAGAGAGAGAGGATTGTGGTTTCTTTGGGGTAAGTCAGGCCCCTTTTGGCAGGCCAGTAGGATGGTGTGTAGTGGGTGGTGGACTGGTATCACAGCTGAATGTGACTGGAGCAGAGCCCGTGGAGGTCTTAGATTGGGAGTGAGGGGGCAGAGAGAGGGCTCGGGTTGGGGATCTTGGGGGGGGTGTTTTGCCTTGGCTTTATTTGTCTACACACGCTTGCATTATTTATTTGGTACTTTGCGTGCCTCGCAAAAACAGCCACGTCTGCCGAATTGAACAGAGCCGTTTCCGCCGCACGCGCACGGTAACAATGAAATCGCTAATGCATACATACCTTTTCTCTCTCCCCATCTTTCATGCACACGCGCACGCAGTATACACACGCATAGGCAGCACTATCCCATCCTATCACCGTTATTTCTGGAAATGCAGAAGTGGGACACAGAGTTCCTTCTCCTTGGCTAAGAAGAGAAGTAGTGAGGAGGAGAACAAGAGATGGAGCCCCTTACTTCAGGACGACTTTTCTGCTCTACGTGTGTGTACGTGTGTGTGTGTGTGTGTGTGTGTGTGTCTGGGGGCGTGAGAAAGAGTGTTTTTGTGTCTGAGTGTGGTTGTGTGAGCGTGGGTTTCACTGAGCGAGTTTCCACCTATACCTATGTGTAGTGTACCATGTATGTATCTGTTTTGGTCACAAGGCACCCGTGTCTCGCTGTGTGTGTGTGTGCGCGTACACGTTTGCGTGCGCCAAAGCTGCGTACACACACCTCCTGAGTACCTCCTGAGTACACACACTATGCATTATTGAGAGAGCTCTGTAGTACGGTGCCTCTGCTGCCTCCGTTCTGTTTGTGTTCTATTCTCAGCCCCCTGTCCCTTACCCAGCGCCCGCTTTAGAAGCTGCACACCCACACGGAGGGAGACCATCTCCACAGACGGCGGAAAGCCTTCCAACTTTTATTTTGGGGCGGGGGGGGGAGAGAGTCTCGCATGGGACTTTCATTGTGTGCTGATTGGTTTGCGGTTGATCCGATGTGGCAAAGAAAACGTCTCATCCGGTTCCTGGAAAGTTGTTCCGGCGTCGTTCGTCTCTCCGACGGCACTGGGATGCAGTGCTCACGGTTCCCGTCAGCAAACATGTCAGCCGCGTTCACCGTCCAGCTCCTAGCAGAGGCCGGGCTACGACTACATCATGTAATACCTGTTGGCCCAGGATGACTTAGACCCCCCCACCCCCCCATCCCACAGTAAACACATCAAGGTAAAGGGGGACACAGGCCTACTGACTCTGTGCTTCTGTCAGACTCCTGTCCCGGGCTGATTTAGAGCCGCACAATGGAACCGACCGCCGGCCCGCCCATCTGCTGTCCCCGCTGGCCCCGCCAGAGAGAGAGAAAAGAAAAAACGGCCCGTTCAATAAGACGCGTGAGGCGAGGCAGACAATAGCTCAGCGCCGTTTGATGCATGGCCTGTACCGGCGGGGGCCACGGGCTGCGTGGAGCGCCTGACAGGGCAAACGTGTTCCTCCTGAGTGATGACTTCAGCGCACGCCGCCCCGCAGACGGGGGTAATTTGGGTACGATTTACTACGGGGGGGGGGTGGGAAAAGGGGGGCCGCGCGTTTGGAGAGGTCGGGGGTCAGACGAGAGCCGCCGTTGGTGTGGGGGGGTAATGAGACATTAAGCGTTATGGGGTTAGTTAGCGGCAACGCGTTGATGTCAGCAGCCGGGGTCAGCACTTCCTGCGCGGGCGGATGGGGGGGGGGGGCTATGCAGACGTAGATCACCGTGGAAACGTCGAAGGCAACATGCCAGCAGACGAACATAAAACACGGCAGAGACATGCTGAGGAGCACGGCCGTCCACCAACAGACGTTCAGCTCCAGCACTGACGGCCCTCCTACTGCTGTCACCAAGACGACCAAACAAGACAAACACACACCCAAACACAACGGTGCGCAAACACGTAGCCATGCCAACACAAGGAAACAAAAAGACTGGCCAACACTGAGACACAAGACACAAAGACGCTCAGACACAAAGAGACAAACACAAAGACGCACACAACACTCAGAGAAACGGAAACACTAAGGCGCAACCAAACACAGAGAAACACAAACACTAAGGCACAACCAAACACAAGAGGCACCCAAACACGGCGCTGTTGCCAGGAAAACATGGACTGAATATGAGCAGGCACTTAGGTGTCTGGGAGGGGAAGGCGTGAGGTCTCAAAAGTATGGCCTCAGGTGGAAGCAAAGTGGACAAACACACTCAGGAGCACTTAGACACACTCAGACACAAAAGATGTTGACACGTGGCCACAAACCATGTATGCACTCCAGCACGCTCTAAACACACTAAGCCGACATCATTACATCAAAGTGGGATCCTTACACGTGCGGCACGCACAGAACCTCAGAGTCTGCCGTGGTGAGATAAGAGAAATACGTTCGTCAGAAATCAGTGATTATGTATGAAAGGCTTTCCAAACACTTGTGCGTCGACCACAGGTTCACATAGGCATAATCTTTGCCATATGACCCGACTTATCATCTAAAGCTGAGCAACATCAAAGACCCCCCTCCCTAGCCGCGGGTTCAGCTACACCCGCTTCTCAAACAGTTAGCTCCTTTGGTCAGCACGAGCTTTTTCATGTTCAGCACCAAGCTTTAGAACTCTGGCCCCCTTGTCACTCAGGTAGACCTCCAGTAACAGTCCCAAGGAAAGCATTTTCCAACACAACTATACTGTGTGCTGGCCCTTTTTATCGTGTTTTGTAAATGAGACCGTAACTTTGAAAAGCTTTCTTTTTATAGAGTAATATCACTCACTTTTGAATCAGACTATCATGTCAAAACACTTGAAACAGACTATCATGTCAAAACTTTTGCCACCCCCCCCCCCTCCGCCCCCATTCTGTGCCTACTTTTCTGTCTGCATAGGACAGTGTGTGCGTGTGTGTGTGTGTGTGTGTGTGTGTGTGTGTGTGTGTGTGCGCCGCTGTTGCTGCGCTCGCGCACCTCTGCTCACCATCACTTCAAGGGCCTGTGAAGCCCTCAAAAGAGACAGGCCCTGACAAGGAGAGAGCCCGTGTATCCAGCCCTGTCTCAGGTTGGACGTGACGGTGTCAAAAAGATGTCACAAAGTGACCCAAATCGAAGCGGTCGCGCCTCGCAAAAACAATCCGTGACAAACATGCCAACTAGGCCCGGCATAAAAGTCGACCTCCGCGCGCGGCGGAGGAGGAGGAGGAGAAGGAGGAGGAGGAGAGCGGAGGAAATGAAGAAACGGCGAGGGAGGAAGCAGTGCAGGGCTTTGCAGGAGCCGCAGAGTTTGAACTGCTCAACAGACAGCGCACCCAGGGGATGTGAACTTTATTAATGTGCCGATGCATAAAAACACACTCGGGCACACACACACGCTAACGCGCCGCTACACACACGCGCACCCAGACACACGCACACACAGAACAATGTCCTGCTCAAATAGCAATTTCGCTCATGCATTTGCTCAGGAGGCAATGTAAATCCAAAGCTTATTAAGAGGACTTGGTTGGGAACTCAGTCAATTGGCGTGCCGCCTTCTTAGTGGACTGGCTTTGCGGAGGACAGCCCTGCTGCCTGCCTCTCTCCTCTGAGCTGATTCAACTCTGGGGGACGTTGTTTGGCCTTGACCCTGACGAGGTGAAGGGGCCGGCCCTCTGGAGGGATGGTGCGTCTACTTTGGAGCACCTTTGGCCTCATGGTTGGCTTTGTTTGTTCAAATGTTACGCTGCTGTGGTAATGAACCGGCTTGATGCTGCTCTAACCGAGGCCATTTGTAAACGCACGGCATGAACCAAACCGTTGGATTCGTTTTCGACGTGCCTATTCACAAGACAAGAAATCCCAATGTAAATCAGTGGATAAAACGAAAAATATCGAGTGTTTTCAAGAACGGTTGCGATAAAAAAACTAAACGAAAACGAAAACGTCAGCTATTTCCCCCGACAGCAGGCTGAGGCTGTTAAAGAGAATGACTTCCTGTAGTGGTTCGTATTTATTTAGTTTACAGCGGGGTGCGAGCCAGGCAAACGAGAAGGTAATCTGCCGCGCCACAGTCTTCCTCGGAAGCAGGCCAAGGTCAACCTTTAGAGCCACGTCGCGGCTGTTTGGGAGCGCACCCACGTTTGCACGTTCCATTTCCAAACTAAATTGCTCCGGAGCTGACTTTAACCAACAGCCAATGAGCCTGATTCACGCTTGCAATAGGCTTAGGGAGGCATGAGAATTTCGGCTGATTTCATACAGAGCATATTTGAGCGGCCGGGATGAGAGAACTGCTTTGAATCACAAGGCCTTCGTGGTCAGACAACTGAAAAGTGAATCGCACAGCTGGCTATGAGGCCCGGGCTTTGAAACTGACTTGCAACAGAGCATCGGCTGACCAAACAGCATATCTTATCAAGTGTGTGTGTGTGTGTGTGTGTGTGTGTGTGTGCATGTTTGAAAGTGCCATTGAAAACTTTAACAACCAAAAGAAATAAACGGGTTCTGAGGTTTATGTGTGACTGCGAGCGTGAGAAAGTGCGTGTGTGTGTGTGTATGTGTGTGTGTGTGTGTGTGTGAGTGCATACGTGTGTGTGTGTGTATGTGTGTGTGTGAGAGAAAGAAAGGGAGAGGACAGGGTTGCATTTGTGACATATAAAATGTATACAAAGAAACAAGCCGAGGGTGCGGAGGCAAAGACAAAGAGACAGGCCGCGCCCAGCTCACTCCTTTTTAATTGGTCGGTCCGCATGTTTTTAGCCAATCCAGCACCAACAGGGGCATTCAAGCTCGGTTTTAATCGGCGCTGTGTCTCTGCAGACCTCTGCCCAGGCGCCGATTGATGCATGATCGCAGAGGAGGACGAGCAGAACGAAGACAGAGGGAGAGTGGGGCCGAGCGCACACGCTGCGATAACGCCGGAGCGCCGGCAGCCGACCGCGACTAAATCATAATTGCATGTGAGCGGCTCGCTGAGTGGCTGAATGCACGAGGAGTTCACAGCGGACGCTGCACTGGATCCCGCGCTAGGGAAACGGGATCACGTGATTGTGCATGTGATTACTCCCACGGGACTATCCAGGTCCCGGCACATGTTTGGCGTGCCAACGACGGAAGACTCGAAAGCGCAGCCACGATGACCCATATGTGGGGGGGGGGGGGGACCAAGGACACAGGGACACACACACATACACACACACACACACACACACACACACACACACACACACACACACACAGCGCCCACCTGCTTGTGGTGCTACTCTTGACAAGTGAGTGTGAACCCCCCCCCACCCCCCAACACCCACTATCTATTACAGTCTTTCTCTCCTCACTCCATTTGCCAGTCATCTCTCCACCCACACAGGTACGCCCACCTCCACCGTTTCATTGCCAAGCCGTGTGGCCTGCCATGGGGAGGGAGGGACTCCGGTCCGCCCTCACACTCTGCCAGGCAGCTCGGCCGGCCATCTGGCACCCCGCGGGGGCCTTACCAGGGGCGCCAGCATGCAAACCCCCCCCCCCCCCCCCCCCAAAAACCCCCACCATAGTAGCACCTGTGGGTAGTTAAGCCGCGTCGCCGAAGTGACTTTTCTTATCCTCCCCCCCCCCCCGGAAAACACCGCTGTCAAATTGATATTGTCAGTGAGTCTATTTGGAGCTGGAGTGTAGGTGGATGCCAGCGACAACTTCAACTCTACACAAACAGGTACCTGAACAGCCGAACTACTTTGCCATTTGCTCACACTACTGATACTTATACTGGTGTTTGACTGTTGTCTGACTGTTGTTTTACTGGTGTTTTGCTGTCGTTTTACTGGTGTTTGACTGTTGTCTGACTGTTGAGTGACTGTAGTCTGAGTGTTTGCTCTACTCACCGTAGATTGAGGGTCAGTTGCTCGTCCTTGGCCCTCAGCAGTTTGCCCACGGAGAAGGTTGCGCTGCCCAGGAAACTGCTCTGTGGAGCCGGAGAGAGAAACCCCCTGGTTAGCCGTTAGTATCACTCACTGCAGCAGCAAAGCACACTGTTAAGTAGACCGTTGACCGCAGCATATCGTTCAAAGAGTACACCCACCCCAAATAGGCCAAAGTCAGGGCAACTAAGATGGGCACACTCCCTGTCTCTGCCTGCATCTCTCTCTCTCTCTCTCTCTCTCTCTCTCTCTCTCTCTCTCTCTCTCTCTCTCTCTCTCTCTCTCTCTCTCTCTCTCTCTCTCTCTCTCTCTCTCTCTCTCTCTCTCTCTCTCTCTCTCTCTCTCTCTCTCTCTCTCTCTCTCTCTCTCACGCAGCTTATAACACCTGACTGCTGCAGGCATAAAGTGAATGGAGGGTGTCAGTGCAGAAAAAGTGGGTCACGGCGAGGGAGGTAAGGAACGGGGCCATCAATAACGGAGAGAGATGGACCACATCCTCACCCTCACACCCACACCCACCCACACACACTCACACACACACACACACACACACACACACACACACACACACACACACACACTATCCCCAAGCACCTGACACGCAGTACGCCCTCCTCATCCCCCCCCTCTCCCACAGTACCCACACACACACACAGACACACACACACACACACACACACACACACACACACACACACACACACACACACACACACACACACTCACTCATTACTGAGCCCCTGACCCGAAGCGAACACACGCCATCTTCTGTGTCTGGCAAGCCTAGGGCTGAGATCATGCCAAGGACACGGGTGCGTCGGCGCCACACGCACACCTCAAAGACGGAGTGTGTTAATTAAAGACCACGGCGAAAGGCCAGTCCCCCACCGCACATCCTCCGCCCGCATTAATTAAACTGTGTTCCTCGTTAACTAAGGGACCCGAAAAGCTCTGTCATCGGCAGCCGGCGCTGCCCTTTCCCGTGCTGAACGCGACGCTGTGTGTGCCAAAGCGTTTCCGCGCCGTGCCCTCCGCGGGTGAGAGGGGACGTGGCGACAGCGCGCCCTCGTCTCAAGGTTTCGCTGATCTATTCCCCGTTATTGTGGTCCCCTTTCACCGCGGCACCAAAACACGGCTGGGACGTGCCCTTTCAGATCCCCCCAAAAAAATCGTTCCTAATGCTAGGAAGGATCCATACAGTTTATGCTCTCCAAGGGTGTGCGTGACATCCATGCCAATGAGTCACCGGCCTGCACAATACAGTGGAAATGTCACGATGGGCAGGGGTCACCCGTGACTCGGTGTGTGTGTGTGTGTGTGTGTGTGTGTTTTGGTGAGTGGCAGTTGGATGGTATCAAACGACAGAGGTCACGACACAGGCCGACTGATAAACGTGGACAAGCGCCGGCCGAGGGACTGTTGACCTAGCCACGGGGGGAGCAGAGAGAGAGAGAGACATAGAGAGAGAGAAAGAGAGAGAGAGAGAGAGAGAGAGAGAGAGAGAGAGAGAGAGAGAGAGAGAGAGAGAGAGAGAGAGAGAGAGAGAGAGAGAGAGAGAGAGAGAGGAGAGAGAGAGAGACTGGGGAGAGAGAGAGAGAGAGAGAGAGAGAGAGAGAGAGAGAGAGAGAGAGAGAGCGAGAGAGAGGGAGACTAGGAGAGAGAGAGAGAGAGAGAGAGAGATGTAAATGTATACTTTACCATGCCAATAAAGCTCATTTGAACTGAATAGAATAGAGGAGAGAGAGAGAAGAAGGGAGAGAGAGAGGGAGAGAGAGAGAGACTAGGAGAGAGAGAGAGGAGAGAAAGAGGGAGAGAGGGAAAGAGAGAGAGAGACACTAAGAGAGGAGAGAGAGAGAGGGATAGAAAGATTGGCAGAGAGAGATAGTGAGAGATTGGCAGAGAGAGAGATAGTGAGAGATTGGCAGAGAGAGAGAGAGTGAGAGATTGGCAGAGAGAGAGAGTGAGAGATTGGCAGAGAGAGAAATAGTGAGAGATTGGCAGAGAGAGAGATAGTGAGAGATTGGCAGAGAGAGAGATAGTGAGAGATTGGCAGAGAGAGAGATAGTGAGAGATTGGCAGAGAGAGAGAGTGAGAGATTGGCAGAGAGAGAAATAGTGAGAGATTGGCAGAGAGAGAGATAGTGAGAGATTGGCAGAGAGAGAGATAGTGAGAGATTGGCAGAGAGAGAGAGTGAGAGATTGGCAGAGAGAGAGATAGTGAGAGATTGGCAGAGAGAGAGATAGTGAGATGTGTGGTTAAGCGTCGTTGTCGTCCCCCCCCCTCTCCAGCAGCAGGCTAACAGGTCCAGAGGATGGCCTCCGTGTGACTACCCCCCCTCTCTCTCTCTCCAGCAGCAGGCTAACAGGTCCTGAGGATGGCCTCCGTGTGACTACCCCCCCCCCCCCTCTCTCTCTCTCTCCAGCAGCAGGCTAACAGGTCCAGAGGATGGCCTCCGTGTGACCCCCCCCCCTCTCTCTCTCCAGCAGCAGGCTAACAGGTCCAGAGGATGGCCTCCGTGTGACTACCCCCCCCTCTCTCTCTCCAGCAGCAGGCTAACAGGTCCAGAGGATGGCCTCCGTGTGACTACCCCCCCCCTCTCTCTCCAGCAGCAGGCTAACAGGTCCAGAGGTTGGCCTCCGTGTGACTACCCCCCCCCCCCCCTCTCTCTCTCCAGCAGCAGGCTAACAGGCTCTCCAGCAGCAGGCTAACAGGTCCAGAGGATGGCCTCCGTGTGACTACCCCCCCCCTCTCTCTCTCCAGCAGCAGGCTAACAGGTCCAGAGGATGGCCTCCGTGTGACTCTCCCTCTCCAGACCCCCACTTTGTTCTGTCCTTCGCTATGCACAGCTCTTTATTCTCTCTCTCCCTCCTGCC